>OY720044.1:11391615-11878920 GCA_963082485.1 Eudonia mercurella | reverse complement strand
TGTTGTTAACACACTGAAAAAATGCACCAACTTTCGGCGAATAGTTTAAGACTATGATCATCAACATCATCACGTGTCACAATAGTTTTTCTTGGCAAGGACTTTTTCCTTTGCTTTGGTATGATGTCTTCCCTTTGTCAAATAAACGGTAGTTTAGGCAAAGCTTAATAATTGTGAAAAAAACACCGTTAACCACAGTCACATTTCATGAGTTGAGAGTTATATTATTGATTATAAATTAAAAGGGTTTCCAGTTTTAAATACAAAAAGTTTTATTTATTGTTTTGACTATTGACAGTGTTCATTTTATATAAATTAGTCATAAGTAATTGATTTTTCGAACGGTGTAATCCTAGACTTAATTCATCATCTTCAGCTCATTTTTTGTCCACACTGCTGGGGCACGAGCCTTCCCTACGGATGGATAGGGATAACGGGCCATAAACCACCACGCGGGCCCAGTGCGGATTGGTGGTTGTTAACAACTGCTAATGCAGCCGGGACCAACGGCTTCCGAAGCACGGAAGAGCTCGAGATTTTTTGTCACCCTTCCAATGACCGGCCTTTGTGAAAGTTGCTTAACCTTAGCACTCGCAGACCGGGCGCGTTAACCACTGCGCCATCGAGCACCTCAAGACTATGATATTAATGTCTTTATCTTGAATTTGCTTGCTCAAATACACGATTGTATAATTTTGACTCGATCATAATTATTTTCGAAAACACCAAAAAAAAACACTATTGTTTAAATTACAACAGAATTACTTAATTGATATGCTTGGAAACCAGTTAAATATATTGATAACATCAATATTCGTAATTCAGTTGCTGCATATTTTAATAACTAAAACCAATATTTTAAAAAAAAGATTTATTCGATTATTTTTTATTTGTGGTCTCAATTGTCACAGGCGCTACGTATTTTCGATTTTATGACCTTATGACAGCGGCCAGTAAGGTTCAGCCTTTTTGAATGTTTACAGGGCGAGATATCGTCTTAAGAAAAAAATTATCCGCACGTCTGTAGGCACCTTTACATTAACCAGAGCAGCACCACAATATAAGGAGGAACCAGAAGGTAAGCTTAAAACATACCGCGCTCGAGCAACGCGCACATAGACCCTCTTACGAACACAGATCTCGGAATATCTCAGAACTGTCCGAGAACGCAGCTGTTGCAAGATTCCGTGCCTGTGAGAAGTTGTCTGTTTTTTTAAAATTCTGTATAGGCAAGTATTTGACCGCGATCTCGCCTGTTGGTAAGTGATGATGCGGCCTAGGATGTAGCATACTTGCCTAGATAATGCCTGTTTACCGTTGCCTTGAAAATGTCCAGGTTATACAGCCGGCGGCAGATAACCTACCCAAAACTGTCAAATTTCTTTAATCAATTTTGAACTTTATTGTATGGTTATAAGGATCAATATTCATTGGAGAAATTTGACAGGTTTGGGTAGGTTGATCTGCCGCCGTGTGTACGTATCAGGAAACAGATACGCAGGAAGGGAATTCCACTCCTTAGCTGTCAAAATGATGACGCAAAGCTCTTTGTGTTCGTTGCTCGATCGCGTTGTATGAAGATTGCTTTCTGCAGTCTCCTTACTTTGTGGCAGCACTTGGTAACAGCACGCATTATCTACTGCTTCATACCATGTTTGCTATGTGTATGTAATATTTGCGACATAGTGAAACAAAGACGCGTGTAACACAGATTCTGCAGTAACTATCCAGGTCATTTTGATTCAATCAATTATTTTCAATAACTTTTCATCTGATATAAGCAAGTGTTTTTAATGTAGGTTGTTATCACGTTTTAGCTGCGTATACGCAAATATATTGGAATTTTCATTGAGTAACTCAAGAACAGTGTCGTTCTTTTTAAACTTATTCATCTCCTCTTCGGTCTCCTCTTCGGTCGGCAATTTCTGGTGTAATTACCAACATAAGTAAATAGCCTAATACTGTCCCACTGCTGGGCAAACGCCTCCATCATTGAAATCAAGTCATCAAGTCATTGGGGATTAAAGTTACTCGCGTCCGTAGGTTTACCCTTGAGACCCTACACGTGACCCCTGGGTGGTGCTAAATGAGTGACACTGTCCGAGTGGTAGAGCCACGCTGCGTTGTAGCACAAAATGGGCCGGCTCGCCCGGCGTAATACCACCCCCTATATCTAATATCGGCGTGAAACAATGGCACTCGTTGCTGTTGTGTTTCGTCCGGTGAGTGGAAGTACCGGAGGCTCATCTCTCATCCCTCCCCCCTCCCAATTCCTACTCCCTCCTCAAGATCCAACTCCTTCCTCAAGGTCGGCAACGCATCTGCGATTACTTTGGTTTTGCGGGTGTCCATGGGCGGCGGCGATTACTTGACCCGCCTGCTCGTTTGCCTTCTTTTAACATAAGAAAATAAAATAAAATGCATGTATTATAAACGTATTATGCTAGTAGAAAGGTGCCTTTACAATCTGCTTGCAGTCGCACTTGTTACATAGGAGAGATTTATTCTGTTTTGTTGGTAGTAGAAGTTGTTTTAAGTCCGCCTGGCTAGCTACCGACAATCAATTAAGTTAGAAATAAATAATTGAATAATTGGAGTAGTAATTGAAGATTGCGGGCGAAGTACGCTTCAACCTTCAGCCTAATCATCACTGAACATCAGGTGAGGTGCCAAGATTGGATACATGAGCTAAACCAATATTTATTGAAAAAAAACCTCACCTCCCTCCGCTTTGGTGGCCAGACCAGGTCAATAGAACCAGGCTTAAGGTCCGATCTGCCCATGTTTTACTCTCCATGTGGAAACCAGAGCTTATCAGTCCACCAGTAGGCCGATGATGCAAGATGACGTTGCAAAGTAGGTAGTATAAATTAACTAACTTTAAGGATACTTATAACTTTATCGATGATAAAATTTACTACAGTGCAACAATTTACTCTCCTTAAACTGGCAAGCTCCATCCTTACAGTTCCACCGACTTAAAATTTACTTTACTACAAACGTAATAACAATTAAATTTCAATGCACGCTCATACTCTTCTAAATTGATAGTTACGATGCATCGAAGTGGAAAATTCTACAAAGACATCGAATGGAATAAACGTAGGGGAAAAGTACAGTCGAGGACTTCTTGGCGGGAAAGTGAAGAGTCATTTTTACATCAATCTGAATTAAAAATTGTCTGAAATGGATTCAGTAGGTAGCCCATTCTAAACAAACTACTTATAGGATACGGCGTTGATTGTATTACATTTGTATTGATATTAAATGTTTGTACTGTATAGATAAGGTTTTTCTGCTCATCCAAATTGAATATTGAACCCAAACTATTTCGTAAACTTGCATAGACAACATTTAAATGTATAAATTTAGTTTAATTTATAAAATGTAGTTATTTCATAAATAATATTATTTGTCATATTGTGAAACTCTGTGATTGGCCAAGTGTTATTGCTATAAGTTTCATAAGCATGATTATTACTAAAATACTGTTTTTTCATACTTAATACCTTGACTGCCTCAAAACCAAACACAATAGAAAATTTATTGTTTGTCGGTCACCGGTGACCACCACGGCGATTAAAGACTTACAAATCAATGAAAAATTAAACGCGATAATAAAGAGCAAAACTAAAAAATATATTTATTGGACAAAAATCGCGAATCGAGAATTTTATTGCTATTGTAATTTGAGTTTTGTTCAAAATCTCTGAAGATTAAGGGTGAAATACGCTTTCATCTTCAGCCTTAGGTGAGATAGAGGCCAAAACCTTCTGCGTTGTATATCTACTAAATACTTAATATATTATACTTATTTATTCTAAGATACACCATCATTTTACATGAACTAAATCTAATTTATGTCACATATTACTCTTTCCGAGGAGCTCGATGGCGCAGTGGTTAACGCGCCCGGTCTGCGAGTGCTGAGGTTAAGCAACTTTCGCAAAGGCCGGTCATTGGATGGGTGGCCAAAAATGTACATCTCGATCTCCTCCGTGCTTCGGAAGGCACGTAAAGCCGTTGGTTCCGGCTGCAATAGCAGTCGTTAACAACCACCAATCCGCACTGAGCCCGCGTGGTGGTTTATGGCCCGCTCTCCCTATCCATAGGGAAGGCTCGTGCCGCAGTAGTGAGGACATAAAATGAGCTGATGATGATGATGATTACTCTTTCCATGTACGTCCACTATTATACGCATATACAACGTTTATGTAAAAAGAAAGTTAACCTATACATATATAATCATTCGGATTTGGCAAAATAGCTTTAGTAAGTATTTTACATCCAAAAACTCATGAATCAACAATTCTAAACGAAGTTCTAGAAAACATAATTAAAAAATCCAAAAGTTTTCCATCTCAATTATTTCTACAATTTGCAACCAACGTCTCCCCTTAAGTAAACACCAGTTTGTGTCCGCCATTTTGTTTATTATATCTAATTAACTTTTTAATACGACATGTTACACGCAACTTATAATCTGGCGAGCGTGTAGTTTGCTATAGAAGACCTTGACGGAAGTACAGCACAAAATAAGAAGTCTGCAGAAGGTTAGGTTTAATACAATCGCGCTCGAGCAACACATACATAGACGCTCTCACGAACACAGAGTCTCGGAACAGCTCGAAACAGTCCGAGCGCAGCTGTTGCGAGATTGCGTGTCCGTAAGAGCACAAATAAGGAGACTGCATAACTTATACTTATGATTATTTACATATAATTTTACGCAAATATTGTTGCGAACAAATTACAAATTGAAAAAAGACAAAGTGTTGAAAAAATTCCACGAGCAGGATTCTAATCCGAACCTATGACATGCCGGGTCAGGTGCACTACCAACTATGCTATCGTGGCTCAATCCAACTCGCCGAAATTAATCAACACTATCTACTCATACTCTGTAAGCCAATAGAGCTCTATTCAGGCCTATTGGTTATACTTCATACAAATGCGCAGGAGCAACGCACACATAGAGAACCTGTCGCGGACACGCAATCTCGCAACAGGCTGCGCTTGGACAGTTCCGAGCTGTCACAAATTTTGTGGAGCTGTTCCAAATATACGGTATGTATTAAGCTTAGCTTCTGGAATCTCCTTATTTTGTGAGTACAGTGTCCACAGTATTGCATCACACTAATATTAGAAATGCAGATCTCTGCCATCCCCCGAGCAGAACGGATCGGAAAAGTCGAGCTCCGACAGTTAAAAATTCGTTTGACCGGGTTTTTTACGCGCTAGCGACAAGTGCGATATACCAAAAGTTGCGTCTTAACGAGACGCATACGCTGGCACTGTTATTTTTTACCGAGCTTCAGTGGGAAAAAAGTAATTCAAGGTTTTAGTGAAATTTGACACGTGGTTTTGATGTAAAACAGTGAATAACTCAGTGACAGTTACTGAGAATCGTGGGGTTTTCGCACATTAAAAGTTGCGCCCCCGCGCCCTCTACACGACGGTGCAAATTGCAGATTTTTAAGACCAGCGGTTCAGGAGTTGTTAAGATTTTCATGCCGGAAAATCATAACCTATAAGGAACGAGGTCGAAGATCCGGAGACGTGCGGCAACTTTTGACAGTGCGAGCAGCAAGGGGCAAGCTGGGCGAGCACGCCGACATATCGAGCAGCGCAATCGGTTTTCTACAAGCTGAATTATTTTAATTTAAAGTTTCAAAATTCTTTTTTCATAAGTTTCGGTAATTGAAAAATTTGGTTTTTTATTTTATTATTTAGTACTAATTTAAACTCACTTTTTGACGAAAAAATTTTTGAAATCGCACTTGAAACTTAGGAGTTACAGAATTTTGAAGCTTAGGGTAGTTTTTACCCTTAGCTTTATCTCTGTTATTATTGACATTTTTACTGTCCATTTTTTGTGTGTCTCTAGGTCTGAATTTGTTGTATTTTGTGTGTAAATTTTAGATTTTTAGGTTAGGTATTTTAGAAGTTACAGTATTCTTTGTGTTTTTATTAGCTGTAATTAATTAAGGGTAGTAATAGGGATCAATTTGGTCTCACCAAGAGTTTGAAAACTTAGAAGAAAACTTTGAAGTGCCGTAGCTCCTAAACTATTGGGAGTAGAGATTCGCGGATTTCTTGGTGGTGGTTCCCCATAAACCCTCTAACACCCTTCTAGGGTAATTTTACCCTTGCGTGACCTTAAGGTCAAATATCATCTGACCCCAGAGGGTCATAGAGGAGGGGGCCCCCAGCGAAAAATTCCAAATAACCACAGCTCTGCGGTGGATAGTTTCGGAGTTATAGGGGTTTACCATATTTTTTACCCTGGTGACCCAAAACTTACCATCAGGTTTACTCCGGAGTTATAAACCGCAGGAGGCCGCGAAAAGTGTCGGGATAAAGGGCTCGGGGAAGGGAAGAGGACCCATATATACTTAGATTTAAGTTTAAGCCTGCCGTTTGGCGGCCATTTTGTTCTTTGTTAGTTTTATTAGAAACATTACCATTCTTTGACTTTAACATTTTTTTTTTTTTTTTTTCTTTTCTTCTTTGTTTTGCATTGTGTCTTAACGCTCTCTAATTATATTAGAGAGCCCTATATTTAATTGGACCGTTGACGGTTAAATTTTTATAAGTTTATACCCCCGGATACTATACCCTAATTTTAGGGTAAAAAATTTTTGTAAATATTTTTTATTTGTATTTTGACTGTGTACCGGCTAAACACACCTGGTAAACAAAAAACACAGGCGTACTATACATACGCCTCACACTAAACTTATTTAAAACTTATACAAACTTTTTACACAAAGTACGCACTCAACATGTTTCGGACGCCCAACACAGGTTCGAGTAGGAGAGCTAGCAACCCCGGGGATATAACCGAATCGCCTAAAACGTCCCCACTCGTGGCCCACGCGACGACACCTAAGGCCGTAAGTAAGAAGATTGGCTCTGCGTCAACTCTCAACACCACCTTCGAGACGAGCCCGACCATCTCAGTGGTTCGTAGGCTTAGCGGAAAGTTTGAGGCGAAGCCCACCAACATCTTGGCTTCTAAGCCACTTACTCAGCCGACAACTAAAATATACGCAGCCAAAGTCGGACAACCGCTCTCCCAAGGAGCAAAACCGAAAGCGGTTACAAAACCAAAACAACAGCCTTCCGAAACTTTAGTAAAGACGGCAACCCAAATTATTCTCGGCACTGCGAACAAACCAATTTTGGACGGGCTGTTGGAGGTAATATCTTTCGCCGCGGAGAGAATGGGCGAAACGCGGAAAATGAAAACGGAAATTAAAACCGACATCTATGAATGCCTTAAACATGTCTCCAACAGCCTGTCCAAAATGAATTCAACAAACACTACGATGACCGAAGCAGCACCGACTAAGCCAGATGCAAACACCATCACTACCAAAAAGGCGGATGCCGCTGCCGGATCTGACAGCGTTCACAATAAACTCGATATTATATTGAGTGAATTGAGAGCGCTGAAGGATCGGGAAGCGACACCCGCTGAGAGAGCCGCGCCTCCCAAGGAACCAGAAAGCAGACCACAGACATTGCATTCTGTGATAATAACATCAACCAACGAACTGGACACGGGAGACGCGGTTCTCGAACAGATCCGAGAGGCAGTGGACGCCAAGGAGGGATGGGTCACTGTCTCAAAGATCCGGAAAGCAAAAGGCAGAAAGGTCATCATTAGCTGTGACACTCGCGAGGAGAGGGAGAAGGTCAGGAGACGCATCGACGCAGCAGGTGGTAATCTGAAAACAGAAAATGCAATTAATAAAAATCCGTTAATAATAGCTCGAAATATCTTAAAAGCTAGAACAGACGATGAAATAATTAAAGCTATGGTAAAACAGAATAGGGACATCTTCCAAGGTTTATCCGAGGAGCAGCAACAAATCAACATCAAATATAAAAAGAAAGCCCGCAACCCACACACACAAAATGTGATAATGAGCGTCTCAGCTGTGGTCTGGTCACGTCTAATTAAAGCAGGCTCCGTTCACATAGATCTACAACGCATCCGAGTGGAAGATCAATCGCTACTCGTACAGTGCTCCCAGTGCCTCGCTTACGGGCATAGCAGGGGCTTCTGCAGGGAGAAGGAGACATGGTGCAGCCATTGTGGTAAGGCGGGACATATTGTCATGGACTGCCCCACATGGACTGACGCCGGGGCTCCTCCTTCCTGCAGGAACTGCTGCAAAGCTCAATTAGCGCAACGCGAGCACAACGCGTTCAGCACTGACTGCCCCATCCGTAGGAAGTGGGACCGGTTGGCACGCTCAGCAGTAGCATACTGCTAAGGGCGTCTCAACCGGAGCCACAAGCTACTTAATACTACAGGCGAACTTGCAGAGGAAGAGGCTGGCCACTGAGGAGGTAATAATAGAGGCGCACAAACGGAAGGCATCTATCGCACTACTGCAGGAACCATATGTGGGGGCGGGAGTACAGATGAAGCCAATAAGTGGAATGCGCCTCTACCAGTGCAACGGTCAAAACATAGCCAAGGCAGCTATCGCCATTTTTGACCCAAACATGGTCGTAATTCAACATCCCGACCTCACCACCAGTAACATCGTGGTGGTGGAAATTAAGACCGGCACTGGCACCATCGCACTGGCTAGCCTCTACTTCGAACCCGACCAACCCATCGACCCTTATTTAGGCCAATTAACTAAAATAGAAAGTCTAGGCACAAATAAAATCCTTATAGGAGGCGATGTAAACGCCAAAAGTACATGGTGGGGCGGCACAGTGGTCGACCACAGGGGGAATGATCTGTTGGGCACGATCCACGAGTTAGGCCTAAATATTTTGAACAGCGGCAGAACTCCTACATTTGACACCATTCGCGGAGGCAAGAGGTACTCAAGCTACGTGGATGTGACGGCGTGTTCTGATAATCTGCTTCAATACGTCAAAGACTGGTACGTAGACGAAGGAATGACCAGCTCCGATCATAATGGCATTTCATTCAAAATCACCACCCAAAAGACCAAGGGAACCGGTGTGGAAAGAACTACACGCATATACAATACTAAAAAGGCTAATTGGTTAAAGTTCAAAGAACAGATGCAAATTAATATTAAAAACAGTAAAATAGTAGAAAAATTAAATTCAAATTTAAATAAAACAGAGTTGGATAATACAGTTAAACTTTACACAAAATTAATAACCGAAGCGTGTAGTCTTTCCATACCGGCAAAAAAGAAACAAACCAGTATCTCACTACCATGGTGGTCTGAAGAACTTGCCGGAATGAAGGGGAGGGTCGCCACAAGGAAGCGGAGAATCAGGAACGCTGCACCGCATCGCAGACCTAGTGTAGTTAAAGAGTACCTCGAAGAAAAGCAGAAGTACGAAGCCGCTGTGTCAACTGCCCAGACGACATCGTGGAAGGAGTTCTGTAGCAAACAAGACCGTGAGAGTGTATGGGACGGGATCTATAGAGTTATGACCCGCACCTCGGCTAGACCGGAAGACCAACTCTTAACAAATAACGGCAGGACATTAAACTCTAGGGAGTCGGTGGGATTGCTAGCGAGGACGTTCTACCCGGAGGATTCGGAAGGAAATGACGGCGTGATCCACACAAACATCAGAAGTAAAGCAAGATACATAAATGTAGGGTCAAATTCTGATGTATTTGATCCACCCTTTACAGACACAGAATTAAAATCCGCCGTCGATTCGTTTAATCCTAAGAAGGCTCCGGGTAGCGACGGCCTCACAGCCGACATCTGTCGTGTCGCCATCGGTATGGATCCGGACATCTTTTTGAGGTTAGCCAACAAATGCCTGGAACATGGATCCTTCCCGGCAATATGGAAGCGTGCCACGGTCGTGGTGCTTAGGAAGCCAGGCAGGGAGAACTACACAGAACCGAAATCGTACAGACCAATCGGCCTTCTCCCTGTTCTGGCAAAATCTACGAAAAAATGCTAGTGCGTAGGCTTAAATACCATCTCTTGCCACGAATCAGTCCCCACCAATATGGCTTCATGCCGCAACGCAGCACAGAGGATTCCCTCTATGTTCTAATTAACAGTATAAAGACGCACCTCCGAAATAAAAAGCTTATAACCCTGGTCTCGCTGGACATAGAGGGAGCATTTGACAACGCGTGGTGGCCGATTATAAATGTTAGACTTGCCGAGGAGGAATGTCCCGTAAATATTCGTAGGGTCTTCCAAGATTATATGTGTGACAGGAGGGTCACAGTGAGGTATGCTGGTGAAGAGGAGGATAGGCCGACTACAAAAGGATGCGTCCAAGGGTCCATTGCAGGGCCCATTTTATGGAACTTGTTGCTGGACCCTCTGCTAAAGGACTTGGAGAAGCGACAGGTCATAGCCCAAGCCTTTGCAGATGACGTGATCCTGATAATTGTCGGAGAGACCGGTAAGGAGATACAGGACGCAGCGAATCCTATTCTGGCACGTGTAGAGGAGTGGGGTTCGGAAAATAAGTTGAGATTTGCACCACACAAAACCAACTGCTTGCATATAACAAAAAAGCTCAAGTACGACACCCCACGCCTCAACATGGGCGGAGTGGAAATCGCAAACCGGACTGAGATCAAGGTACTAGGCCTCACAATCGACGCGAAGTTAACATTCAACTCTCACGTAGCAAACGTATGCCGGAAAGCTGCAGGCATTTACAAACATTTATCTCGCACAGCAAAGGTAAACTGGGGATTAAACCCGGAGGTGGCTAGGTCTATCTACATGGCTGCAGTGGAACCAGTTGTAACGTACGCCGCTGCGGCATGGTCAACAGCCGCGGACAAGTTAATGACGCGAAAGCAGCTGGATGCGTTACAACGAGGTTTTGCGCAGAAAATGTGCAGGGCGTACAAAACGACATCCCTCAACTCTGTCCTGGTTTTGACAGGGACGCTCCCCCTGGACCTCCGAATTAAAGAGGCAGCCGCCCTTTATGAGGCCAGGAAAGGGGTGCCCCGGCCTGAACTACGGGGCAGACTCATAGAAACGCCACACTCTGCACTTACACTACCACACCCGGCGGAACATTCAACGATGGAGCTCACGCCTATTACGCAGAACATACAGTTACACACACATACACATGACATCCGCATATACACAGACGGCAGCAAGATTGGCGGCAAGGTTGGTGCGGCGCTATCCCTGTGGAATAGCGCCGGCGAAACTAAAGCCGTAAAGCTTGCACTGCCGTCTTACGCCACCGTATATCAGGCTGAGCTCCTCGCATTACATAAGGCCTCGGAGGTGTTGCTAACTAGGAAGGAGAGTACTTTTGGCATTTATAGCGACTCCATGGCAGCTCTCCAGACCGTCACAAACGTGACATCCCTTCACCCCCTCGCAGTAAACACGCGCAACAATTTGAAATTAGCAAACAAACGATATAAAACTGTTGTTCTATATTAGATTAAAGCGCACGCGGGGTTGGAGGGAAATGAGAGAGCCGACCAACTAGCCAAGGAAGCCGCTATAAAGTCCAAAAAGAAACCGGACTACGACGTGTGCCCGATTTCATTTGTCAAGAAATGCATTAGAAATGAATCTCTTGACAGATGGAACGAAAGGTACGTGTCAAGCGGCACCGCCGAGGTTACCAAATTATTCTTCCCCAATGCCACAATAGCTTACCATACCACCCGGAAGCTAACGTATACACACCTCACTACACAGGCTCTCACAGGTCACGGTGGGTTCTCCGCATACTTGAACAGGTTTAAGTGTAAGGACAGCCCGTCGTGTGTCTGTGATCCTGATACACATGAAACCCTTCCACACATCCTCTCCGAGTGCCCTATACACGCTCTGGAGAGGTTAAACATTGAAATACAAACAGGTATGACTGTTAAGCCTAGTAACTTTGCCGATCTCATTGCGGGCGAGCATCGTAAATTGTTTATAAAGTATTGTGAAAAAATTGTTAGCATTGTTATTTTAAGAAATAAAAAGTAGTAATTAAGTTAAATAGTTTTATAAATTGGAATAGCATACATACTTGTCAGTATGTATGCCCATTCGCAAACAAATAGCAAGTAGATAATTAATTTTAAGATGTTATAACAATTGTATTAAATATAAGTTAGAAAATTAAGAAATTAGAAAATAAAGCCGCCCCTGAAGGCTGAAGACCTTCATAAAACAAGCTGTATTCCCTTATCAACAAATGTCAATAAAAAACCTGTGTTGAAAAACTTATTACCGTAAGAACATACATAGAAAACATAAATAAATAAAAATAGCTAGAATAAAGTAGATAAATAAAAGCAGAACATCCACTGCTTGAAATGAAAGATGATGGATGAATGAGTAGTATGCAGAATAAAAGCGAGAACTGGTATGAATGAAAAATTTGCAAAAATAGGCTCCGATGATGTTGGAGGTAGAACATAAAAAAAAAAAAAAAAATAAAATATTAGAAATGCGAAAGTTTGTGTGTATGTTTGTGTGTGTATATTTGTTGCTTCTTCACGCTGCAACGGATGGATGGATTTGGATGAAATTCGGCATACAGATAATTTATAAGCTGGGTTAACACATAGGATAGTTTTTATGCCGATATTCCCACGGGGATGAATGGGCACTGTCAAAGCGGTACTAAGTCCGCCGGGTCCACTAGTTATAATATAATTTTTCTGTAGTAGGTATTGCGTATTCAAGTCAAATCGTATCACAAGACCAAGACATGCAGCCGCTGATGATTCACAGATTATACAAACGCATCATGACAACGTGTTATTTGATATGTAAGGTCACATTTTATCAACTGCAAATATTTTGAGGATAAATTCAACAACATACGAGTATATAAACTATTTTTTATGAAAAAACCTTAAATTTTTATACTCTAGTTTTCAAGAAAAACGCCAAAAGACATTTCTATTAAAAAGAAAAATAAAGCACTTTCGGTAGTTTCAATTCAAAGGAGCCGAAACAGAGAGGTCGCAATGCCTTCACCGCTTACACGTGCACCTAGTTTCATTCAAAAGAGCCGACAGAAAGGCCGCTCTTAAAAATATTACAATTTGTGTGTCAGGAAAAGTAAAAAAAAAAACTAGCCTGAATTTTTTTTTAAATGCTAGGTGCTTATTTCTCTGATATAATTAGATGTTTTGTCAAAATATTTGCAGTTGATTAAAAGTGACCTTATATAATAATACCACAGTTTTAAAAGCATATAATACTGTGATAATACTAGTTGTGCCCCGCGGTTTCACCCGCGTAAAAAAATATTTTCCCGTTTTTGCAACATTTTTCATTGCTGCTCCACTCCTATTAGTCATAGCGTGATGTAATATGGCCTATAAATAATAGCCTTCCTCAATAAATGGACTATTCAACACAAAAATAATTTTTCAATTCGAACCAGTAGTTCCTGATATTAGCCTGTTCAAACATACAAACAAACAAACAAACAAACTCTTCAGCTTTATAATATTAGTATAGATTTGATAGTGGACTTTGTAAACTTAGGTGGTAGTCTTTATCATCCTTTAGTTGCTACGAATCAAAGTATAATTGTATAAATAAATCATAAAATCACTGATTTGACTCGCTCCGTCATTCATCTCAAACATAAAATTATGAAGTTGGAAAGAAAATTGGTGGTCGACATAAACATCGTGACAAAAGTGACGATATATATATTTTTTTTTTTATAGTAACGGGTAAGCACAGTGCCTTGATCTCACCTGATGTTAAGTGATGATAAGGCCAATGATGGAAGCGCACTTCACCCGGGATCCTCAACTAGTGAGGCACTGGCTATCTTATCTCTAGCTGCCGGAACACAACAATGCTACAAACATTGATGTTATGGCGACATATTTAGATAAGATGGCGGTAGCTAGCCAGGCGGACTGACAAGCCCTACCACCAACCAAACCGCACAGCCGGTGCCGCCAAACCGGTGCAGCGCAGACGACACACTCTTTGTGCGATCAAATATGCGGCGCTATAGTTTTCTGTGCGTTATTATATCTGTGCAGTAACGCTGTGCGTCGCAGACTCGATCGCACAAAAAGTGTGTCGTCTGCGCTGCACCTATTAAGTACCTATTAATCTATAATAAATAAATAATAAATGTTTCCCACACTTACACCAATTATCTAGCCCCAAGAAAAGCTTCCTTAAGAAACTCGTTATATGGTTAACTAGACAACGGATAAACATACTTAATATACTTAAATACATACTTATTATACATAGGAAACACCCAGACCCGAAACAATATAGAAAAACAGGTATTTCTAAATTGATCCGACCGGGGATCGAACCCGGGACCTCTGAGATAGCGACACAATGAAAACCGGTGTGCAAGCCACTCGACCAAGGAGGTCGTCTTGATGGGTTTTAACCACAAAACAGTTAATGGTTTTAACGACTGCTTCACTCAATCTGTTTAGGCTTATTCATAATCACCAGATCATTTTACGTCCTCACTGCTGGGGCACGAACCTTCCGTTGATGAGCCTTGTGGTTCATACCACAGTGAGAACGTGCCGTAAGCCACCATGCGGGCCTAATCCATGGAGCAGCGTTCAGAGGAAATACTAAGGTCGACTGATTATATGAAAAGTAGACAAAATCAACGTTTCGTAGCCCCCTGATTCCTTTTCCAAAACTGGACCGATTTATTTACTTTTTTCATTAAAAAATAAAGAAAGGCTTTGGCTATGTCCCTATATTTTGCTTTTTTATATAATCTCGTCAAATTTGTTTGCTGGATATCTGAACACAGCGAAAATCTGGCCAATTTTAAGGGTTTTTAAAGGTTCATATCTTTTTTAATAATCAATTTAGGTATGAAAAAAAGCAAAACATAAGAACAAAGCCAAAGCCTTCCGTTAATTTTTAATGAAAAAAGTAATTAAATCGGTCCAGTTTTGGAGGAGGAATCAGGGAACTACGAACGTTAATTTTGTCTACTTTTCATATCGTCAGCTTAGATCGAAAACCGCGTAACTCCATCGGACCTTATTTTCCAGGGGGCAAAAAAACTGTATTTTTTCTATTACTTGTTCCGAGACCTACTCACGTTTTTCTTGAATTTAAGTAAAAATGTGGGTGCGAATTTTAAAACACAATTAAAACGAAACGATGCGTTCAGAAATTCTGCGTCGAACGATACCAAAAAGTCATTTTCGACCAAAAGTGGAGATAAGAAGTTTTCGATCTAAGCTGACGATATAATCAGTCGACCTTAGTATTTTCTCTTAACGCAGACGGGACCAACGGCTATACTCTGAACTCAAAATTATAAATATTTGGGCACTAACGGCATCGGCGAAAGTTGCTTAATTTCAGCAATCGCAGACCTAGCCCGTTTACTACTGCGCCATGTCCTCAGACTAATTACTAGCCTCTAAGTCTCGATTTAAGATTTCGGTGCAAGTAGGATTAAAGAAACTACCTCCCAGTATTATTTAACCTTTGTTTAACTAAAATCGGCTACAATGGTGACATTACGGGCACGAGCCATAACAAACGCATGCCTTACAATCATCAGTTCTCGCAAGAGTGCGCATTACACAGCACGATTATGAATAAAAGTTCAGTGACGCTAAGAATGCCGTTTGTTTGAGACTCTCTCCAAAAAATAAAGATTACGAAATTTTTTATTGTTTATTTTGTATTGTTTTTTTCGTTAATTTGTATTGCATGTACTCAAATTCAAATTCAGAATAACATTTATAATAACATTCATTTGTTTATTTAAATAACGGTGGAAAGAAATAATGTGCAATTTTCAAATCTCACCGGCAACCTTGAAATTGTTGTTATAAGCCGAGTTCGTTGCTGTATTTTAATAAGTTTGCAAACCGATCTTAATTTAATAAGAATTTTTGAATCAAAGACTGCTAATTATCTTAACTAAAATAAAAAGTAACGATAAAGTCAATCATAATATTTATATTATTCTTATCTTCATTATCTTGTTTTAAATAAATAACTGAATTGGCATTGGCACTCACAGATTTTCAAGGGTCATTATGCCGCACAACTAAGGCTGCGCTCCCACCATAGCTTCGCGTACCGCTTAGTTTTTTTTTTAGAGAGTTTGCTTATTGCCACGGGGCAGCTTCACCGGACTTTAATAATCGATTAGCTAGCTTTTTAAAATAGGCCATCTTAATGGCAACCTGGGAGCCTTAGGTCCAGTATCTATCATCCAAAGCAGAGAGGATTGTAGATGTCTTTAGATCGTAAGCAATCAATAGGTAGAGGGTATGTGTCAAACTAAACGAAATATTTTTATTGTTTTGATACCTAACCCTGTGTTGATAGTTTTTTTTATATATATATATATATATATATATATATATATATATATATATAAAAAAAACTATCAACAATCTATATCAATATATATATACTGTAACGTAACGCCATAATGTAAATACCCGTACTATATCAATATATATATATATATATATATATAAAAAAAACTATCAACACAGGGTTAGGTATCAAAACAATAAAAATATTTCGTTTAGTTTGACACATACCCTCTACCTATTGATATTGATATTGATTGATATATATATATATATATATATATAGCATATATATACATATATATAGCATTCCATCAATCTTTATAATAAAAAGAAATGCTGTTCGTTTGTAAGCGCATCACTTGAGAACGACTCTACAGATTTAGATGAAATTTTGCACATAGATAGATCATGACCCCGGCTAGGACAAAGGATACAATTTATACCGGTAACAGGTTCCTGTGTGATAATGTAGTCCTCGTAAACAAAGTCGCGGGCAACAGTTTATTGTATGCCTCGCTGGGAACCAAACCCGAGACCTATATAGATCTGAGACTGGTGGTAAATTGTAAGACTATAGAGGCAGAACTCCTTTCACAAATGAGGCGTGTCTTTGTCTCGTACAAACATTATCTTGTTTTTAATAAATGACTTGACACATCATAAAGATAAGGTGACACTGTATTTTTTTAGATTTACACATTGACAGAGATAAGAGATTTGGCAAGTAACGTTAATAATATTGTGTAATATAGGAATTCCCTTATGAAAATCCTTAATTGCTCTAATAGCAGCACATCGCGACTTGTCAAAAACTTTTGATTTTTAATTTTTAATTTATTTATTTACTTGATTAGCACGGTTTACATACACCGATTACACTAATTAATTAATTAAAAGAGAATCAAAAATATAAAAACAAAACTAAAAATACAAAATATGAAAAAATAATAATAATACCGATAGCTTGTAAGTAAGTAAGTAAGTAAGTACTTTATTGTGAAAAGAAAAAGGTAACAGTATGCAGGTCTTATTGCTACCAAAAAGTATCTCTTAATCCTACTTTTTCAAGTGTATACACAAATATCTAGTTATTTCAGTCAAGACAGTCTTGACTTCATAACAAATAACAAAATATATATACTTAAATTCTATTTATCATCTACTTATAATCTAGGTATTCTTGGATACTATAAAAACATTTTTCTTTTAGCCAAAGAAACAAAAATTTTTATTTATATACAAATAAGCAAATATCGAAAATGTAGAGACAGGGTAGAGTAAGTAAATTATAGTCTCTAAAGAAAGGCCGACAAGAGTCCGTTTGTTTTAAATCAAATATGGCTCGGATGCACTTTTTTTGTAACACAAATGCTCTGTCTCTATGTACGGAGTTACCCCAAATCATAACTCCGTATCGTAGGTTAGAATTAATATAACTATTATAAGCAGTGATAACAGCTTCTTTATTTTTAAGTTGACTAATGCGACTTAGCGCAAACACAAAATTTAATTTTGAGCAAATATTGTTTACATGTTTGCTTGGGTCTATCCCCGCTGCCGTTGGCAATCTAGGTTTTTAAGTTAAGTTAGGTTAAGTTTTTTATAATCTTTTATATAGTAAATATGATTATACATAAAATATTGTAAAAAAAAATTTAAGATGTATATTTAATAAAGAGATTATTATCAACAAAAGTGTATAAACAATAAAAATAAAAATAACATGCAGATTAATCAACTGGGTACGTTCACAAAAGGCAAGAGACATAGATGTGACCACCTTTCCATTCATCTGCTAAAATATCAGGGTCCGGGTTGGCCTGCACGAGTGCGTTGATTGCGGAGAGCGCGCGCTAATTGTAAAAGGGTATGTTACCATTGAAAATGTTTATCAGATGCAAATCGCCTGAGACGTATTTTTGGTCATAGCTCCGAGGATTTTGGGAGAATCGAGATGGAAGTAGTACCAAGAGTTGAGGAATTTGACGAGACACGTGTGAGTGTTTGAATTTTAAAAATAGGCTGGAAACTTTTTTTGGAATTTTGAAAAATGTAAAAGAAATCGGATTTTTTGGGGGGTGTTTGTATACTAAATTGTAAATATTTCTAAAAAACCGACTTAAGAAAAAATGAAAAAAAGTGTCCTAGGGTATAAGTTTAGCTACAAAATGGCGAAAAAAATTTGAAAATCGGTTAATGATTGTGACCTATAGGTGGTCCCTTTAGATTTGGTATTGTAGAATAACGGGTATTTTCGTATATAAAAAGTGATGTAGCTTCTGTGATTATTGACCGATCGTCATGGTAATGGTGTTAAAATATGCGGATGCAGGCGAGAAGTGCATTCAAGTAAGAATTGTGTTATTTAAAATAAAATGTTTTTTTTTTTCGTAAATTGTTGTATTCATTTTCAATGCTCCGATTCTTGCGAGGACTGCGAAATCTGTGAATTTTTCCCACTGAGTCATTCCACATGTTGGTTAGGGGGCGTGACAAAAATGTATTAGCTGCTGCATGTCGTAAGAGCCGACTAAGGGAGAAGAGTTTTTTTTATACCTATCTCGGCAAATGACTCCACTCTATCTAATATTAAGTGGAAACGAAGATACTAGCAAATCATGCGATTGGCTCACAACCCATCACTGATATTGTTATCTATAGAAAACGGTGGTTTGCCGGTCTCCAACCTTTGTAAGAGTTGACTAGGGTTGGAAATCCCTGGCTACAATGTACAGACCCGTCCATTAGGTTACGGGATTCCTATGTGCACTCGAGTGCTTTAGACATCCAAACACTTGCACTTTTAAAATCTCTCTAAAATTGCAAGAGTCCAGCACCCGGCTCAAGTCAGAACCGATAATCGTACGCACTTTTACGAAAACTTTAGTCTTCTGGTGTAAACGCCGCTCAGTCGCATTTGCCCGTACGATTTCCGGGATTGGCATAATACTGTTGAGTTATAAGATTGTTCACGTTCGGACACAACGGTTGTTTGATCAGCTTCGATTACGATAGGGTTTTTTTACAAATTTTATTTATACATTTTTACGCAATAGTCTCCTTTACCGATATGAGAAAGCACGCCGTGTTCATCCTTTGATTGCCAACATTTTGAAACGTTATGAGACTCGTCAAGATATAAAATATGTCTTCCTTCTCTACGATATTTTTTAATAGTGTTTAGGTATTTCCACCTCCACGATGTTATATTTGGCTGTTCGATGAGGAGTTTCCTTTTAGATCCGTATTTCTTAAATTTAAAATCCAGATCATGTAATAATAGTCTTAAATATTCCCTGTAGCACCTATATTTATAATTGCATATCTTCAAATGAATCTTGTTAAAATTATCACATGTGTACCACCTTACCGCCCCCCGCCCCGCGTACCTACCGCAGGCGAGGACTATGTTACGCGGTCTAGCCACATTAGTAAATATAAATATAACGAGTAATACAAGTCCCTATTTACTCATGTGGTCTAGCTATAGTATTTGGCATCTATCTTTGAGGAGCTCGATAGCGCAGTGGTTAACGCGCCCGGTCTGCGAGTGCTGAGGTTAAGCAACTTTCGAAAAGGTCGGTCATCGGATGGGTGACCAAAATGTATCATTTAGAGCTCCGTGCTTCGGAAGGCACATAAAGCCGCTGGTCCCGGCTGCATTAGCAGTCGTTAACAACCACATCAAACCCGCACTGGGCCCGCGTGGTGGTTTATGGGCCGTTCTCCTTATCCATCTATGGATGGATGGATGGATGGATCTTGCCTATAGTCAAGGCTCGTGCCCCAGTAGTGGAGACAGAAAATTTGCTGATGATGGTTTGGCATCACGAACATGTCCAAGGTTTCGTGCCTGCGGCCGAGTCTCCCCAGTGACACAATCTCCTGTGTTCTATCTGAAAGAATCTCCAGACATCACATCGTCTTAGTAGATTCCTTTAAAAAAAAGCATTGCTGTGAAGCATCTTACGCAAAGGCCTGTCATCGGATGGGTAAAGCCGTTGGTGCAAGATTCATTAGGAGTCGTTAACAAACCACCAATCTGCACTAAGCCCGCATTGCCCCGCAGTGGGGACATATAAATCAGCTGGTGATGAGATGTGATGTACAGAGTAAAATTAATACTTAAGCTGAAATTAATAATAATTAAATATTCAACACATTACGTAGGTATTCCATATAAGCAAATTTGTGAATTCTAATGAGAAAATAAATTCATTAACCGTTAATTAGAAAACACGTTATAGGAAACCTATAAAGAGTTATGAAACATGATTACCGGTTATTCTGGTTCGCGCGAACAAGACGCGAATGAACGAGATTTTCCTTCATTTTCAGAAAAGGTTTGCGTCGGAGTTGAGGAAATCTTTCCCGAGTTACTCCACAGGCCAAAATCAACATGAGACGCACCTAGAATATTCGACTGTAATGTAGAATAATCTATTCAATCAAAATTAAGGTAACAAATTAATGTTACGCCAAGAATAATATCTCTGTAGATAATAATTATTTTAGACTTTCGTGTATGTACGGTGGCAGAAGGCAAAAATAAAACACCGAGCGCAAGTTATATAAAATCATTAAAACATATTATCATAGTTTCATCGATTTACGAAATGTGTATTTTATATTTATAACTAGCTGAGCCGGCGGACTTCGTACCGCTTTGACAGTTTCCATGACAACAAAATAAACAAATCATTCGTCCGCTTAAGAACACCCGTATTCCATGATGGGCTCCTATAGCAGCGCCACCTACCGGGTCCAATTGTAAATCTAAACCATTCTCGAATCCACTTGAACATACACAGAAAATTTCATCCAAATCGGTCCAGTAATTTAAAAGGAGTTCAAAAACGTACACACGCACAGAAGATTTTTTTTTATTAAGATAGATATTCTACATTTTGTATATTACTAACATAGCTCTAAGACCATTGTTACTATTACTATGGACTGTTGTGTTGATGTCTGAAAATAAATGTTTTATTATTATTCTCTTTTTTTATTTTAACTAGATTTTTACAATATTTTAATATAAAAACAATAAAACATTATAAAACCTAATCCTAGAGTACCACCAGCAGCGGGGCAGGGCCCAAGCTACCGGTGGTCAGGGCTGCAGAGTGAAGAACCTCCTGACAGTACGTGCCGTGTCAAGGAGTACTGCTTTCTGAATCTTTCTTTCTTTTTTTAATAATATTATTTCCTTTATTTATTTTTTAACATATTAATTTACATTTTTAAATATTTTCTAAAACAAACAAAACATTATTATTCTCTTTATTAAACATATATGTTAAGAAAATTTTTTTACAATATTTTATATAAAAACATATTTACAATATAAAATATTATAAAAAACTTAACCTAGGTTGCCACTGGCAGCGGGGATAGACCCAAGCTATCGGTGATTATGGTTGCAGAGTGAGGAACCTCTTGCATCTGACCCTTGGCCCAACCTTTCAGCGAGAGCCTCTCTAGGTGTTGATCGAGACTCTTGGCTAAAAGACCGTTTGCCGAAACGACTATCGGTACAATAATGGTTGAATCCACATCCCACATGGCGGTAACCTCGTCAAGGTACTTACTGAGCTTGTCTTTCTCGGCTTTCACAAGGTTCTCATTATGAGGTATGGTGATATCAACCAGTATTGCCCGGCGCTGGGATCGGTCGACCACCACGATATCAGGCTTATTGGCAACAATAGTCCTGTCCGTAATGATAGAGATGATTATTATTATTATAGTCATAGCACAGTATTACTATTTATCATAGTCATACTAGTAACTATTAACTAATCTGTGGTCATACATCATAGTCGGGTTGGTTTACAAAAACTAGAATTTCTATAACAAAACTCGTTTAGGAAAACTATATTTTAAATCCTAACGTGGGGTTTCCAAAACATCTAGATTGTGATTATCCTCTAGTTTAGCTAGATTTTATCAATACCTAATGATGTGTCTCGTTTTAGTCGCGCAACCATAGCGAGTGAATTTCTGTAGGTAGTCAATGAAACGCAAAAGCGCTTTTATAAAAATGGGGTAAAATATGTATGTATTTCTAAATATTTTTATCTATACTCGACGATCTTCGCAAGGTGGCTGGCAGGAGCTGAATGAGAGTAGCCGCGGGTCGTGCTCAGTGGCGTGCACTTGGAGAGGCCTATGTTCAGCAGTGGACGTGTGTAGGCTGATGATGATATTGATGATTACTTACTTAAATTTAATTATATTGCGCCGCCAAACATGCAATCAACCGGAAAAATTAATACAGTTTTATTTAACTTTACAACTGACAAAATAGTTCCTATCTCTTAAGTTTCGAATATTCATCCTCGGGCCTATTTAAATTGCTCAACCTATATACACTATAATTTAAGCAAACTACGATCAAACAGTGAGTACATAACATTCAATGCGTTAATGCAGTTATGTATAAGCTCAGCGGATGTTTGATAAATAAGATTATTTTAATGCTCTCTTCGTAGGAAGGTCAGAGTGCAATGAACGCTACAGGGAACGCCGCACTCCCGTTAACGACATCGTATTTAGAGCACAATTTACGTTCGCGACTTTAGCATTAACATTTTGGTGTGTCACGACCGTAAAAGTTTAAATAGGTACGTTGTGCTCTTAATTTGAATACTCAAACGCACGCGGAAGTTGAAATTAAGTATACACGCTTCATTTTTAAATTACAACCTCTTTTTTACATGTTTTTAGAGATTGACACTGTCTAGTCTCATTTTATTGCTATGAGGTTTTAGTACAAAAAAAAACAAACAAGAAGCGTAGGTAATTAAATAAGAAAAATACGAGAGTAAGAAAAGAGATACGAAATCAATTTATCCTTGAATGTAGTTTTATTAAATCAAAACTATTTAATAAATTATAGAAGAAGAAAAACACCAATAACAAAGCATTTAGAAATTAATACATCTCGAGTTGAATGCGAAATCGTGTCTTGCATTCTCGCATTCAACCCTAGAACGTGTGAAAAATGATCTATTCGTAAGTGACTAATACCGCATACCTCACTGAACCTCCTATACCTCACACAAGAGTGCTATTAGAAATTATTTATTATTGTTTTTTAAGTTGTTGTTGTAAATTTGATTCATTATTTCCTTTAAACAATTATTAATGTGTTCATAGCACCTTAATAAAAAAAGGTTGAATGCGATGACCATACCGTAACTATTAGTATACGCACGTGGTCGACAGTAGGTATTTATCTTACAATCATTAAAGCAAACCTATGACATAACATTGTCATTATTATTGTCGCACATACATTGATTACAGATTTATGCGTCGCGTGACCGTTAATGTATCATTGTTATTATTGATATCGTTTAAAGTGAACAAACAGCATGATTATAATTTGAATATTGGAGATTAAATTTAAATCGTTGGTAAGAATCAAGTACGAGTCTCAATCGTCGCGGGCGCTAAGTATTTTCGACCTAATGACAGCGCCAGTAAGGATCAGCCGTTCTTAATGTTTACAAATCGAGGTGGCGTCTTAAGGCCAAGCGCTTTCCCATTACATGAAGCAAACTAACCTTCGTAGCGCTTAGTTCGCCTACCCCTCAGTATCCACAAGACAAGCAAAGCGTATAATAAGCATCTAACGATGGAGCCGACCCGACTGCGTCACATAAGCCCGAGGTGAACTGCGATGGGATATTCGGCCTTCATTCGGCCATTCACGGCTAAGTTGTAATGGTGGTTTAGCTATAGGAAAGGGTTACTGTCACACCGTACTTTTTTTAAATTATTTATTAGGAACAGCAAACTACAACATTATAATAAATACAAATTAACAGTAGTGCAGCCCACAACGCTATCCACAACAAAAAATATATATGTCGGCGGCGAAGTTGGTTTGTAGGTAGGACGGTCGAGCAAACTCTGATTCGTCAATAACACAGTTCATCTTGGATCTTCAAAATAAAAGCGCAGTCGTATACCTTACAGTCACTTTAATGTTATTTTAACATCACAATTAAATTATTTAGAATCAGTCGCCCGATGCAAATGGATTTTAGAAACGAAGTGAGTTCTGCGCGTGCGTACTCTCCGACTGCTCCCGTTCAAATGTCCCCAGTCCGTTGTCACGCCAACTGACGTTGACGTTTCGCGTACCATAGAGCATAGGCTGCGCAGGCCACACTAAGTATAGACTATACTTGTCGTTTCTAAGCGATGCTAGCGCTAGATATATATATATATTATTTTGCAACCACTAGGTACCGATGACCTACTAAATAATGTCATAAAATGATGAAAGATGGATTTACAAAAATGTATGAAAAACAGAAACTGAAAACTAAAAAGAACAAATAAAAATAGGTACGATACTTCGAGCAAGGGAGAGGGATACAATATGACAATTTAAACAGATAAAGTATCCAGAAGGGATTTTTTGAACTTAGCTGAGTTGCACGCAAAGATATCAGTATAAGGAGGAGCTCGATGGCGCAGTGGATAACGCGCCCTGTCTGCGAGTGCTGAGTTTAAGCAACTTTCGCAAAGGCCGGTCATCGGATGGGTGACCGAAAATGTATCATCTCGAGCTCCTCCTTGCTTCGGAAGGCACGTAAAGCCGTTGGTCCCGGCTGCATTAGCAGTCGTTAACAACCACCAATCCGCACTGGGCCCGTGTGGTGGTTTATGGCCCGTTCTCCCTATCCATCCATAGGGAAGGCTCGTGCCCCAGCAGTGGGGACATAAAATGAGCTGATGATGATGATGATGATGATATCAGTAACGATAAACAACTTATTATAAATTTCAACCATACAGTGTATATAACCATACAGCGTTTTTAACCGGCTCTGTGGTCTAGTGGCTAAGACCACCGGTTTAGACCCAGAGGTCCCGGGTTCGATTCCCAGCGGGGGGTACATGTTTGTGTACTCGGTTTGGTTGGTGGTAGGGCTTGTTTGTCCGCCTGGCTAGCTACCACTATCTTATCTAAATATGTCGTCATAACATCAATGTTTGTAGCATTATTGTGTTCCGGCAGCTAGAGATAAGATAGTCAGTGCATCACTAGTTGAGGATCCCGGGTGAAATGCGCTTCCGTCAATGGCCTTATCATCATTAACATCAGGTGAGATCAAGGCACTGTGCTTACCCGTTAATATAAAAAAAGAAATAATAACGTACTTGTAAATAAAAAACTGGGTTCACATTAAGAGCCATTTTCTATACAAACTTCAAAGTTCTAATTCTTACAAAGCAATGAACCAATTTTAACGAAACTTTAGTTAAGGGTAATACAGACAACACACACAACACACACACACTTCGATCGATCGAAGCACACACACAGTAACAACAATTGTTTAATTTTGTTTGTGTTTGCCGAAGTCCTTATATCAAAAACAAGGACACGATATTGAAACAGATTTAAGGCCCTGTTCTTGTAAAGACAACAATGTAATGTAGTTTTTTATAAAAAAATGTCCATTTAAATGCTACTGAACAACACATCTATTTAAAATAAAATATTTAACGGGATTGTTACTTTTTATCTACCTATAGGTACACATTTATTTAGGGAAGAACTGGTATTAAACTATAACATAATGACCGAAAAGCATCTTCGCTAGTAAATCAAAATTATAAATTAGATTATTAAATAAATATAATTCTCTACCGACACATAAGCTCTTATATTAAATCCCATACAAACTTTAAACAATAAGCTCTACCTATCCCCATCACAGATATTGTCAGTCCACAGTATTTGTTGCACCGCGGTGTAAATAAGGTCACCCATGCATCCCCATGGTTCGCAATCGCTTCGACCAGTGGGGGGTGCGACCTCGTGAAGGTGTTTATGTATGACAGCATACTATGTGATGTGATGCACCAACCTTGGATGAAGTAATAGCTTACGGACAAATTTAGCCTTTATATTTCGACTAGCTGACCCTCAGAACAATAACTAAAGATGAGCTGAGAGCTGATCCGGTGGACTTCGTACCGCTTTGACAGTCTCTATGACAACAAAACAAACAAATCGTTATAATAGTTTACGCGTGAAAGCGTATCAATCAAACAAACAAACTCATCATCATCATCATCATATCAGCCAAAAGACGTCCACTGCTGGACAAAGGCCTCCCCCACGGATCTCCATGAGGGGTATTTGCCGTAATCGCCACGCTTGGCAGGCGGGTTGGCGATCGCAGTTGATTAAGAGTAACCTCAGAGAGATGCTGCTGCCCATCCTCTGGAATGATCCCTTAGTCGGCTTTTACGACACCCTCGGGAAGATATGGGGTGGTGCAATTCTTTATTCCCGGCACCACACAGGGGAACAAACTCACTTTTAAATAATATGTACTCGTACCCTTTGATTATACTCTTGAGAGTATGTGTACAAAATTTCATGATGATCGGTTGAATAGTTTGCGCGTACCAAACAACAAACAAATAAACAAACTCGCTTTCGCATTAATAATATTATATAGTTATGATGTCCCGTTGTCACCGGCTCATATTATGTCCCCACTGCTGGGGCACGAGCCTTCCCTATGGATGGATAGGGAGAACGGGCCATACACCACCATGCGGTGCGGTGGTTGTTAACGACTGCTAATGCAGCCGGGACCAACGGCTTTAGGTGCCTTCCGAAGCTCGGAGGAGGATGTCCCATCCCATACAACCTTCGGGGTTTTGAATACTGAGATGTGTAAAGGCTCTTAAAGTTAAAATGAAGTTTTGATTATTAAAATCACGAATCACATTCAAGCATTAAGCATAAGATAATAAAAAAACATTTATTCGGAATTGTTAAGTTTAGATTGATAAAAAACCGGCCAAGTGCGAGTCGGACTCGCGCACGAAGGGTTCCGTACTTTATGACGTATTAAAAAAAACTACTTACTAGATCTCGTTCAAACCAATTTTCGGTGGAAGTTTGCATGGTAATAGTACATCATATATTTTTTTTAGTTTTATCATTCTCTTATTTTAGAAGTTACAGGGGGGGGGGACACATTTTACCACTTTGGAAGTGTCTATCGCGTAAACTATTCAGTTTAGAAAAAAATAATATTAGAAACTTCAATATCATTTTTGAAGACCTATCCATAGATACTCCACGCGTATGGGTTTGATGAAAAAAAATTTTTGAGTTTCACTTCTAAGTATGGGGAACCCACAAAATTTATTGTTTTTTTTCTATTTTTGTGTAAAAATATTAATGCGGTTCACAGAATACCTCTACTTACCAAGTTTCAATAGTATAGTTCTTATAGTTTCGGAACAAAGTAGCTGTGACATACGGACGGACAGACAGACAGACAGACAGACAGGCATGACGAATCCATAAGGGTTCCGTTTTTTGCCTTTTGGCTACGGAACCCTAAAAACGGAATATCCATTTCGAAATGTTTGTAAAATTGTTTTTATGGCGACAGACTTATATAATATCGTGGTAGGTAGACTTAAAACAAGATTACAAAACTTACCAAAGCTACGCCAATAATAATGACAAAGAAAACTTCATAGATTCATATAAAGAGTTTTATTGCATGGCATAGTCATGAATAGGAGTTTATCAGACGATTTATGCTTCGTTCGTCCCGAAGTTTTGTACCACATTCCAAAAAATTCTTAGTTTGTCCCATATTTTAAGTCCGCCATGTAATAGCTGTGTTGCAAAAGTTTAAATAAATAAATAAAAATAAATATCACAGTTGAAGTTGTGCTTCGTCCCAAATTACAAGTAGATAGTTAAAAGTAAAGTCAACCAAAAAAGTGTAGTGTACTTATTTAATTTTTTTTTAACAATAGTTCAATAATAAACATATGTTGGTATAAATCATCTTTATTATCCAGTACCACAATTAAAATCACAGAAATGTATAATTATAATCATCTTATCATAACTACAGTTTAAATACCTATACGGAACAGTCAGATCTATTATTAAACAATATGTAAGACAGTAGGTGATAATTTTAATGACTGATTTTTTTTTTTCTTCAAAACCAAGTTCCAGTGACTGAGAGACGACAGGGTTTCTGCGTATTAATTGCTTACTAAGAGCGGCTAAATAGTAATAAATATGGTACAATACGAGTAGCTTTTTTTATTTATGTTAAATATTTTTTTTTTATTTTTTACAATAAAAAACAAAAATATTTATTTTGTTACTAGAGTAAAGATACATTTACAGATAGAAAAAGTAAACTTTGCAGTGAGTAAGGCGGCCATGTTGGAAGACAAGATGACTAATGGCTAAGGAAACCTAACACCCCGCATGATCAGATCACACTGGCCACGTGCCTACATGTCAAGGGCACTATTGTGAACTGAAATAATGAAGTTGATGAATAATATTGATGTTGAAGACGTAGTTATCCACATTGAATAGGGCTCCTTTGGCTTACAGAGTAAGAGTAGATAGTGTTGATTAATTTCGGCGAGTTGGATTGAGCCACGATAGCATAGTTGGTAATGCACCTGACCCGGCATGTCATGGGGTGTCATGGGGTTCCGCTCGTGGAATTTTTTCAACACTACGTCTTCTTAGGGTTCCGTAGCCAAAAGGAAAAAAACGGAACCCTTATGGATTCGTCATGTCTGTCTGTCTGTCTGTCCGTCCGTATGTCACAGTCACTTTTTTCCGAAACTATAAGAACTATACTGTTGAAACTTGGTAAGTAGATGTATTCTGTGAACCGCATTAAGATTTTTACACAAAAATAGAAAAAAAAACAATAAATTTTGTGGGTTCCCCATACTTAGAACTGAAACTCAAAACATTTTTTTTTCATCAAACCCATACGTGTGGAGTACTTCAAAAATGATATTGAGATTTGTAATTTTTTTTTTTTCTAAACTGAATAGTTTACGCGAGAGACACTTCCAAAGTGGTAAAATGTGTGCCCCTCCCTGTAACTTTTAAAATAAGAGAATGATAAAACAAAAAAATATATGATGTACATTACCATGCAAACTTCCACCGAAAATTGGTTTGAACGAGATCTAATAAGTAGTTTTTTTTAATACGTCATAAAGTACGGAACCCTTCGTGCGCGAGTCCGGCTCGCACTTGGCCGGTTTTTCAATTTGAAATATTAAACTTGTTGAAATTAAAAAGTTTATGTACCTTTCAAAACTTTACGCAGAGTTTATTGCTTTAATGATTGGAAAATCATTAAAGGTGTATGGGTAAAAAAAACTACGCGTGTAACTGCAAATTAAAAAAAAACAGCCTGAAGATATTTTCCTGAAATAAATTGCCTATCATTGATCTACTAACACACGCCATGTCTAAATTGAGACTGAGCTAAGTCAACACTAACCCTAAAATTTAGATAAGGGAACATCAATATCACTAATTAATAACTGAAATGCGCAGTATGTCATTTTTTTCAATAAAAAGGCGAGGATGCATATCGACTCAAGTGTTTTTCATAAGGGGCGGTTCCAATGAGAGCGTAGCTATGAGCTCTTTGTTGTTCAAGAATCAAACTGCAATTTGATCCACAAGGTTCGATAGAATCACACTAATATTATAAATGCGAATGTTTGTGTGTGTGTGTGTGTGTGTGTGTGTGTATATTTTTCTTCACGCTGCAACGGATGGATGGATTTGAATGAAATTCGGCCATAACACATAGGATAGTTTTTATCCCGATATTCCCACGGGAATGAATGGAAACTGTCAAAGCGGTACGAAGTCCGCCGGGTCCACTAGTCCACTGCTGGGCAAAGGCCTCCATAATTGAAATCAAATCATCGCTACAATTGATGGATAACTTGAAATAGATTGACTTGGCAATCGCACTAAACAATCTAATAATAATATAATAATGTATTACTTGTGAGATACATTGTGTTTTCATGCGATGGCCAAGTCAATCTGTTTATTTGAAACAAAAAGATTTTTAATATTGATATGGTCACTATAAGATGTTGGTAGGTTAGCTAATTACGTAATAACTTAAGACAGAAGGTCCCTTAGTAGTAAGTAAGTAGGGACTGAAAAATTAACCGACTTGGTATTACATGTATCTCACAACTTTTTACGGTAGAAGAACTGAGTTGCGAGACTTTGTTTTTTACAAGTATGTTTATGATGGCAATAAAATTGTCCCAAACAAAATCGTGATCAAATTAATAGCAAATGAAACGAGTGTAGTCGCTAACGCTAATAATCTAAAGCAAACTGGTAGTAGGAGGAAATAGGAGGAAATAGCCACCTTTGTGGTCTAGTGGTTAAGACCTCCGGTTTAGACCCAGAGGTCGCAGGTTCGATTCCCAGCGGGGGGTAAATGTTTGTGTACTCGGTTTGGTTGGTGGTAGGACTTGTTTGTCCGCCTGGCTAGCTACCACCATCTTATCTAAATATGTCGCCATAACATCAATGTTTGTAGCATCATTGTTGTGTTTCGGCAGCTAGAGATAAGATAGCCAGTGCCTCAGTAGTTGAGGATCCCGGGTGAATTGCGCTTCCACCATTGGCCTTTATCGTCACTTAACATCAGGTGAGATGAATAAAGGTACTGTGCTTACCCGTAAAATATAAAAATAAACTTAAAAGATATATTTAAATAACGTTGAAAAGGTGCGGTACGTGGGCAAATTTTATTTATTTATTTATTTATTTATTTAAGGACAACCAACAAAACAAACACCATGTACATTTATAAAACAACAGATATTGGGTTACATTCTAAGGCGCTGTCTTAATTAGAGGTTGCCACGACATGCATAAACTAAAATAGACTTATGAGGAAGCGAACTATGCACACACTTATATAGTCACACAAACAACTACTTAAGAACTACAAGATTTATTAAAGAAACCACAAGCCGATTTTGTATCAATCACCTTGTGGTTGTGGCCCCTCCAGGCAATTGATCTCCTAATTCGGTTATCAATATGGATCTAAACTTACGTACAGGATAAGACATGTCAATGTTAACTGTTAACTCCTAGTATGATCCTAATTTTCCGAAAATTCCTAGTATGATCAATGTTACAGTATCCTAGTTACGGAAATAAGATTCGAAATCCTTTTTAGGCCAATATTTTTCGGTCTTCCTTTCCTGATAACATAATAAATTTGATTTGGTCGACCCATATGGCCTGATCTGATAAACTAAGTGGGTGAGGATATGATTACGGGTCAGTAGACCTAAAAACTACGTGTTATATAGTAGACGACATGTGGTACAGAGTAAATTATTGAAACTTCATAATCAGAAATCTTCTCTAGTTCTTTGTTTATTTTCTTTTTCTCTTGATATGTAACTATTTACTTATTATTTATTATTAAATATTTATATAAAATACAGTGAAAAAATTAAACGCCCACCCGACCCAGCCAGGAATCGAACCGGGAAAGCTGACGTAAGCGCTGAATTTTGTCACTGCTTTTTGATTTTTGAAATGCTTTAGAGCTTTTTTCACTGTATTTTATATAAATATTTAATTCAGCTTAAGTGTAGCAATTAACACTTAAAAATAAAAAGTAAAAAAAATATTTTATATTATTTATTTTTTTATGCTCGCGGGAGCCGCTGGATGCGGGCAGCACAAAACCGGTCGTTGATCCTTGGACTCCTGAGATCCTTGGGGGAGGCCTTTGTCCAGCAGTAGACGTGTTTTGGCTGAGATGATGATGATGATGATGATGATGATGATGTATTTACCGTGCGAGGCAAAACAATTTTTTTTTAGATTTAGATAAGATATTGCTGATGGCCGCATGTGGCCGTTACAGCGTAACCTGTCATTTTGTGGGCGGCGAGAAACTTATAGGGTTCCTCAATCCGCGTGATCGAGACATCCTCAAATCAAAGGGTTTCTAGAGGGGTCAGCATCACGCAAGCGTGTCCTGTCCCCTACTCTACTATTCTACGAGGAGTTTGGAATTAAGCAATCACTTTCTTGGCGGGAAGGTGAAAAGTCATGTCTGCGGTTTTGTTTTATTTTCTAAAATTTGTGTTATGTCGAATATTAATGTGAAATAATGGTGGTTTATTAACCGTTAATGTTCGTGAGTGTGCATGTTGGCAAATGAAACAAAACAGTGCAACATCACTTTTCAAATTCTCTCAAGAAGTCCGCCCGAGGACTTAGTAGAGCCCCACATCTTTACTGAGATACTCGAGGAGTTGGGGGGTATATCATTTCTCACTTCTCATTTCTGTTATCATTCATCATCATCATACATGAAAGAAATTATTATTGTTTATTTAAATATTGTAAGACTTTTCATTGGCTATATGATTGTGCAAAGCCATTAAAAAAAAAAGAAATCATTCATTTGTTTAAAGCTTCTGTCAAAATCGGATGCGTTCCGTTTTCCGCAACCATGGCTTGTTTTCTGTTTCAGTTGCAAGGATTTAAATAAAACGAGGCTATAAACGACAGTCACGAAATATTTGAAATTTTTTTTTTTCTAAAAATCATTAATATTATGCTTTTAACACATTTATAATAACAGTCCTTTTAGCTCACCCAGAATACCTTTGTCCGTGCCCTTGTGTTGGGATAGAAATGGCTTCACAGTAGTAGTCGCAGCTATTATAATAATTTAAAGATTGAACCACGTATTCGCATTCAACCCAAGCATTTATTCATTCGGCTACAAGCTTCCGAACGATAATGAGCTAGTCTAGACAAAATATGAGTAAGCGAACCGTGTATTTAATTAGAGTTAACGACAGTACGACAATAAAACTATGAAGCAGCCCCGACCAGTCATACGTTTAAATTATAATTCGTTTATAGGTAACTCAGCTTTCTTGAGCGAAGCGAATCTCACGGCCGTAAAAACCAGTCCGAATTTCCTTCACTATGTTCGTAACAACGAATACGTTTAAAAACAGAAAAAGGTTTCAACGCATATTTATTTTAACATCACTAAGTATAGTTACAGTATGAATTTATTAGTTCTTTTATTAAAATAAACAAAATAGCTTCATTAATATTCAATCAAAATGTACGGATATAAATGTTCGTTGTGAACCCCTGTGGAACGCGAACGTAACGATTGCGGAACGAAAACACATGACCGACCTACTAGGGACGCATAAATCTACAGCGCTCACCCGACCGCGGAACAGCCGACCTAACTGTTCAAACCAATGACAGCGCAAGCGACTTTAACCTTTACTACAACGGAGACAAAGTACGACCGACGCAGACAGTAACGCAAAGACTTGAATGAAAAATGAATGCTGCGAGCGCTACAAGCGATTAACGTACTTGCGGCGAACGAGTTACATTTCAATTTCAAGGTAACACTGTTCCGTCGCCATGGCGCTACAACGATCTCTTCGTTTTGATGCGAGCCTGGTAGAGACGAGGCAGAAAGAGGGTCGGGATACGGGAATGGGTAACCACGGAAACCACGCCACGCCTATCTGTGTCGGTCACGTCTAGGGACACGGTATTGAATAGAAAGTATCGATACTGTACTCATGAGTAGTATCGAAAGAAAAGTATCGTACTCATAAAAGTATCGAGACAAAAGTATCGATACTTCAAAGTATCGAGTACTTTTCTTAGGGCCTATGCCTATGCCTATTGAGCATACGTCAGTCAGGAGGAGGACGTCAATGCCAGTCAGCAGCAACTAACATCAACAAAAAAATTACCTTGACGGATTAAGTTTAAGGTGTTTCTTTAAATGTTTATGCATGTTTGACGTTATTTCCTGAAGTTTTTTTGATTTTGAAACATGTCTTGCATTTAACTTCGTATTGATTAACTTTGACAAAATACTGCCAAAGTTCACTTTTACTAGGCGGCATTCTTCTAATGACTGCAATATTGATAGACAACGCAGAATAATAATGAGTACTTTTAAATTACGATTTATTAAATAAAATAATAGTCAAGCACAATAATGATCAACCGCATAACCGCATTGATATATCAGAAAAACAAAACATAAAAGGAACACGAAGAATAAATAAAGCAATAATATTAAAAAACAAACAACGAACGGCGAACAAGTGAGTGATTGTTAGTGAAATGAATTAAATAAAGGAAAGGAATGATAATTGATGAACTGTTAACGGAACGAAAGATTTCGAACTTAACTAATATTGTAACAACTCATGTATACTTATGGAAAGCAATAAATGATTGAATTGAATTGAATTGAATTAACTTAATGTAATGTTGTAGAAGGTTCATCACAATTGACTAGGGCCGTAGGCCAAGTTTTAAGTGAGTAATTTCTAAGATTAATTATCGAATTAATTACGATACGATACCTGTCAAAAAGTACTCATTGAGTAAAAGTATCGAACACAAAGTATCGAGTACAAAAGTATCGGTATCGAAAACAAAAGTACTCGATACCACAAAGTATCGATACTTTTTTCGTGTCCCTAGTCACGTCCGTTGTGTTGTGTTTGTGTGTAATCGGTATTTCTTAACTATTTGTAGAAATCCATTTGTTACATATGTTTTTGTTTTCATAATAGCAGGATTTTACGCTACAAATATATTCTTTTGTTCACTACGAGTATACTAAGAAAACGTTTTGGTAATAATTAGCATGGGCCTATGTCTTCAATAGCATGATAATTTAGTTTGTCATGACATGATGATGAAGGAAATACAAAAAAAAATACTACTAATATTATTTCAGCTGCGTTTTTAGGTAGCCTAAAAGATTTTTTAACTTTAGCACAAAATAAGGAGAGTTTAGTCTGAGATTTATTATTACAGCTATTACGGCATTAAATTATCTTAATTATCAAGGAAATGGTGAGACTAGAAAATATTATCCGCTGTCTTGTCTACGCAACAGTCATTAATACATATTTTACAAGTAGTAGACATAAAATTAAAACTTAATATTAATTAACAATTAATAGAAACCTAATTTATGATAAAATGCTCTTCCAAGACTATGTAAATATTTTGATTCTATACATAAAAAGTTGTCCATACGATTTCCCGAACTTGCAGCGAGTTAATATTCGAACTTAGAGTTAAACTCTCTCCCGTTCCCGTGTCCCGTCGCCATGGCGGGCGTTGCAAAGATCTCCTCGTTTATTATGCGAGCCTGGTACCGACGAGGCAGGGAGAGGGTCGGGATATGGGAATGCGTAACCACGGAAACCACGCCACGCCTACCCGTGTACCACCCAGTTAGACATTTGGGCCTCGAGTCTGGTAATTCAATAACATCTCAATAATGTGTCGTTACATTAATTTTGCTTGACATTCGAATTATAGGAAAATCGAAAATTGGAAAAACTCACAAAAAAGGAGAAGTTACAAAATCAAAGACCGATTATTTACTTTTTTTTTGAGAGAGTTTGCTGTTAGCTGCCTTGGGACTTTACAGGGTCACCGGACATTAAGACGTTTTAAATTGCAGAATCGCGGCATTAATGTTGTGTAAATACATTTTTTGAAGCTTCTCAACTCAAACAGTCAAAACTGATTGTGACCAGCGATATAATTGGGATAACAATTACTTTTGTCTGTATAAAGACAGATAATAAACATAAGATAACCTTTGTATGAAGTGTAGATTGTGAAGATTGTGGATCTTGTTTGCAGTATGCAAAAATAAATTTAAAAAATTGTCAGATTATCTCTACAAACATTTTAAAACATATTTTTTTCTACCTTTACGAGTTTACTTGTATGTTCTGAAAAAAGACAAAGTGTTGAAAAAATACCACGAGCGGGACTCGAACCAGCACCCCATGACACGCCGGGTGTCTCTCAAGCTATATTTATGATTATTTACATATAATTTTACGCACATATTGTTGCGAACAAATTACAATCTGAAAAAAAACATACAACCGAATTGAGAACCTCCTCCTTTTTTTGAAGTCGGTTAAAAAGACAAAGTGTTGAAAAAATTCCTTGAAAAAATTGGAAAAGTTGAAAAATTTTTTTTGTACGTATCTTTTACTTGTATGTAACAAGATGTACTTGTAAAAGTTTAATCTTTTGTTTACTTTAAAGCCTTAACGTCGTCTGTAGTCTTTACCTGTTATAAAAACCTTACCTGAAAACATATAATTTATTGTAAACCGCCTCAGTGATCTACTGGTTCGACCACCTTTTCTCAGACTTGGAGAGTTGAATAAAAAACTAATGCAGTCTTGAATTTTTCCAAAAAATGCACTAATTCTTTCCGGAGTTTTCATATATACTTTTTATTAATTAAAAAAATCGCAATGACATAATTTAACATTAGTAAACGACGAAAAATGTTTAAACAAGACACAAAATTGATTATAAATGTTTACATGTTTTTGTTTTGTTAAGTATATAATTTTAACGCAAATTTTGTTGCGAAACAAATTACAAAAACACAAATGTTTACATGTCATTCCGTTATATTAAACTAATCATATGGCAATAAATACTCGTACACATCTGTGGAAAATTTCATTAGGCTCGTGATGTGTTTAACAACATTATTGATATACTAACTAAATAATCACAACTACATGATAAATATTGTAATCAATATTTAGTAAGGTAACAATTATAATATTTGAAGACATTACTTATCAGTTTCATTTCGAGTAAATAATTCGACGCTGGCGCAGCAACTAACGTAACGATCGTGAAATGAAATAATGAAACTTATTTTGCCTAAAATGTGGTACCTACAAAATAAATTTTATTTAAGTAATTATTTAATTTCGTTGTGCAAGGTAGCTAAAAATCTACCAATTATAGAACTCCTTCCTTTTCCTTGCGGTTTTAAATGGAATAATACTATTGGTGGAATTTTTCCTTGCGAACCGCTTCGTTCAGCTGTGATGGAAAAGCAGCCTTATTATAATTCGTTCTCCTATCTAGACACGCGGTAGCGTGTTAAGCCAAGTTCAAGCTAACAGAACTTGTGAGCAGCACCGTATGTAATATTACACGAACCATTTGGAACCACATTTGACCCCCTATAACGTTATTTATTATTAAATCCTAACCTCAACATTGGTATATAGGCTAATGGTGACTGGAAGTAAAGGGAATGATTGAAATATCAAGCCAATACGTATTTTTATACTGTCATGATAGTAAAGTTAATGTGCAATAATACCATGCGTTACCAGCCGAGATATAAATAAAACAATTTTATCGGTCATGACATGAAAAATATTTATGTAAGTGTGACACACTATCTCTGCTGTTTAAGCCGAAAGTAGTGGCAATGTATCCTTTACCTAGTGAAGTCTCATAATAGCTGTATAAGGGTAATTAGATTTGTTTTTTGAGGTGATGGCAGGTGGAGCAAAGTTATTACCGAGTGGCGGCCAAGACTTGGACTTATAAGCGTCGGTCGTCCGGTGGACGGTGGGCAAGGTGGACTGACGACATTACCAGGATAGCGGGAAAGCCGGATATACGCATCCACGGCTTGGGACAGAGATGAGTGGCAACACGAAAGGATATAATATAGTATATACTCACTCCCATACTCAGCAGTGGGTTCTCCGAGCTGAAATGATGGTGATGAAAGGAAAGTAGTAGGTAGGTATTATTGTTTTCCGACAGCTAGAGAGACAGTTCCCCAAATACAAGGGAATTTGCGGAAAATGTCTTCATTTTCTAGTAAAAGAAAAAAAAACCGTTATGTACAAGAAAGAAGGATGATATCAAAATACTTATTGTAAAAACCTGATGATCTGGTCACCATTAAGTGTGGAGCTTCATAATCTGAATAATTTTAAATGACTATAGGGGCGTGGTATTTTTTTTTTGGAGGACTAGATTTTCCATAGACCAATATCTCTCACTAATCTAGAGTTAAAATTTGTTGTACATTTCATATTCAATCTATCACCAACCAAAAATCTATATTCTTTAGTCTTTCTAATAGGTAGGTATTGTGAAAGGGTTTTCTTTTATTCTGGGTAAAGTGCGCGTCCACTTTCTGCTTTGCTATCACTGAACATCTTGTGACATGATGGTAATGTTCTTACCTGTAAGGAATTTTATAAAATCCTATTCGCATATGTCCGAAAAAGGCGCTTGCGTCTCATGACCGTAGACACCAGCTCTTTTCTGCAGTTGACCTTCTGCAGTACTTTGGCGTTTGAGATATACCTAACCATCAGATTTTCAGCATTTAAATAGTGAGGAAAGAGAGAGTCAATGTAATAATGTGTGCCAAATGTCTGCCAAACTGACCATAGATACGCAAAAACCTAAGTAAGAAGGTGTTTGCTCCATATCCTACGAGCTTGAGGAATATTCCTCGACCAAGAAACCCCGGGGTTATCGGGGCATGACGCCGTCCGATAACGGAGTCGTCATCTCCGAGCTAAATAACAATGTTATAAAAATAGATGTAGGATGGGCAGACCCCCTCTGGTTATTGGTTTATCGACATTTAACTGCAGTATCTTTTTTTTCTCCGTCAGTAGGGAGTGACAATTGCTCTGCCCGATATCCGGAGGTCCAGGGTTCAATTCCCAGGACAGACAAAGTGTGTTTCTAGTCTGGGTTTGTGATCATCAACCCGCATTTGGCAAGCGTGGTGACTAAGCCAAGTGAACCCATCAATTGTAACGATGACTTGACTTCAATGATGAAGGCCTTTGCCAAGAAGTGACACAGCATATAAGTGAATAGAAAAATCAAAAATAATATAAATATTTAAAACTATTTACGTCTTTATCGATTGTTAAATTCTTGCAAAAGTGTTTTTTCGAATGAGAGGGTAGTAACTTAACAGTGACGTAATACCACTGGCTTGCAGCGTAAATCACAAACTACTAAAAAAATTCTAGAAAAAGTTGAGAGGATGAAGGAAAGCAGGCTGACTAAAAGTATATATAGGGCGAGTATGGATGGAAATGTTGGTAGGGGAAGGCCTCGACGCAAGTACCTGGATCAAATCGGGGAAGTTCTTAAAAAAGGTCAGGTCAAGAGTATCCTAAACCGACGAGCGTGTATGAAGAGACTAATGAATGTGGATGAAGCGAAAGAAGTCTGTAAGGATCGCAGCAAGTGGAAAGAGGTGGTCTCTGCCTACCCCTCCGGGAAAAAGGCGTGATGTATGTATGTATGTATGTAGAAAAAATTCAACGAGTCTTCTGGGGCCTTGGTAGCTCAGCGATCAGAGCATTGGACCGATTATCCAAAGGTCGTGGGTTCGATTCCCACTCAAGCTTCCTGTGTCTGGTTGATATTTTCTAGTAAAATTTTAAAATTTAATACTATATATAGGTATATACTTTCGACTACTTTCTTCTTTTTCTCAGAACAGGCATATGTGTGACTTTAATCTCGCTTGAGCCTTGATTCTGGTATTGTAAAAGGTCCACATAACCGTATGTCCCAGTGGTCTTTTCTTATTTTATAGATAGCTCGGCAAATGACTCCATCCCACCTGATGTTAAGCGGAAATGGAGCCCAAACGCAGCATCAGTCACCCTCAAGCCGGCCCACAAGGTGCCTCTTCACGCCTCGTTTGAAGGACCCCATGTCATAGGAAGGAAGGAAAACGTGTGCTGGTAGACTATTCTCTCTACTACTGAGGAATATACTAAAGGATATGAAATCCAGTAGGTATTTGCCGAGGAGCTCGATGGCGCAGTAGCTAACGCACCAGAACTGAGTGCTGAGGTTAAGCAACTTTCGCAAAGGCCGGTCACCCGTGACCAACAATTTATCATCTCGAGCTCCTCCTTGCTTCGGAAGGCACGTTAGGCCGTTGGTCCCGGCTGCAGCCGGCACGGTTGGGCACGGCAGTAATGCATTACTGCCGTGCTACTCGTAATTTAAAACGCAGTAAGAAAGGTTAGACAACTTTTGAGTAAATGGCGGTAAAATATTTTCTAATTTTTTAAATACTATGGCGTTATTTTAAAGTTTTTCACGTCCATCCATAGAGAAGGCTCGTGCCCCAGCAGTGAAAACAAAATGAGCTGATGATGATGAGTTATTTGCCAAATAAGTGGAATTAAACTAAAACTGTATTTTGTTTTTTTCAACGATTTGTTTGATATGTATTTTATTTTATTAACGATAAAACGATGGAGCGCTGGCCCTCCATCTTATTTTCTAGAAAAAAGGCCGAAGTTTAATGAAATCGAATTTTACTTGGTTTCCCAAATTACTAAAGGCTATATTATCTCTAACAGAACCGAAATATAACAATGCTTTTAACAATTGTTATAATGGCGATAGACTAAGATAAGCTTGTGGTAGTTAGTCAGGAGAATATACAATAAAGCATGCTACCAATTCACTACCAATTAACCATACTTATATTGAATGCAAAAACAAACAATTTATTGGAAATAAAAGAGTATAAAATCTCAGTCTCAATTATGCCGTTTAGAGTTTTATGGTCGATAGTAATAGAGATAATTTATGCCTAATTCAGAGTTTTGTTTGCTTACCTAGCAAATTGTTTGTTATTTCATCCGTAACTAATGATTTTTACAACCAAATACCGGAACAGACGCAAATAGCATGACCTCAGTGTATATTTAGATTAGCTATTTATTGGACTGATCAATGTTTTTTTTTCATTGTGTTATTACTATTGGTACTAGGTTAAGTCTACACCAAAATAAAACTGTTAAGTGTTTTCCAATCTTACCTTTTTCAAAGCCATGGCGATTTTTCCGACGTCTGGTAACACTTTCTACCAGCGTTCAACACTAGTTTGACGTTAACCAAAAATTTTAATTGAATTTCATTAAAATATTATTAGGTAAATGCGCTAACTGGTATAGAATCCAATTGTTACTAAAGTATATATATTCTTAAAGGTCATAATCCTTCTACGGGCCTGCTGGAAGAAATTTCAATGTGAAATAAGCAGCGCCCTTGTACTTATTCATACTATGTTCTCCTTTCCGTTTGTTTGAGTGTAAATAAATTATAAATAAATAAATAAAGTCGAAAACCGACCAAGTGCGTGTCGGGCCACGTGCAGTATAGGGTTCCGTAGCCCATCTCAATAATGTGGACTCTGAGAAAAGGGCTTTTATGAACATTTATTTAACGATGGCTCATATACTTAAATGTAGATACTACCGGTTTCACACACCTAACAACGTTATTTAAGTAGTTCCCAATGAGGAATTTGTACTGCGCCAAGTACATTTTATAAGTTGGTTGACTGTTACTCGTAAACTTGTAAAGTATACTTAGCTGTGATTAATATAAATATCCATGCCAAATTACAGCTTTCAAGAGTCTATGAGCTAGGCTGGGAACGGACAGACAGACATAGAGACAGACATGGCGAAACTACAAAGGTTCCTTGTTGACTACGGAACCCTAAAAATCTGTTAGTTGGTAACCTCTATTTTTTATTAAATTTATTTCATCATCATCATCATCATCTCAGCCAAAAGAGGTCCACTGCTGGACAAAGGCCTCCCCCAAGGATCTCCACAACAACCGGGTTTGTGCTGCTCGCATCCAGCGGCTTCCCGCGACCTTCACCAGATCGTCGGTTCACCTTGTTGGAGGAATTTATTTATTTTTAAATTTATTATTTATTTTTATTGAGCGTCATAGGACCTTTTTGGGGGTGGCGAGAAATTTAAAGGGTAATTTTTGTCTAGCTAAAACATTGTTAAAGCATTGTTTAATTATTTACTTTAAATAAAAATTTTTTTTTTTCGAGAGAGCTTGCTAATTGCCTTAGGTAGCATTTTACTTTTTTGGGGGCGGCGAGAAACTTAAAGGGTTCCTCAAACCGTGTGAAACAACACACCGTCAAAGGTCTTCTAGAGGGAACGGGATCACGCACTAATGCCTGATGCCGTTCTCTACTAGATTCTCCGAGGGGTTCGGATCGGATCGGGGTAAGAAAGGTAAATTAGATGGGGCGTGATTAGTTATTCGTTATTCATTGCTCTTTGAGAACACAATGTAATTTTTTATTCTACCTTTTAATAACCAATGTTCTTTATTTGCACAAAAAAAAGGTAGCAACCCTAGACGTGATCGAACGGCAAATAAAACTCGCACTGGGTTTTTTTTTCTGGAATCATTTGTTGTGGCTGTCAACATCCCTATTCTGTAGAGATCGCGATAGAATAGATTGCTGCCCATTCAATCGCGATCTCTACCCCCTTCAGACCGAGCTGATACGGTCGTGCGCTTCGACCACGATCAAATTGGACCCTTAACGCCGATGGTTGCGCTTGTCTGTGTTAGACCGGATGTTTATTTTTTTATTTTTTTTTATTAAAAAAATTTAAAGAAATAAATAAAAAAAAACTGAAAGCCGGCAGCGTTCCGAAGAAACATAATATTTTTATTTTATCTAATATTATAATATTAGTCGACGACTCGTTATAAACTATATCCCGGCGATTTTAAGTCGAGATTCCGTTCGAGGGACGTCGCAATCTCGGTCTGAAAGGGCTACACAATAGGGATATTCACAGCCACAACAAGTAATTCCAGAACAATAAACAAAAAAAAACCCCCGACACAAAATAATAAAAAAAAAAAAAAAAAAAAAACGTGAAACCCTATAAAAGGAAAAAAATAACCTTGAAAATATGACCCTATGTACGTTTGAAACTTTTTGATTAAATGTTGTCGCGTCGGGGGACCGCTCTAATTTTTTTAAACGTTTTCCTAAAGTACATACGTAACATATGAAGTTTTTTATAAGTCATCAATCCATGTTGTAATTTTAATATCATTTTATTTAGGTAGGTTTTTTTATAGGTAAAGAGCGGTCCCCCGAACGCGACAACATTTCAAACGTACTTACGTAGGGTCATATTTTCAAGGTAATTTTTTTCTTTTTATAGGGTTTCACTTTTTTTTTTGTGTCGGGTTTTTTTTTTTAATTTTAATTAAATTTTTTATTTCATGCTTTTTGTAGGGACTTGGCTTTGGCAGACTTGCTCAGATTGAGAAGCAGTAAAGATTAAATATTGGTCATCTCCACTTTTCAACCCCATTAATTTTAAACATCTTAACCGATATAAATATAACTAACCGTATTATAATATAGGTACAAACAATTTCACACTTCCAATTGATACCCTCATCACACCACTTTCCTCATCAATCTAGGGCAGGGGTCGGCAACCTTTTGAGTCGGAAGAGTAAAAAATTACAATTTACAAATTTCAAAGTTTATAAAGAGCTACAATTTTTTTTTCTTATCAACAATAAAATAGTACTTATTCGCATAAATAAAGTTTTTTGATTAAAAAAAGTAATCTATTTATTCATAAGAAAAAATATCTATTTATTCATATATAAGTAGTGCTTTTCACAACAAATTAGATAATATGGCATTATTAGATAATTACTTAATATTTAAGTAAAAAATTAAAACAATTAAACATTTTTACAACACTAACTTGTACTTCAATAACAAACAATTGATCAAACAAATTCAATGAGGGCGATGGTTTTGCATGGGGTTATTTAAGTAGAAAATTTAAGCTGTACTAAACAATGTAACTTTTACTTAAAATAATAAAACAACATACATTTGAACAAACAAATTCAATGGGAGCGTTGACTTTGCATGGTTTTAGAAAGTTTGTTGTTACCTTAGTTTATAATATATATCGGTGCCTAATCCTCGTTAATCGATTAAGAATGATTTTTAATTTTTTTTGATGAAATAAATAATATTTTCGTATGGAACTGAAGAGCCGCAGCTTCACAACCAAAGAGCCGCATGCGGCTCGTGAGCCGCAGGTTGCCGACCTCAGGGGTCGGTCGGTCTAGGGTCGGTCTAGGGTATTGAACAGATAAAAAATAATTTTCAAGTTTTTAGTTTTCATTTATTGGAATTTATTCGAAGTTAGTTAATATTCCTGAATCCCTTTCAATATACTGTAAGTACATTATTCTACTAGTCAAGCACTTTTATTTGATACTCATATTGAGCAAGATGTGAAAAAAAAATGTAATACGTCATTTTGTGGTGGCGGCCATCTTGGATTTGAAATTTGTCATAGTACATAGTATTCTACTAGTGAAGCCCTTTCATTTGATACCCATATTAAGGGAGTTGTGAAAAAAATATTATGTAATCCGCCATTTTGTGGCGGCGGCCATCTTAAACCGATTTTTATGAAACATGGCTAAGAACACTCGGGGTAAAATTATCTATGATACAAAAAAATTAAACGAAAATCGGTTCATCCGTTTGGGAGCTACGTTACCACAGACAGACACGTTAAACTTATAACACTTCTCTCTTTTTGCGTCGGGGGTTAATAAATGAAATCACGTAACAAGTCTATAAAACATTGACCTATTTTTTTTGACCTAAGCATGAATTTCTGTAACTTAAAAAGTTATTACCACATACTAAATTTACGGAACAAAATAGTGACGTCATAGTCACCATTCCCATGCAATTTCAATTAAAATAAATCGTTTCGACAGTTGCTAAAGAGTTTCTCTATTGACTACTACAACTACCCAATAAAGATAATCGATTATGTTAATAACATCATAAGCAGCTATGTGCTAAGTACCTAGGTACAGGATTATTATAGGTACCCATAGTATAGTGTAATAGGCTGGTTTTTCTTCTTCAGTCTATTGTTCGTACTTTTTTTTATTGTCATCATTAAATAGTACGGAGGTTGTTAGCCAGGCTGACTTAAAACAAGTCCAACAACCAATGAAACCGAGTAATATTTACCCCTGCTGGAATCGAATCCGCACCTCTATCATAGAGAGGCGGTTTTGATAAGATTTATCAGTGAAAATAAAAAACTAAAATTTAAATTTATTTAAATTAGTTTAAAATAAGAAAAAATTATATCAATTAATGTAACATCGACTATAAAAATCTATTTAAATATTTAGTGTCTCTTATAATTTTTTTTTTTTACACAAACATATAAATAGTTTTTATAAGGCGTTTTTACAATCTTATTATTGAATTAATGTAAGTAATTGTATATACTAGCAGGCCTTCATAGTACTCGTATTGGTTTATATATGTTACCGCAAATTGCGACACATTTGTGTACATAATGATTGACAGTATTTACGGAGATGAGTGACGTCACTGATGATGTCATGCGCGGAGGCTCGCGACGCGGGGGAAGATGACCTATTTTGCCGCTTTAGTCAGTGACCGTGTGGCCTAATGGATAAGGCGTCGGACTTCGGATCCGAAGATTGCAGGTTCGAGTCCTGTCACGGTCGAAACATTGTCTTTTTGGTATTGTAAGTATTGGTATGTTTTTTTTTAGTTATTATTTAGCAATTTTTATAATTATATAATATTGTAATATGTTAACAATAATAGGATATTTTGATATTATTTTGTTGAGTTTTAAGGAATGTAAACGTTTTTTATAGATGCCAACAAACAGTCGTGAAATCAAAAATACATCAATTACCTACTAAGTATAAAAAAAATTAACATAAAAAATATAAAATTATTTATATACTTACCCAAAAACACTGTCAGTATTTATTCACTGTTTTGGGGCAAATTTTTAATGTTGTTATCTTATTTATATGTCAAATGTTTTAATAATCTGTTTGTTTTATTATGTTTTATTAATCTGTTTGTCCTAAATAAATGTATTTTCTTTCTTTCTTACAGAAATACGTGAACCTTGTACCTTTAGGCACTTTACATTATTATTGGGCTTTACCTATGAAATTTACTTTTTTTTCTCGCTCATTGTATTAAGTATATTACTTCTAAAACTCAATACCGGTTGTTAATATTATTAAACACATTTAATTAAACTATGTTACTAAGGGTATATTCCGATATACACTGCGAGCACTATCCAGTGCTCTTACTTGTGAGAAATTTGTTCCGTTATGGACTGACCTGTCGCAGTATCCTAGGGAAATATATGACGTCATAAATCGTCGCCATTTTTGTACTGTAAGCACTGGCATTTTCGAGGTAAGGTGCTCTCAGCGCTTTGATCACGTGATCAACAGCGTCCAGAAATGATGACATGGATGACAGCATGGATGACAGTATACTGGACTGCGTTCCGTTTTAAACAGTAACCAGTTTAGCTAACTATAAAGGAACGGCTTCGCAGTACACTAAATTGACGTCACACCTTACAGAGTTCGCGTGCATATCGGAACATACCATAAGGCTTCAGTAATAACAATGATTTTTAATTTTGTGTCTATGGTCAAATTTTTTTTTAATTGTCTTTTTTTTTTTGGTTAGCGGTATTGACCTTTTGTTTCATTGTAATTTTGAAGGGACTTTTTTTTCATTTTAAGGGCTGATAATATTCAGCTTGTGAAACAGACACAATGCCCTACAATTATGCTAAGAAAATTGAAAAAAAACGTTAGTATGAAAAATTTTACAAAACGCCAAATTGATAGGTAAGGTAGGACCTAATATTAGAGATCTGATAAGTTAGTAGATAACATTAAAATAAACCTACAATTAATAGGTAGGTACATAAGTATATAGTCCGATACGTACCTACTATGTTATGTAACAAACCCGTATACAACATAGTATGCGATATTACGAGTAATAGCACAGCCTATATAACATAGTGTCACCACAGTACATGAGTAAATATCTAAACCACAGTCTATCTAACTTCTTCCTTGGTATCCAGCAGGGGTAACCTCTTTCCTTAGAGATTCATTGTTTGTTTTTTTTTTGTTATTTTTTTTATTTGTTTTTTTTAGTATCCTATGAGTACCCCGTGTGGTGCCGGGGATTAAGAATTGCACCACCCCATCTCTTCCCGTGGGTGTCGTAGAAGGCGACTATGGGACCATTCCAGAGGATGGGCAGCAGCGTCTCTCTGTGATTATTCTCACCTTACTGCGATCGCCAACCCGCCTGCCAAGCGTGGCGATTATGGCAAATTCCCCTTAAAATGATTTATCCTTAAGGGACGCCATTGTCCAGCAGTGGACGTCTTTTCGGCTGAGATGATGATGATGATGATGATCCTATGAGTAACAATTTTTTTATACAATATGTCCCTTTTCCAATCTCGAAGACTTTAAGTTTATTCTTGGCATCATTTTATTTATTAAAAAAAATAAAAGTAGGTAAATGGTCTGGTTTTTTCAGTACCTGGCACGACAGTTTTTTTTTTCAATATTTTGGCTTTTAAGTTAACATTATTTATACATTAAAAAAAGATTTGCATGAAAAAGTCTTAAGTAAGTGAACATAGATTCTTTTCATAGCTATCTTTCTGGTAAGCAGGCCTTTATCACACCTGATGTTAAGTGATGATAAGGCCCAAGATGGAAGCGCACTTCACCCGGAATCCTCAACTAGTGAGGCACTGGCTATCTTATCTCTATATACTTAGCTGCCGGAGCATAATAATGTTACAAACATTGATGTTATGGATAAAATAGATAACATAAGAGATAAGAACGCAGCAGCTAGCCTGGCGGACTTAAAACAAAGCCTTAAGTTGTTTCAACTTTCAAGTCCAACCAAACCAAGTACAAACGTGTTACGTGTGAAAACGAACCCGGGGCCTCTAGGTCTGAGACCGATAGCCTTAACCACTAGACCACAAGCCAGTTTAAAAGTTATATCACTTTAAATGCTTTGATCAATTTGTTGCAGAGTAGACTACAATGTTTTCTAAAGGCACCTTTAACGTAATGATACATGTCAAACGAGTGCAGAATATTAATACACTGCTATGAATGCGTAACCAGCTTGTGCTAGTTTTAATTTTGGTACACGGGACCTTCCCGATTCGAAACCAAGCTTCGATTGTCCTTATATATTGAGTTTACCTTATAAGAAAGTTGTTTTTGTCACTCCAGTCATGGACATGCTCCAGTCTAACAGTCATTCAGGCATCAAAGTTCAAAGTCACACATTTTATTAATGAGCCTTCATACATTGTAAAGAATACAACCGGTAACCCATACACAATTTAAAGTTTTAAAAACTTGTAAACTAATGAATATACAGAGATCTAAATAACAGAGATGTTGACAACAATCTATATTTAATCATCACTACTACTACTACACAGATCGCAAGACATCCGTGTATGCTTGCTTTCTGGACTTGTCCAAAGCTTTCGACCTTGTGGTGTATGACCTTCTGTGGGACAAGCTGAGAAGCATAGACATGCCACGGGAACTTATAAGAGTGTTTCAGTATTGGTATGGGCACCAATCCAACAGCCTCAGGTGGGCGGGCGCAATGTCGGATTCGTATCGGCTCGAGTGCGGTGTCAGGCAGGGCGGATTAACCTCTCCAACCCTGTTTAATCTCTACATAAACGGGCTAATCGTAGCGCTCAGCAGTCAGCATGTCGGATGTCACGTTGACGGTGTGTGTGTCAATAACTTAAGTTATGCGGACGACATGGTGCTGATGAGCGCGTCGATCTGTGGCCTGAGACAGCTGATACGAACATGCGAGGAATATGCTTGTGGGCACGGCTTAGTGTATAATGTTAAAAAAAGTAAATGTATGGTTTTTGAGACTACCGGCGCAAAATGTTTTGGGAGCATGCCTGCGGTTAAGCTCAATGGTGTTCCTCTGGAAAGGGTTGAACAATTTAAATACCTAGGGCATGTTCTAACTGTCGACCTCAAGGACCACGCAGATATGGAACGGGAGCGGAGGGCGTTGTCGGTAAGAGCTAATATGGTAGCCCGCAGATTTGCGCGATGCTCAAAAGAGGTTAAAATTACGCTCCTTCGAGCGTATTGTACATCACTCTACTCGTGCAGCTTGTGGGCTGATTACACTCAAAGAAATTACAATGCCCTCCGTGTCCAGTACAATAACGCCTTCAGGGCGGTGGTGGGGCTGCCCCGATACTGCAGTGCCTGCATGTTCGCGGAGGCGCGCACGGACTGCTTTCATGCGACTATGCGTAAGCGCGCCGCGTCCATGGTGCACAGAGTGTGGGCCAGCTCCAACACCGTCCTGGAGATGATCGCGGGAAGGCTGGACTGCCCATTCATCCGCCATTGTTCCGGTAGGCATGTCGCCGTCCCGGTGCCGGAGAGACGGTATTGACAGCCGCTCAAACCTGTGTTGTCTAAATGTGTTATTTATGTTTGTCTATGATCTTTTATTAATTTTTGATTAATTTATTTTATTATTATTATTTATTTTAATTTCTATTTTGATTTTTAATTTTGATTTTTGTTTTAATTCTGATTTTGATTTAATTTTAACTTTTAATTTTTAATTTTTATATATTATTTATTCTGATTTTTTATTTTATTTTATTTTTATTTTGTAATGTGACGTGTTATTGCAATCTGTATGAGTGTAAGTTACCTGAATAAATAAATGAATTATTATTATTATCATCATCATCATGGTGGTCTCTTCGAGATCCAATCTTGGATGGCCTCTTCCCTCTTCTTCCATCCTGCCGATCCTGTGCCCGGCTCATCCAGTCCTAGCCTCCATGTCGTCGAATGTCGTCCATCCAGCGCTGCAGTGGTTTGCCGGGCCCTCTGGTGTCAGCTCTTGGTCTCTATTCAAGGACGCGCCTTGTCCAGCGACTCTTGTTCATATATTAAATACGTGAAGCAAATTCTTTGGATCCCTTTTTAAGCAAATTGCGCGCATGGCGGAGTGTGAGGTTTGGTATAGTTAGTTTATATGGAGTAAATCTCACTAACGTTATTACGATAACAAAGTAAACTGATAATGTAAAAAATAATGAATACTTTGACTGTAATCTGTTATTAGATGAAAACATTTAAAAAAACTTTTGATTGACTGATTTTATGCAATTAAAATCTTTCCATAGTGGACTTTTAAAAAAACACATACTTAAATAAAGTATCATCATTATCAGCCTATACTAGTCCACTGCTGGACATAGGCCTCTCCAAGAGCACGCCACCGAGCAAAAGTTAAATAAAAAAATAAAAAGTATAATAACGTTCAATTTTTAAAGTTTTTCACTAACAGTTTCGTTAAGCATAGAAATTTTATCAACATTGGCTCATGCTTTGAAAAACTTAAAGTTTGTTTAAGGTATTATAAACATATATCTTCGAAATGCTCATCATCACTTGATAGATCGCACACCACTGGCTGCGCCGCGACATCAACCCACGCAAAATGTCCTTATACTTCCATAACAGTCCAAAAATAAACAAAAAGGGCTAGTTAAGTTACCGATAGTATATTTTCGCATGCGCAACAATATGACCTCAATTTCATTCACAAAGAAAACATCAATGATAAAATATCCAATGGATAATCAGGTCGTTATAACATAGAGCCGTGGAAAAATAAGAAAAACGCCTCGATTCAAGATGTGTGCTTTCGGAATTGGGGTCATGGCGAAAATCCCAAAGGAGAACCGCGAAATAAGAGGTATTTGTATATTATTACTTAATCTTAATGCCTCGGTAGCTGAGTGGCAAAGATGAAGGTCCCGGGTTCAATTCCTTGGTGGGGCAAATTGTGTTTTGGATTTTTCGATGCATAGCCCGGGTCTATGATCACTAACTCGCTTTTGGCAAGCGTGATGATTAAGACATTCCCCATCAATTGTAATGATGACTTGATTTCAATGATGGAGTTATTTACATTACTTAATCTTTCTCGTTCCGATCCAAATCTCGATCTGATCCGACCTTCTGAGTTCTCCTTGGATGGTCTAGTAGGGAACGAGAACACGCTTTTGTGACGTCATCCCCTCTAGAATCCCTCTGAAGATGTTTTGATCACTTGGCTTGACGGACTCTTTAAGGCGACGCACTAAAAAAATACACCAACTTTCGTCGAATAGTTTAAGACTAAGTATAGGTAATATGGCTTACGAGTCTAAAATGTTTACTTAGTTAAATTCATGTCTTTATCTTGAATTTGCTAGCTCAAATACACCATTGTATAGTTTTGATTCGATCATAATTAATTTCGGTAACACCACAAAAAAATCACTAATGTTGAAATTACAACAAAATTACTTAGTTTATATGCTTGGAGACCACTCAAATACATTGATAACATCAATATTTGTAATTTAGTAGCTGCAAGTTTTAATAACTAAAACCATTTTTTTTTATATTTTTAGGGGCCGCGTGGAATTTCGAAAATGTACGTGTTTTTAAGTCACTGGTGCTAGGCGCTGAATAGGTCATATACATTAAAAGAACTAGTGTAGGTTAGCTTGATCTTTTCACAAGGCCATGGTTGTCTTGGAATTTGAAACAAATACCCAGAAACTGCATAAACAATACGTAAAAGTAATGATATCTAAAAACTTATTTCTTCAGAAACTTTGTAAATATAGCACAAATGAAACAATGATCCGACATCAAAATGTTTGTATTGATATTCCGCAGGCCACTGGTGTCTTATTTTTTAATTAAAAATATGAATATGAAAATATTTAGACTTTTCTTATTTTTTACCCAAACGCCTATGATTTTACTAAAGTAAACATTGCTCTAATTAAATCACCAGCCTACTCTGTACAGATATTAGTGTGCGTGCGTATTCTTGTCGTGCGCCGTTGTAATACCACTGCCACGCGCCGCTCGCTCGCTATCATATAGAAACTTGAAACTCGCAGTTTTGCGTCCGCGCTGCACCCCCTTAATTTGCGGTCTCACTTGTCGCAGGCGCTACGTATTTTCGACCTTATGACAGCGTCAGTAAGCCTTTTAATTTTGAATGTTCACAAATCGAGGTGGTAATCTGCAACAACATAATCAACAGCTATCTCTTTCAAAAAAACTTGAAATCTTTATCTTATAGATGCTCTTTAAAGACTCTATATTTTTACAGATAAGGTTTGTAGAGATAATAAACTGATGGTGACAAAATTAAAAATATCTCAAGACTGATAGGTTATGGGTCGAATAACCCATTTGCATAGTTCATGAAGAATTACCTTAAGCCCAGCAGTGGGCCATCTAAGAACTAGAGCTAGAAGAACTAACGCTTAAAATAATGTGATAGATCTTTTCGCATGGAATTTAATATTGGCGTTTGCAATTCTTCTTATCCTAATTAGTTATTTATTAGTCATATTATTCTGTGCCCTAACTTACTAGCCTTCAATACCTTGCAAAATTGTGTCATGTGACTCATGAGATCTTCAATAATATATTAATAGCAAGTCAATGAAGGTAAAAAGAGACGTAGGCGGGTCATTAGAATTGAATGTAACACAAATTCGGTTCGTCGAAAATAATACTTTCATTTTCACCATAACACTTCTTGGTATGTTATTGTTTCTACACGTGAAGTGTAAACAAGTTTTGAAACTTTCTCCTTGTTTTGTTATTTTTACCATTGAAAATGGTTATCAAATGCAAATCGCCTGAGACGTATTTTTGATCATAGCTCCGAGGATTTTAAGAGAATCGAGATGAAAATAGTACCAAGGGTTGAGAAATTTATCGAGACACGTGTGAGCGTTTGAATTTTGAAAATATGCTGGAAACTTTTTTTGGAATTTTGAAAAATGTAAAAAAAATCGGGTTTTTTGGGGGGTGTTTGTATCCTAAAATGTAAAAATTTTTCTAAATCGGTTAATAATTATGACCTGTAGGTGGTCCCTTTAGATTTGGTATTGTAGAAAAACGGGTATTTCCGTATATAAAAAGTGATGTAGCTTCTTCGATTATTGACTGATTGTCAAATCGATCGAGTCAAGGCGATCATTTCAAATTAGAGTAAAAGAGACCAAACACGGAATAATTACTCGGAGCTTATTCTTTGTTTATTTGTAATGTTTCTTGCTATGTAACCGAATATTAATTTCCATGTTCATTATTAACAAGATTTATAATGTTTATTAATTTTAATGTCGCGCTCGGCCCGATATCCGAAGGTACCCGGGTTGAAGTCCCAAGTCGGGCAATGTGTTTCGGATTTTTCGATGCATAGCCCCGGTTTGTAACTCGCATTTGGCAAGCGTGGTGATTAAGCCGTTACCCAGCAAGAAGCGAAGCGAAGACTTGATTTCAATGATGGGGGCCTTTGCCCAGCAGTGGGACAGTTATAGGCTATTTACTATACTACTTAATTTTAATTTAGAACAACGTACTTTATTGTTGTTTCGTTTTGATTTTTTGTTTGAACTATACAGTGTGTTTTTTTCACTTGGACAGTAGGAAAGTCCGAAAAATAAGAGATACGGAGAAACTATATTAGGAGCCATCAAATCTTTTTTTAGACAGTAAAGAACAGCTCACATACTGCTGCCCACTGCTGGGCAAAGGCCTGCATAATAGAAAAACAAATTATCGCTACAATTGCTGGTTACTGGCTAAATCACCACGCTTGCTAAATGCCAAATGTTGCATCGAACAATGCGAATCTGAGAATTGAACTTAGAACATCTGGACATCGGTATCTAGCCGCTGAACTATTACGTTTCATCAATCAAGTTTTATTATTAACCGTTTCTAGTTTATAGAAGTAAATTTTTTAATAAATTAAAAAAGGGTACAATTTTTTAAAGAATTGTTGACATGACTTGTAATACTTTCATTGTTTTGAAATTAATCTTTGATGTTGTCAACTTCCTTATTACATATCTCTAAAATACAGTACACATACATACATTACAAACATCCTTTTCCCAAACATCAAAATCGTTAATTTTGATTAAACTCGCCTTTAGCGACTCCAAAACCCCCAAAATAAATCGACTTCATAGAATCAACGTAACATTTCTCGGTACAGGCGATCCTTATACGTTCACACCCACTTTTATAATAAGAAATCGTTATCAATCAATTGATACCGATCACGTTTCCGAAGAAAAGGCGCACCATGCGTGAGGTATGGTGACAATAATGGGCTGGCTCATGTGGTACAGTGTGGTTATACTTAGACCGTACTTCGGAGAATAAGCCCACGCGACACTAACATTCTGTATGGTTCCATTGTATCAACCCATGCTTGAGTTTTCGGTACAAGGCCAGAGAAAACAATATTGCTTCGGGTTTACCAAATAACAACCTCTTTGGTATCGGAGTTGCAAGCACAATCGCTTCTCAACACCCATCCAGGTACTTTGCCAGTTCTACTAGCCTACGCAGCTGGCTTTACCAGAGAAAAAAGACAGCGGGCATCATCATCATCAACATCAACATCAGCCTACACTAGTCCACTGCTGGACATAGGCTTCTCCAAATGCACGCCACTGAGCAGGATCCGCGGCTAATCTCATCCAGCTCTTGCCAACCACCTTGCGAAGATGGTCGCTCCACCTAGTCTGAGGGCGCCCTACACTACATTTGCCGATACGCAGTCTCCACTCGAGAACTCGTGAAATAGCGGACGTATTTACTAGTTAACCACGGAGAGTCACGGTGATGCCGGAAGAATGCTCAGTGGGAACCACCGAACAACACTACCGACAAAAGGCAACTCACGTGTCCCGCGTAACCATTCTCATACGGGCCTAACCAGGACAGTTGGGGACACACAACCGGGCAAATGAACATTCTCTACAGCTAAAAACCACCACAAGTCTATGCTCAAGTCTAGAGCTCGCCTAAGGCCTAAGATACGAAAGCCCGTGGTAATTACAGACAGCCAGACCCGTAGTTTCAATTCCAACTGCCATATCCTACCCGAGGAGCTCGATGGCGCAGTGGTTAACGCGCCCGGTCTGCGAGTGCTGAGGTTAAGCAACTTTCGCAAAAGCTGGTCATCGGATGGGTGACCAAAAATATATTATCTTGAGCTCCTCCGTGCTTCGGAAGGCACGTAAAGCCGTTGGTCCCGGCTGCATTAGCAGTCGTTAACAACCACCAATCCGCACTGGGCCGGCGTGGTGGTTTATGGCCCGTTCTTCCTATCCATCCATAGGGAAGGCTCGTGCCCTAGCAGTGGGGACATAAAATGAGCTGATGATGATGATGATGATCCTAACCACAAGGTTGAGTAGACGTATAAAAATGTCGGGTGACAATGGAACCTCACTTCTAAGCTACTATACTCATTACATACTTTAGCGGTGATAGTGCCACCGCTTCAATTGATGGATGGGATGTTGGCCACGCGCCCACGCTCCCCCCTCTTTTGTTAACATTGACTGTAACAATTAATTGGCAACACTACAATGTCAAGGGCAATTTGATTTACTTAATGTATCGGATTAGTGAAAGGGAAAGTATGTTTTCGTGGTTTCGTGTATGAACTAGTGTGCTTATATTTGTTTTGTTTATGAGCCAGGAGACGGGCAGTCGGCCTGCCTGGGAGGCGTTTATTGAATCGGTGACTAATTCTCACGCTATGCTATCAATTACGAATGCTCCTTTTTCTCGTATTCAAAGTCACTGGTAACTAATTTTTGACACCGATTTTGTTTTTTGAGAGAGTTTGCTGATTGCCTCCGACGGCATTTACAGCTTCACCGGGCTTTAGTTTTGACACCGACAATTCTTGAACGGTGTTTATACTAATAATCAAATTTTGAATAATGAAAACAATATTATATTTCTTCATGTAACTTTTAATTTCCTGATCACCGGTGATATCAAAAAATCTATTACTCTTTTAACGAAAAAATCACTACAGCCCATAAACGATTACAACACCATAACTAACAGGCATGCGTTACCGACCCCCGTCACGCGAGGGATTGACGTGCTCGTCTATTTGTTTAATTTTAATGATTTCAGTACATTTTTTATTTTTATTTCGTAAAATCGGTTCCGAATCCGAATGTTAATAAACTGATTTTAGGGTGTGCAAATTAACGTACATATACATATACATACTTATTATGTACACATAAAACATATCTAAACTGATATTACTGGAACCAAAGAAACAATTGTCTAATAAAATAAATCCGAAATCATTGTTGTATAAATGAATAAAAAAAACCTTCTTTATTGCTGAAAAACAATAATTCTGAAAAGGTTTCCAATACAATGCTTACATATGTGTAAATGCGAATGAAACGAAACGATATGCGTTAACCTCCTTTCTGTAGCTGTAAGAAAACAACGCTTTTTACTACTTCCATAAAGTTTAGCTTACGACTCGGCCGATAATCTACAGCTTCATGGATAAGGGTTTAAGGGTCAACCATATGGGTCAACTCGCCTAATATTGTATTTTTTTCGAAGTCAAATTCAAAGTTATTTATGGTAATTCACGTGGTAAAAATAGGTGTACATTTCCTATTTGTAATATTATTTGTTAATTATAGAAAAAAAAAGAGTGAAAATACAACAAGAAATGTTCTTATAGAATTATATAAGGCAATTAAGTTATGTAAAAGACAAATATAGAAAAAAAAATTGTATTACTTGCTACTAATACTATTAAATGTTGGGCAAAAGCCTCCATCATTGAAATCAAGTCTATCACTACATTGAAATGTTTTCGCTTAATTTTTTTTTTATAAAAGAAGCAGGCAAACGAGCAGGCGGGTCACCTGATGGAAAGTAATCACCGCCGCCCATGGACACCCGCAAAACCAGAGGAATCGCAGACGCGTTGCCGACCGTTGCCGGCCTTTAATCAACTCGCTTGCCAAATGAGAGTTGAGTTCCTTATGTAAAATTACCAAAATATGTAAAAATTAATTAATCTATCATTGTATACAGATATGCATTGGTATATGTTCACAAAAAAATATTGAACATTATAAATTGATTTTTGATGAAATGAACAACAAAAGGTAGTTTTACTTATGGCTACTTAATTGTCATTTTTTACAGTGGAAACTATATATGCTATTTCTCATTTAAATTTTTATAAAATAAAAAAATTCAAAATAAAAAAATTCAGTTTAGGCTACAAGTAGCTCTTATGAATGTCACAATGCCATCGGTTCGTAAGTCTACTCTGGGCGGGAGATCTTGTACTGATAAGAACCGGCAAGAAACTCAGCAAGTGTCCAGCTCTTTTCTCCCTTACAGCGTCAAAAATATTGGAAAATGACCTATCATAGCAGGACACTTTCCATTACAATAAACACAAAAAATATAGAAGACAACCGAAACATGTAAAAAAATAAAATAAAAAATAGTAAGAATAAAATACAATTGTTGTTTCTTATAAAATAATGGTAATAGATTATTGCGAGTCGACTTTAAAATGTTTCGAAGCAACATGACAATACTTACTACCAAGGTGGCAAAGTATGGTGACCTGTTCTGCAATAACAAAAATTAATAACCCGTGAGTTCCACAACACTCACTGTACCTGCGCCGCGAGCGAGTAAAAAACAGAAAATAACTTACTTTTAAGTTATAGTGTCTAAATTGATTGATAAGTTAACCAAAAGTTTTAAATTACATAAACAATTCAAGCTGTTTAACAACTGTTTAAGTTAAAACAATCTATACTAATATTATAAAGCTGAAGAGTTTGTTTCTTTGGTTAAACGCGCTTATCCCAGAAGCTACAGGTTCGAATTGAAAGATTATTTTTGTGTTAAATAGTCCATTTATTGAGGAGGGCTATAGGCTATATTACATCACGTTATGACTAATTAACGCGGGTGAAACCGGGGAGCACAGCTAGTTAAATATAAACGAAGTATAAATTACACAAAACCGTTAGAGTAGTCAGAAATTGTTGCGCATTTGATGGCTAGCCGAAAGACAAAATCTGGGTTGTGCCACTGGAGCTTGTTGATACACTGGAGTAGATGGTGCATTTGCGGATGCGGCTGGTAGCACAGTGCAGGTGGTGCTATTACAGGTGTGTTTATCTTCTGGACCCGTCGATCGACAGCTCTTTGGAATCTTCGCTTGCACCATTTGCGTAGTAAAAACATTAAAATCATTGTAATGATGCTTGTAACTATGATGAATTGATGACTGATGTCATTACCATATGTTCGGCTCTGACACTTGTTGCTGCAGCATTATTATCTCCGGCTGCTGCAGTTTGTGCAATAACAACTTCTTTCCGATGATTGTTTCCCATTTTAAGTTTTTTTATATTTGAGTAAAATACCGTGCTCGTGTATGTACGTGTGGTTGACGACAGGCCGTTGTCTAGTAATCGGTTTGTTATTTGGTCCGGTCTCTGCTTATTTCCTCGAAGCAAACCTTCTTCTTAACGACTCGCCGCTACTAGTAAGTGTCGGTTTAATCATTACAGGTGTAGAGTTGGGTTGCGTGCGATGATCTCGTAGTGAGTTCTATGAAGGCGGGCTTGAGTCGATCTAACGAACGCGTAACTTCTTTTCCGTTGATTTGTACTGTATAGTACTTAAGGTAAACGGCCCATTACTCGTCAGGTTCTGAAATAAGTTGACTTTGCAGCCCTCCCACGTAAAAACCAGTTGACTTAGAAAAAAATTTATTGCATGGCGAGGTAAACAATTTATTTATCTTTTTAGAAAATGTTGCATTATTTTCGGTGAAACACAGCAAAAAATTAGATATTTAATCAATTAAAAAATGTGCCATATGTACCACTAGCCGACAGCTTTGTCCCAATAATCGTCAAAATGACCTAAGACTCGTCAATTTTCATCACCAATTTGAACTCTTTGTCTTTGAACTTAAAGTTCATTTTTTAGACACGTTTTTTAAAAAAAAACTGAATAATACAAAATAATGTAATGTGCTTAATTGAAAAACGCTTCTCAACTTAGCAACTTACATTTTACTGTAAATATTACAAAAAGCGGGGCTTTTACCATGATTTGATTTGTTGTCGAGTCCCTGATATTTCGGCGCAGTTGCACACGCCATGATCACGGAGTAACCTATCATTACCGTACAGTCAGTTATTTCTTCATCTCTTTCGAACACCATCTCTTTTGTCTTAGATTTGGGGTGGTTGGGGATTTACCTCCTAGCAGTCTGCCCCGGGCAACGTCTCCACTGTCAAGTAGAGGCGGCTGAAAATCCCCAATAGCGGTGGTAGGGCTCGAAAGGGTCATAGCAAATCACCTTCCTATTTAAGTCTGACGTCAAGCAGCTTGCAGTATTCCGTCGTAGCGTAGTAGAAATGCCAGTGCCTTTGGGAGCTTGATGGCTAGCAGTAGCGTCAGAAGGACCGGTCTCGGACTCTGATCAAATCTGTGTTGGAAAGCTCATCGTGGAGGGTAGCGGGATCCGTGGCACGGTTTTAGCCGTTGGCCGACCGCAGACAATAGGGGGCCCAAGTAGTGCGCCAGCCACGTACGAAAGGCTGCCCCGCCACCTCGTGAAAAATCCTGGAATGGCTCCACCGTGTCAGTTGGCGACTGGAAGGAATGACCCGGTGGCAATTCCCAGGGGGACACGGGCGTCCCCGCGGTCTCCACATAAGTTTTTTCCTTAGTACATTGAAGATTACGAGTACCGTGTTTGGTAACCAAACTGCGCCTCGCTGGCTTTTGAAACCCCAGCAAAACCACCTCACCTTAATATGAAGCAGAAAGTTTTAAAAAGTAAGGTGCACTTTGATTAGGAGGAAGTGCAGCCGTTTGTACAACCCAATCAAATCAAAGTGCACCTCACTAACATCCGAGGTCTGCACTTAAACCTCCAACCAGTCCACTACTATCTCGAGACCGAAAAGCTACACTTACTCTTTCTTACTGAGAAGAAGATAGTGAAACCGTTGGACGTAGCCTACCATAATTATCCCGGCTAGTCGCTTGAGCATAAGTTCAAGAAGCAAGCCGGGGTCTGCCTGCGCGTATGTCCACGATGACGTGTGCTGTCGACGTCTCACCAGCTAAGGTAATTGCAGGTGATAACGAGGGGACTAAGCGACATTTCAAATTGACAGTAAGGAAAGACGCATAAGTAAATGTGCTAAGCCTATAAATATATTTTTTCTCTGAAGTTAATTATTTGTTTTATCTATTATTACTAAAATTTGCTTTATTTACATATAAAACGACGATATGATTGAGGGACAAAATCTTTATTACTGTGTTTTCATTTGTATAAAAGTACATTTTGTTTATAGTTGAATTCAAGAAAATAAATTATACCTCGGTAATATATATGCAGATTTGGGGGGGTCGTTAATAGCTGCATTTACCTTACGAGGTTTTAGGGTCATCCACACTATGGTAGCTGGTAGACACCGGCATAGAGAAAACTCTCTATGTCGGTGTCTATCGGTCGCAAAGCGGAAATCAGGAGGCGACTCGGTTGTTTGACCACCTCACTGAGGCAGCTGATCTGGCCCAACGAAGGTATTCAGCTGCGGAGCTTGTTTTTTTGGGAGACTTCAACGCCCACTATAGCGATTGGCTATTCCCTTTCCAGAAAACGGACCATATTAGAAGAGAGGCACGCAAGTTTGCGTTATCGCAAAATCTCTCTCAGCTGGTGGACCAAGCAACCCGCATACCTGATGTTAATGGCCACACACCCAATTGCCTAGACCTTCTGCTGACAACTGACCCAGGCAGACACTCAGTATCGGTCTCGGCTTCGCTGGGATCTTCTGACCACTGTCTGGTGAAATCCGTATCTATATGCTCTCCTCCGGACACTACCCTTCGGGGATCGAGGCGAGTATGGAAAAATGGGTCGGCAGATTGGGACGAGATGCGGCACTTCTTCGCGTCTTATCCTTGGCGGCAACTGTGTTTCTCTTCGAGCGAACCTTCTGTCTGTGCCGGCGCAATCGCAGACGTGATACGCCAGGGAATGGAATATGTTATCCCATTCTCTGACGTCCCCATAGGCATTAGGGCCCGTCCAAGGTTCAATAATGACTGCGCTCGCTCACGCTGAAGCGCGGTAGGAAGCAGCGTACCAAGCCTGGGCCCAGGCTCGCGGGTGCAAACGCAGGGACGGCAGTATCCACGCAAAGAAGAGAGCCTTTTACTCTGCCGCCAAGTACTGCAAATGGGTGTTAAGGAAGGCACGTTTCGATCATGTTATATTATAAAATCTTTTGCAAAGTAAAACTAAAAAAGAGAGCAAATCGGTAAATTGAATTTAATAAGCGGCTTCAAAAAGCAGAAGTTCGCAATTTAACCCATATATTTATGTAATCTATTTTTAGATATCTGCTCAAAAGTACCTCCTCCAAATATAATACAATTTTATGTAATAGAAATATTTTTATTCAATATAAGCATTTAAATGCATTTATTAAGTCAGACTCTATGCTACTTTTATGATGGAGATTAATAAATCTATATAGATTGAGCTTTTATTGGGTAAAATAATAAATTGACTAGGCTACTGCACCTTTCTTAGCTCTCATTACTACTAGGTCGTAGGTATTCGGTATGATAACTTATAAGTTATCAATATAAACCAGAAGCATATTTCACAACCAACTTATTTAATCATTAAATGACTCGTAAATTGTAGGTAGTTTAATTTTATTTCTATAATTAATCGAGTCAAAGAAAAATGAAACGTAACTGAAGGCAATAAAGTTCAATGACGGGCTTAGGTACAGCAGTCACACGCGCCCCAATATCCGTCGCCAAGTATGTATACGATTCTCTTTTGATTCAAAGGAAAATAAAACTTAACTCATGGTAATAAGAACACAACGACGAGTTTAGGTGCAACTGTTGCTGCGTGTCCCGATACCCGTCAGAAAGCATACGATTTTGACGAGTTTTGGGTCATGTACTAATTAGAGAGTACCAATAAACGTCACATGCAAAAAAAGCTATATACATATGAAACTTATTACAAATGATAGATTATAACGTTAGACAATCTATTTAACTATCCCAATAAACAAATACACTTATCGTGTTGTTATCCGAAGCGGCCTGACAAGTGAAGTAATACGAGGTGGTGTTTACTCAGTTTAGTAGCAAAATGCGGGCAATCGCAATTTTTTTCGAGGAGCACACTTTTCTTGCTAATTTCTTCCGACACCATAACACTTTTAGAAAAGTGTTACTATTACAATCGTACATTATATTATCAAGAACGTATCGCCATAAGCAATATTTAATTTTCTATTAATAGAAACACGCAAAATGCTTAAAATGTTTAGTTGACGAGTTTCGGGACACTGACGACTATACCAGCGTTTACCTTAGCATGTTTTCTTAGAACTTTGTAAGGGCCTAGACAAGGTGATATAACTGATCTTCTATCTTCGTTTCTCACGAAAACGTGTAAACATTTTTTAGTTCGGAATGTACGAAAATGGCTGTATTATCACTTCGTTGCGCTTTGTTTCCAGTTGGAAGCGATGCCATGCATTCTGTTAATCGCTATGTATAGTCGGCATCGTTAAATGTCGGAGTTGTAAGTGTAAAAAAATGACCTGGCGTCTTAGTGCGGTTCCGTAAACCATTTGTGCGGAACTATAACCAGTCTTCTTTGACAGCTGATCGCAAGCCCAACAAAATGAGTGGAACATCTTGCGTCCAGCGTAGTGTGTTACTCCTGGCCATTATTGCAGCCTTAAGGGTACGATGCATTCGTTCTACTTGTCCGTTGGTCTTTGGGTTGTATGCGGTTGTATGTTTTTTTTCTTTGGTTACTGTTTCTGCAGTGATATCTTTCATTAGGATGACTTCCGGTCATTTTGTCGCTCTGTCTATTATTTTCAGACAGTACTGCATATTCTCTGTCTGAGGAAGGGGTTCGATGATGTCCAAGTGAATGTGTTCAAACCGTGTTGATTTCTCAAACTCTCCTAATGATGTAAAAGTGTGTCTTTGTACTTTGGCTTTTTGACATGGAATGCAGTTCCTTACAAACTTTGCAATCTCAGTATTCATGTTTGGCAAAAAATACCTTTGCGTAATTAATTTTCGTGACGCGGCTACGCCTGAATTTGTGTGCATTCCATTGCTTTATTTCTATAGCTTGTAGGTTTATTCAAGCATGCGGCGTAGAGGTTTCACATGTCAACTGATAAGGTGAGTTGGGTGGTAAAATAAGCTTAAAGTTGAGATTGTTTTGTTGTCTTAACTTTGATAACTCTTTATTTTGCTTCTGATCTTGGACTAATTGTTTAAAGTCGAAAAGGACTGGTACGCGGATTTCCTCTACTCTGGAAAGGCAATCTGCGACTATGTTTTTTTCGCCTTGTATGTACTGTATGTTTTCGCAAAATTGTGAAATGAAGTCTAGTTGTATTTTTTTATTTAGTTTTATGAACCAAATAAAAATTTATCTCATCTCATCTCATCTTAGTTGTCTAAGTCGTCTAGGTAAGCCTGACGAGGTCGTCTTTTTGCCGAGAGCGAATATCAAAGGTTTGTGATCAGTGTAGACTATAAGTTGTCTTCCTTCAATTAAGTTTCTGAAGTGTTTTATAGCCAAGTAGATTGCAATGAGCTCTCTGTCATAAGTACTGTATCGCTTCTGTGCATCGGTAATTTTTTTTAAAGAAAATCCAAGTGGTTGTAATGTATTGTTTACGCTTTGCTGTAGAGCGGCTCCAGCACAGTTCCCAGAAGCGACGGTCATTAGCGATAAGGATAATGACTCGTTCAGATGATATAGAGCAATGGCGTTGTTTAGACTTTGTTTGCACTCTTCAAATGCTTTGTTTAACGAAATTGTCCAACCTATTTTTGTCTTATCATTTTTCTTTGCGTTATGTAAAAGTAAATTAAGAGGTGCATGAATCTCTGCAGCCTTTGGAATGCTGGTCCGATATAAATTTATCATGCCCAGGAATTTACGTAATTCTTGAGTTGTCGTAAGTTGTGGAAAATTATTAATTGTTTTAACGTTCTCTTCACTGGGTCCGAACACCTTCTTGGTTTATTTGATATTCCAAGAAAGTTAAGTTTTCTTTCCCGAACTCGCATTTGTCTGTGTTGATTTTTATGCCGTAAAAATCGAGAAGGGTGAAAACTTCTTTCAGATGTTCTAGGTGCTGCTGTTTTCCGCGGTTCAATTCCCTAGTGGATAGGCCCCGTGGTCTTCACTGTATCGGATTGTGGTCCCCCAGAGGTTTAGTGGGTATCCCCCTCCGTCTCGCCCTTCTCGGCCTTGGGCTTCTCCCTTGGCAGCCGACTGGAGACAATGACGTCTCCGGATAGTCGGTGAGTCGTGGAAAGACGGACGGGTGAGTCCCACATAACTTGGGGCCTCCTCAAGGCCCCTCGTACTCGTAAAGAGTTCCTCTGGGAAAAAAAAAAAAAAAAAAAAAAAAAAAAAAAAAAGGTGCTGCTGTTTACTTCTAGAACATATTAAAATATCATCTACATACTGAAATGTGAAATCGAGTCCGTTCAGTACCATGTTTATTAGTCTTTGAAAGGTTTGAGCTGCGTTACGAAGTCCAAAGTTCATTTTCGTGTATTCCAACAGTTCGAATGGCCTGATGACAGCTGCTTTCGGTATGTCAGGTGTCGAAATCTGAATTTGGTGATAGACACGTTTGAGGTAAATTTTTATAAATGTATGGTTTCCTTTCAGTAGGTATGTGAAGTCTAGAAGTCTAGGCAGTGGGTAGCGATCTGGCACAGTGATGACGTTGAGTCGTCTGTAATCGCCACTCAGTCGTAACTCGCCGTTTTTCTTCTCGACTACATGTAATGGGTTTGCCCATGGGCTGTCGGAAGGTTTACAGGTGACCAGGTCGATAATTTTTTGGAACTCGAGTTTTGCCTGCCGGTCTTGCTTTCTCATGAACTGGTGGTCCATTTGTGTAGATATGATATTCCACGTTGTGCTTGAGCACTACTTTCAACGATTCTGGACGTGCGAACAATGAGTTGGTGCGCCTTATGGAAATTAGCGCCTATGATAGAGCACTGAACGTCGGCTAACCAAACTTTCAATGGAATGGTCTGCGTAGTCACAGGTCAATGTTTATCGTTTTCTCACCATTATGTTGATATTAGAGATCCGTTGGCTGCATAGAGCTTGTAATCACTGGTGTGTTTGAGCCTCGTTTGATTATTGCAAGCGAGCACAGATATATCGGCTCCGTTATCGATTAAAAATGTGGATCCGGTTTTTTGTCAGTGATGATAAGTCGGGCTCAGATAGGATTGATGGTGCCGACATCACTTAACGCCGGAAATGTGTTTAGTTTTTTGACCATACATACGTGCAGTTATCGCTGCACTTGCGAGCTTTATCTACGAACGTGTAGTGGTAATAACATAAATTATTACTGTCGCCCGGCTGTGCGGTATGATCTCTATAATTTTTATATGGTGTGTATGGCTTTGTTGACACTTGGTTCCGAGAAACGGATCTTGACCTTGGTCGATCATCTTTATGGTTATTATGTTGTCTGGGGCGTCTATACACTGCTTGGTTTTTAAGTTGCATTAACTCTTCTTTATTGAAATTCATCTTTTGTTCTATATTTGAGGTTATGTCTGTCGATGTTATAGGTGTTGATGAGGATACAATTTCTGTTGGCCGCGCCGTTTCTATGATTTTATCGGCAATTCCAGCTAACTGATCAATGTCCGGGATACTACATCCGGTTATGACAGCGCGCACTGTCATTGGTAGGCGATTAATCCATAAAATTTTGAGTGTCAGACGGTAACTTATTTCGTGCTAGTTCCCTCATTTTGCGCAGTAGGTGTGATGGTTTCCGATCGCCTAGCGTAATTTCTTCCAACAATTCCTGTAGTTGTCGTGTCTCTGACTCTTCGTATGCCGTTAGAAGACGTTGTTAAAGCGCCTCATATTTTCCATTCTCAGGAGGCGTCTCTAAAATATCTGTTATCTGACTCAATTCTTCACGGCCTAGTCTTGCTGACTTGATTTGATATATACTTCGATCAGAGGTTTTTTGTTGGTGGATTATAGCTTCGAATTGATGAAACCAGATTCTGGGTATGTCGCGCCAGAAATCAGGAATCCTATTATTTATTGACATGGTTGTAACTTCCTCTTTTAGGGGTACCTGTGTAATTTGTGCAGGCGGTTGTAGCTGCGAAAACTGATTGTTGTTGTTGCTGCTGTTGTTGTTGCTCCTGAAGATGTTGTGCAGCAGGATCAGCCAAATTGCCTTGTCCATAGTTTCGACACGCTTTTTGCAAATTTCGACCGGTGAGACCCGCTTGTGGGAGACCGGACCGAAATTGTGCGAAGTCGAAATTAGGTGAACTAAATAAGTTTAGAACGCACACTAAATCACTTTAGATCACGTCGGGGTCACCACTTTAACTTTGTTGGTGTGCATGGACAAGGTATTTAATTAAAAGGCTGGTGTAGGTAGGTTACTAGAGGGCGAGTGATTGTAAGCTCGGTCGGTAGAAGACTGTAACATTTGCTTGATAAACAATTTTATATAACACATTCAGTACAGGTATGGTGCGCTACGTACACTATTAAATTATTTATTTGCTTGTTGTAAAATTTTCAGTCAAATATCAACTAGGTATAACACTAATGCCATTTACATTTTTTTGTTATTTGAATATATTATCTAAGCATAAGAATTTTTTTGTTGTTGAAAATAAAAAAATTACTTAGAAGGTAATTTTTTTGCTGAAATTTTGTATACACGTTGTATACAAAATTTTAGCTCAACGGTTGAAGATGTCTGCTTCAAAATTGAGTTGCAAGATTCCACTCAAACAAACATATTATATACATACATACATAAATAAAAGCTTGTAACTTTAATAAAAAAGAAAATGGTCAAAGTTGATATCTTAGCTATTTTCTCTTTTCACTATCGTTATTTGAGTAGATACTTGTTCAAAATGTAAACTTTAGCTACCAACCTAACAAAAAATAACTTATAGCTAAACCTTCAACCGTTCAGCCTGAATCCCAGATTTTATTTCTCCGAGGGTAATATACATCAACGTTTATTGCCTCTCGAGGAAGTAGGCCAACCATGGATTTTTCCACAGGCCAGCCAACTTGGTAAACTTCTCGTAATTGAGTGCTTGTAGTAAATTGATGTTTTGATGATAACTGAGTGTGAAAACTAGATGTTCTTCTTCTAGATGATATTTTTAAAAGAGAACGTAACTTATAATTATGCTCGTTTCGTTGTAAACAAACAAATTATTTGAAGGTGTTTTTTATTTTTATTTTTATTTTACGGGTAAGAACAGTGCCTTGATCTCACCTGATATTAAGTGATGATAAGGCCAATGATGGAAGCGCACTTCACCCGGGACCCTCAACTAGTGAGGCACTGGCTATCTTATCTCTAGCTGCCGGAACACGAACAATGTTACAAACATTGATGTTATGGCGACATATTATGTGGTGTTATTTGTTTTAAAATGCATTTAAATTTTAAAGTTGGTTGAAGTGTATAATTTGCGTTCCAAAAGGGTATAAGGAATGAAATAAATCCCTGTAACAAGAGTCCTTGTTGAGAGTCGAAAAGTTAGCATAACTTATAAATTTGAAAAATAAGCGAAAAAGTAAATTTTTAGCTTAAAATAATGTGTACTGCAACTTTTAACTTTGTTATAAAATTTAAATATCAAGTAAAACAATTAGACTTTAAATTTTTTTTAGACATTTTTACTTGTTTAATAAATCAGTCACTACCATTTAATTATTTTCTAAATTATAATTATTTTTCCTAAATTATAATGTAAACACATTATAATAATATTACATACTAATAATTATGTTACTTATTACTTATATCAGCTTTGTCAAATACAATTTGTGACTGTGTACAAACATAATTATAAAAAATATGTCTCTCTTCAAACTGTCTTTGAAGAGAGAGATTGTCTCGTCTTTTTTCAAATTGTAATTTGTTCGCGACAATATTTGCTTAAAATTATATGTAAATAATCATGTACCCATGGTTCGGTATACTAAAGACAACTTAGTTACAATATTGAGTGAGTGAATGAACAAAACATAACAAAATGTAATCCCATCAAAAACATAAATGTGAAATGAGAGCCAAGTTCAGTATTATGATATATGCCTTGATTGTTGACTTCAACGACAAACGAAGTGAGATCTAAATTCTGTTAGCTTGAACTTGGCTTGACACGCTACCGCGTGTCTAGATAGATAGTATCTGTCTATAAATGATTTTTATTCATCTACGAAAGTACACCACTATGATAGATGAGATCTAAATTCTGTTAGCTTGAACTTGGCTTGACACGCTACCGCGTGTCTAGATAGATAGTATCTGTCTATACATGACTTTTATTCATCTACGAAAGTACACCACTATGATAGATGAGATCTAAATTCTGTTAGCTTGAACTTGGCTTGACACGCTACCGCGTGTCTAGATAGATAGTATCTATCTACACATGACTTTTATTCATCTACGAAAGTACACCACTATGATAGCGGTTGACCGTAAAAAAGTTGGTATACCTACTTTATTATTTTTTATGGCTGACCAATCGTCGTCGCGAGAAATCAATTTGGTGGCCCTACAACTTACTATAAATTGTAGTCAGAGAGCTAAGACGTACCATAAAAGCAAAGTGTTTTACGTAAAAAAATATTCATCAGCATTGTGAGTCTATAAAGGTACAGACGCATGCACAATCCAAAACTGTCAAGTTTCTTCAATAAATATTCAACCATAATGCCATATAAATAAAGTTCAAAGTCTATTTGAGAAAATTTGACAGTTTGTGGTAGTCTCATTGCAGGCGTGGTGTGTACAAGACTATTATGTATTCTGTGGTACAAGTAAATAGCACATGAAGAGAACGGGCTATAATCTACCATATACCAATCATGCCCATTCCAGGTTGGTTAGTATATCTCAAAAGGAAGTTTCATCATCATCATCATCATCATCATCATCAACAGCTCATTTATGTAAGCACTGCTGGGGCACGAGCCTTCCTTATGGCAGTTGTTAATTGTTGTTAAAAGCAACCAGTTGTTAATTGTATAATTGCAACGCGACTTCTCTTGATAAATTGGTATTACGTACACAAATCGCTCAATGATCGCTCGCTTAGTACATTTGCGAATAAAATGTATGTAATAGTTTACATCATCATCTGCTCATTTAATGTCCCCACTGCTGGGGCACGAGCCTTCCCTACGGATGTATAGGGAGAACGGGCCATAAACCACCACGCGGGCCCAGTGCGGATTGGTGGTTGTTAACGACTGCTAATGCAGCCTTGACCAACGGCTTAACGTGCCTTCCGAAGCACGGAGGAGCTCGAGATGATAAATTTTTGGTCACCCATCCGATGACCGGCCTTTGCGAAAGTTGCTTAACCTCAGCACTCGCAGACCGGGCGCGTTAACCACTGCGCTATTGAGCTCCTCCAAGGGATCGTCCAAGGAAGTTTCACAATCACAATATATAATTTATATAATATATAATTTATAGAAATGATCACCAAATAAGAGTTCGAATCCAAAACAAACAAAAACGTCACTTAAAAATTTAAATACAACTTAAACCTTATCAATAAACAAAGCGTGAGCTCTCTACATAATGAATACTTAATACCAAGTTTAATCTCATCTAAAGATTAATGATCTAAAATAATACGCGATTTGAATTTTACACAGATACATATTACAGCGATACTTACCTCGCGCGCACATGGCCCTCTGACTATCCGCTGTACCCGTATCGGTCGTTCAACCTTCAAAACACACCCCTCGAGGTCGCCCACCCTTCACCCCGCGCGTAGAACACCTCTTTAGAATTCATGACCGCCTGGTACAAACAATCGTACCGCGGGGAGATTTTTTTGCGGAACCGCACAGTATTTTTTACATTTTCCCCTGAAAAGAATACCTTTTACACTTTAGAGATGGACAGGTTCATTGTCCTCGTGTCCCGAAAGCTCCGAAAATAGGGATGAACGAAATGACCAGTCAAATTGATACTGAAATTTCATGTGCGTGTGAACGTGTGTATAAGTGAGGTTGTTTTAGGGGTGGGACCAAATTTAAATAATTGTATAAAATTTTGTGGGCATTTTTATGCCAACGGTTTTAAGGGTGATGAGGGTATGATATTTTCACACCCTTAATTGTACTCGGGGTGAAGTCTCAATGAGATTATATTGCATAGGCTACATTATCTATACTAATATTATAAAGAGGAAACCTTTGTATTTTTGCATGTATATTTGCAACGAATAAACTCTAAAACTACTGGACGGATTAAAAAAATTCTTTCACCATTAGAATACTACATTAGCGCTGAGTAACGTAGGCTAAATTTAAAAAACATACTAATCCCGACAATTTAATTTTCCAATACAAAGTGATTTGTTTGTTTGTTGTCATGGAAACCATTGATATATATTTAACTCAATGATGGAAACTGTCAAAGCGTTACGAAGTCCGCCGGGTCAGCTAGAGTCAGCTATTATAAAAGGTTCAGTTGTTTTTCCCGCGGTAATGTCACAGAAGTTTTTGTCGCATTATTGCTGGATAGGAACATTGTATTTAGCTGGGATAAGAAACTCTTTAGAGCCATTATAACTATTACAGTTACGTTGATCCGGAGCGGATATAAATATGTTCTAATGTATAATTATTTGCAAGCTATGTGGTTGCATGCAAAGGATCGTCCAAAAACAAGCCATCTCTTCTTGTAGTGTAAAAAGAAGAAATATGTATGGATAAACATTGACTCCAAACTGTCATATTTTTTGTAATGCATTTTCAACCGTATCTTTAGGGCATAAAGTTCTGTATATTATGGAAATGACAGTGTGTGTTAGGTTAATGTGCAGGCGTGTGTATATGGTGCAATTTTTTTCCACCATTCGATAGAGTTAAAGTTTACTACATTTTGTATGGGGTTGTTACAGCTCCATCTAGTTACAAACTCGTGGAACCAACTTGTTACTGTAACTCTATCTAACATCAATTTAAACTCGCATTATTGATTTTGGGACAATTTTTGTCAACTGATTTTTTTAGTGTGGGTTATTATCGCTATTCGATTACTTTAACGAAAACAAAAATTTTTATGGTATTGAAACAGCGCCTCCTAGTGACAAACGAGATGAGTACCTAGCTTTGCCATACAAAACCATGTCTTAGAATAAATGGAATAAAATCTTCGAAGAATAAAATACTTTATTGTAAGTACACAAAAAGACACGGACATAATATTAAAGAAAGAAAATATAAAAATAATAATAATAAATATTTGGAGAGACCTTGAGCTGAGACCTTGGAAGACCTGAACACAATGCTCGAAGATCTCAGTAATGCTTCTCAAAGAGTGGGTCTTAAGATGAACATGGACAAGACGAAAATCATGTCCAATGCCCATGTTGTACCCGCTCCAGTTAATGTTGGGAACGTTACACTCGATGTTGTTGACCATTACGTTTACCTGGGACAGACGGTCCAGTTAGGTAAGTCCAACTTCGAGAAAGAGATCTCTCGACGAATCCAGCTCGGATGGGCTGCATTCGGGAAGTTACGTGATGTATTCGCATCCAAAATTCCTCAATGTCTCAAGACAAAAGTCTTTGACCAGTGTGTGTTGCCAGTGATTACATACGGGAGTGAGACGTGGTCCTTTACTATGGGTCTCATAAGAAGGCTCAAGGTCACCCAGCGAGCAATGGAGAGAGCGATGCTCGGTATTTCCCTGCGCGATAGAATCAGAAATGATGAAATCCGCAGGAGAACTAAAACAACTGACATCGCTCGGAGGATTGCTCAGCTGAAGTGGCAGTGGGCGGGACACATAGCGCGGAGAACCGATGGCCGTTGGGGCGGAAAGGTTCTCGATTGGCGACCACGCACCGGACGACGTTCCGTAGGCAGGCCCCCTACAAGGTGGACCGACGATCTGGTCAAGGTCGCGGGAAGCCGCTGGATGCGGGCAGCGCAGGACCGATCGGTGTGGCGATCCTTGGGGGAGGCCTATGCCCAGCAGTGGGCGTCATATGGCTGATGATGATGATGATGATGAAATATTTGGAGGAGCTCGATGGCGCAGTGGTTAACGCGCCCGGTCTGCGAGTGCTGAGGTTAAGCAACTTTCGCAAAGGCCGGTCATCGGATGGGTGACCAAAAATTTAACATCTCGAGCTCCTCCGTGCTTCGGAAGGCACGTTAAGCCGTTGGTCCCGGCTGCATCAGTAGTCGATAACAACCACCAATCCGCACTGGGCCCGCGTGGTGGTTCCTGGCCCGTTCTCCCTATCCATCCATAGGGAAGGCTCGTGCCCCAGCAGTGGGGACATAAATGAGCTGATGATGATGATAATGATGATGATGATGAAATATTAAAATAATAGATTCGTACAATGTGCGACGTTATCACTAAAAGCGATTCTCATGTCATATCATGTCTGATGTCATGTCTTCACCCTGATCGAGTGGCAAAAGATAGAATAGTCTACCAGCACACATTTCCCTTCAAACGATGCGTGAAGAGGCACCTTGTGGGCCGGCCGGCATGGTGACGAAGACTTATGCTGCGCTGTTTCTACGCTGCACCAGTTGTCTTCGCGTCTGGACTCTATTTCCACCTAACACTACACCAGGCGAAGTGCAGTCATTTGCCGCTGCCCTTGTCTCCGATCTGATCCGAACCCCTCGGAGAATCTAGTAGGATACGGGGACACGCACTAGAGCGTGATGCTGTTCCTTCTAGAAAACTTCTGATGCTGCTTCGTTTCACATGACTTGAGGAACCCTTTCAGTTTCTCGCCGCCCCCAAATAAATCCGGTGACGTTGAAAATGTCTAGTTTATTAAGCAAACTTTCTCTCAAAAAAATGCACTTGCCTTCGCGTCTGGACTCCATTTCTATTTAACATCAAATGGAGTGGTCTCATTTTCCGTGCTAACTATACAGAAAAAAGAAAAATACTTGCACTAGCCAGCCATTGAGATGACTCGCAAATCAATCACTTCCTACACTCTCGTTCACTTATCCTACCCTATAAAGGTCGTTTTGAAAGACCATTCAATTGAACGCTTTGAATGTCGTAACTAGGTCGATAGCACCTCAAAGAGTGAACGGTACGTCACCTTAACTGTTACCTGAATGAAATCAAAACTATTTTTACACGACTGCCAAAAATAGGAGTGTTATGTTTTCAGGTTTCATGTAGGTAGGTACATATGTATGTATGTGATGTTTCTTTGAGGAGGAGCTCGATGGCGCAGTGGTTAACGCGCTCGGTCTGCGAGTGCTGAGGTTAAGCAACTTTCGCAAAGGCCGGTCATCGGATGAGTGACCAAAAATTTATCATCTCGAGCTCCTCCGTGCGTCGGAAGGCACGTTAAGCCGTTGGTCCCAGCTGCATTAGCATTCGTTAACAACCACCAATCCGCACTGGGCCCGCGTGGTGGTTCATGGCCCGTTCTCCCTATCCATCCATAGGGAAGCCTCGTGCCCCAGCAGTGGGGACATAAATGAGCTGATGATGATGATGATGATGATGATGTTTCTTTATTCCACCATAACTTCTAAACGCCTGAACCGATTCAGATATATGAGGTATCGTTACAATCCTTGCATCGTTCCGACTAACATAGGCTAGTAAAAATTTGGAAATTCAACCCTTTTATAGGTAAAATAGGATGAAATTTCGTATGATGAAAATTTGTCATTACTGGAGTTAGAGACTAGAACTTGAGGTTTAGCATGATATCTGTAGAGGTTAATTTTTGTTTCCTGCTATTCCGGGCAAAAATTTAACAAAAAAAACTCAATATTATCATCAATAAGACAATATGTATCTAAATATATTCGCAACAAAACTGCTCGGAATTATTTATGTACTTATACGAGGATGCACATATTTATATAGCCACAAGTATATTTATAGTATAATAAGTTTGCATACCAAACTTTATAGCCACCTTATGAATTATTACCACCGATCGTATAAACCATCACTCATAGGAAGTTTATAATAAACTATGAAACAGACAAAGTACGAGATGTATATCGAATAATGTCTAGTCTTATGAGCGACTTTATTATATGCAGACTTATTGGCATTCAATCTGTATACGAATAATGGTTATAAAGATAGTAATATGGTTTCAGTTACCTATAATAGTAGTTTTGTTGTTTTGTAGGAAAATTAGGAGACTATTTAAATGTTTTTAGGGTTCCGTTGTCAACAAGGAACCCTTATAGTTTCGCCATGTCTGTCTGTCTGTCTGTCCGTCCCCAGCCTAGCTCATAGACTCTTAGTACTAGAAACCTATCACAGCTAAGTAGGCTTTACAAGTTTACGAGTAACAGTCGACCAACTTATAAAATGTACTTGGCGCAGTACAAATTCCTCATTGGGAACTACTTCAATAACGTTGTCAGGTGTGTGAAACCGGTAGTATCTACATTTAAGTATATGAGCCATCGTTAAATAAATGTTCATAAAAGCCTTCTTCTCAGAGTCCGCATTATTGAGATGGGCTACGGAACCCTACACTGCGCGTGGCCCGACACGCACTTGGCCGGGTTCTTTTTATGAATGGGTTCTTCTTGGGCCATAATGAACATTTATAACTACTTAGCATTTTTTTAAAAATCTTTATTATTGATTGACATTGTGAGAATTTTATTGCAATGAAAAATGGTTACTTATTCATTTATTTTCTTGTTTATTAAACCCTTGCTCAAGCAGTATTACAACCTATTTTTCATTGAATTTTATTTGGGACCGGTACTGTCATGCAAATTGAATAAGTAAATAGTAATAGTCTATACACTGTCCCACTGCTGGGCAAAGGCCTCTATCATTGAACTCAATCATCGACACATGGATGGGCATTGGCATCAACACAATGCTTGCCAAATGCGTAGGTATAGGTGATTACAAACTAGTAGTAATTAGTGAGGAGCTCGATGGCGCAGAGGAGCTCGATGGCGCAGAGGAGCTCGATGGCGCAGAGGAGCTCGATGGCGCAGTAGTTAACGCGCGATCTGCGATTGCTGAGGTTAAGCAACTTTCGCAAAAGCCGGTCCTCGAATGGGTGATCAATAATTTATCATCTCGAGCTTCTCCGTGCTTCGGAAGGCACGTAAAGCCGTAGGTCCCGGTTGCATTAGCAGTCGTTCAAAACCACCAATACGCACTGGGCCCGCGCGGTGGTTTATGGCCCGTTTTCCCTATCCATCCATAGGGAAGGCTCGTGCTCGATCCTCAGCCCGATCCTCCTCCATGGAGGATCTGGTCCACAATATCCAAAAGCGCTGAGAAAGAGCTGATAACGTCTATGGGCTGTCATTAAAGAACGGCTCGGGCGGAGCTGTGAGCGGACGGCCAATAATACACTGACCAGCAGGGTTAAAATTAAGGGTTCAAAGTCCGAGGAGTCGGACGAAAGTGGGTAGGGTCTAGAGTTGAGTACAGCTTCGATTCGTGCCAAAAGTGTGTTGAATTCCTCGAAAGTAAGGTGTCGATCACCAATTACACGATAGAGCAGTTGCTTTGTTGATTTTTGATTTCATGTAACGCGCCGAACCATGGTCCCTTAGGGACATTTAGTAACCACGTAATGTGCTGACCAGCGAGCTTGTGTGCAATCACATCATTATTTGAAGCTATAACATTTTGTAGGTACTTCAATGAGCTGATTCCTAGCGCCTACATAATTTATACCGCAGTCTGAGCGGATGAGAACCTAGGCACCACGGCGCGTGCGATAAAACATTGTAATGCAGCGAGAAACGCTTCTGTTATATTGATGTAGTCAATTTTTTTTTTTGTTTATATTATATTATATCATTATCATTTAATTTAATAAACTTAATATATATACTACTACTTACTATATATCAGTCCTTATAAAGGGGTTCGATACTTTTTGTATGGAAGCTGGCATATTTATCTGGCTGGAAGTGATTATTTCATCTACGTTCTTTGTCGCACCGCTTACCAATTTTTCTGCCTAGCCCTTAGGTCGACTGGTAGAGAATGCCATTTAGCATTAAGTCCGCCTTTTGCACTTTATTTTATTATGCAATAATTAGGATAAGTGGGATAACTATCTGGTACAGAACTATGTAATATCTTTAAATGTTTATTGGTTGTTATCTCTTTTGTTGTCGGTATAAAATAAATAAATAAACATACATTTATGTACACTAGATATAGCTTTTTATCTTTTTTCTTCAGAAGTAGATACAAGAATAAGTCTTAGTAGTGTCTTAGTATAGTCTTACTCCGCTCGTACTGATTTTGATGTTCGTTCTCCTTATAAGCACTGCAGAACAACACTACGATCAGCTGTTCACACAAATCGGGGCGGAAGCCACAAAAAAATAACACTCCGCCCATCGTTCAACTAACTGTGATAGTGTGATGTACCACGAAGACAATAAGATCGGAAATTGCATGACACTATCGCGCTAGGAAACCGTTGCACGGACACCTGTCGAAGGTGCAGGAGCGAGAGAGCGACAGTATTGGCTATTGATCGGTTCGGTAGAACTCCTCGTGACTCCTGCCGCCCTGGTACTTTCCGATCGGTTCTCCATTATCGACATTTCCCGATGCTCCTCCAATATGTATCGGTGGGATCCGATATCGATACTTGCGACGCTCTCGAATGAATCGGTCCCGATGCTACGATTATGCACATAAAAATTATTTTGTTTTAGCAATGAATGGTTCTTTGTTATTCTGATACTCGAAATAAAAGAATAAGAGATTAAAAATGTTAACATTATAATGTAACAATTAAAAATATAATAATTAAGTGTACAAAAGCGAAATTGAAATTAAATATTAGTTGTACATAGATTAATTTGAATTTATGACAACTCATTGACCAAATAATTTGCTATAGCAAAATTGTTTTCACAAAAAACTATGGTTTCCTAAGACAAACTCCCTGTATGTCATATAATTACAGATTTTCCCATACTTAAAGAACACTCCGTATATATTATGTTTAAATAAAGGCAAGCAAATCGGAACATAATATTTAATTTCAATGTATATTGAAGTGAATTGAAGAAGCACACATTGGAAAACTAAAAAGTCCTCTGAACAATAGTTAAAATTTTAATTAACGTCGTGGAATTCTTGTGTATCAAAATCAGATGAATTCAAACAATAAAATTAAAACTTCTTATAAGAATGTCTATTTGGTATAAAATTAATTTACTTACAGCGAAATCTTAATATTTGTTTTCTTGAAATTCATCTCTTTTATCTGCGTGTTTATAATTTATTAAAGACTTGCTTATAGTTCGTTCACTCGATTATTGTAAAAATCCAAGCATTTTCATTATTTTTTGGAATGGCAATGGTAAGGTCAAGCAAGGCCGATCGCAGACTGCTGACATTCGAACTCGTCCCGGGTTCGATACTTAGCGTGGCGATTATGGCAAATTCCCCTCAAAATGATTTTGATCCTTGAGGGAGGCCTTTGTCCAGCAGTGGACGTCTTTTTGGCTGAGATGAGATTCAAAATTATGATAACTTTTTGACTTGTACCAGTTTTATGGGTTATGAATTGGAACACCAAATATAATTCATTCAGTCTGATAATAAACACAGAAAATTTGGTGAACTTTTGATTGTTGACTTCGATCAACAATACACTGTTGATCGAAGATTGTTGATAAACAAAATCAATTAGCTACATAAACATGTTTATAACACCGTTACCTAATTAAGACAGCAATGGCCGCCTGACCTCCATAGACAAAATTCCTCAGAATTCCATAAGAATACTTAGGTACCTATAAATCTTTTTAAAAACCACAATAAATCCTCCTTTCGGACGCCTCATAAATAGGCAATCACTGCACAATAAATACGTCACGCTAACCGCGTTACGTCCATGAATGCCGGGAGATTCAGAACAGGAGGACTTAGAGACCCTTCATACTAGCGTTTCTCTAGCGATAGACGTTTGATAAACGTATACACAGCGCAGACGCTGCGACAACGCGGTGCCACCAATGTGCCTCTTAGGCTGTGTTTCCACCAGCCCCCCAACCACCTAACGCTCTCGCTTTCGATCGCTTTGAAAGCCAGGCCCTCGGCTCGCTTTCTAATATAATATCGAAATATAATATCAAATAATATCGAAAGCTATAGCCTATAGCTTTCGATATTGCTGTCATATTGCTTGCGAAATGACAAGATGAAGCCTCCTCCTCGCCTCGCCTTCAAAACGATCGAAAGCGAGAGAGTTAGGCGGTCGACCCCCAGAGCTGTGCGAGGTAGCTAGAAAGATTTTCCTCGCTCACCTCCTTGCTATCTCGCACAGTTCTAGTGAAAACGTAACCTTACACTAGCGTTTCTCTAGCATAGGCGTTCGCCAAACGTAAGCGAAACCATAATAAACAATATTAGTTTATTCTTATGGCGAAACGCAGACGCTGCGACAGACAACGCAACAACGATTTTCGAGTCGCACAGTAGACGGAAGCGGTCACGATTGTACCTGAGCTGCCGTCACCACCACAACGACCGATCCAATACAAAAGCCTCGGAGAATCTAGTAGGCGATGGTGATACGCTTGATGCTGTCCCCTCTAAAAACCCTCAGAGAACTTTTCGATTCCTTGCCACCACCATACGGTTATGCTGTTAAGGCCACAAGAGACGTATAGAGGCCATGAGAGACATATAGCGATCTCTCTCTAGAAAAAAACCTACGCTGCGTAGCTAGCTGTAACGTCTGTAATTACCGTAGACATTACGGCGCAGGGCGGCGTGCGTGTGCGTCACGTTGTCGTAGAGTCTGCGCTGCGCATACGTTTAACAAAAGTAGGTACGCTAGAGAAACGCTAGTGTGAAGGGCTCTTTATGGTGCCACCGTGAAGTCGTAATGTCCAATCCTAATTGGCTGTTCTCCCGATTGCCTAAGTGAACATTATCATGCTGGCAATAAAAAATCGACAAATTACGATTTCTGAAAATAAAAAACACAGGGTATTAACGGATTTAAGACTATCGTTACTTATTTTATTCATTTAGACAGGTTAAAATTTACTGATTTATTGCAATTGAATAAGATTAAATAAGACTCTGGATTTGCACGGAAAAGCTCGAGGTGATACATTTATGGTCACCCATCGGATGGCCGCCCTTTGTGAATGTTTCTTACAATAGCAATCGCAGCTAGCACGTTTACCACTGCGCCATCGAGCAGTGGGCAGATGCTGAGTTGTGCCACAGAATAAATAATAGGTTGTGCCAAGACTCAGAATAATAACTAATTATTGTTCTGAGTGCCAAGATGAGTCACAGATACAAATGCAGTATGTTGCCTAAACATTGAGCAAATTAGTCTATAAACGTTGGCGAGGCTAGTGCAAATATTTATCACACACGCCAATCAAAATGTCTACCAATCACTTAGTTAACGAAAAATCTATGAATTATAAACAGTATTATAAAATTAGTTGCCTTTGTCATTGTGTAAGAATGTGTGACTTTTTTTGAGGTAGGGTAAGAATGCATGTTGTGAACTTGTGACGTATTGAGTGTGTGAGTGTACCATTATTCAAGCTAAGATCTGTGATCTAGTGGTTAACACCGATCTTGGTCTTAGACCCCGAGGTCCTGGGTTTAATTCCCAGCGAGGATTACACGTTTGTTTTAAGGGTTAGTAATTATCATCTTCATCAGCTCATTTTTGTGTTCCCGATGTTGCAGCACGAGCCTTTCCTATAGATGGATTGGGAGAACGGGCCATAAACCACCACGCGGGCCCAGTGCGGATTAGTGGTTGCCAACAACTGCTAATGCAGCCGGGACCAATGCCTTTACGTTACCTTCCAAAGCACGAAAACTCGAAATAATAAATTTTCTCTCACCCATCTGATAAATAAAAAGCTGAAGAGTTTGTTTTTATTTGAACGCCGGATTTGAATTTTTTTTTGCAACTTTTGCCCCTTTTTTTTATGGCTATAGGCTATTAATCATCACGCTATTACCCTTAAAAAATGCCAGAAAAAACGCTAAACGAATACGAAATACTAGCGTATTCGATGCGAAGCGGTGGGTCGAGGAACAATCAGTAATTATGACATGCTACTTTTAGCATCGGCGATCGGCGATTTTGCGACTGTATCGATGCCTCTCTGCGTTCGATCGCAGTAAAATCGTGAGATTCTTATCGATGCAGCATCGCGATTTCGCGACTTCATGCGTTCGGTTCGGACGTGGTATCGGAATCGCGCGTTTTAGCGACTGCTCCGATGCTGGATCGGCAACTCGATGCAAATCGATGCGACCGGGCATCCGAATGTGTGCGGAGTGTAACGTTCAGAAGCTGTGTCGAGCTTCTGAAAAGCGACTCAATCGCCGCGTTTTGCGTTTTTAAGTGTGCGGTGTGGAATGTGTGGTCGCTGCAATCAGCTTCTAAAAAGCGGCTAAATCGCCGATCGCCGATGCTAAAAGTAGCATGTCTGCGGTGGCTCTATCCGTATCGTAAGCAAACTACTTAGTGCAGGCATGGTATAAGAATAGATAAGACCGGGTAAAAAAGTTTTTTTTTAAAGTTTTTTTTTGTTTCTCTTGGCCGTGGTCGCAGAGCGCACAGATGGCCCTTTCTTAGGGCACTGGCAGTCACTACACGGGTCAGTGCCCCAGTATGTAAGCTCTTTATAGTAAGACTGGACCTTATTTATTTATATTTTATTTTAAAACTAACATAGTCTTAAGTAAACTGAACCAACATTGTATTGATAAAGGATGGAAATGGATTGAAATGATCTAAAAAAATAAGTGATTACTAATAAAAACATGCCTATGATACTATTACTAAAGTTTGCGTTAAATACCCTGAGCTATATTAACAAAATCTTACAAAAAATATCTTTGTTGCACCACCAAAAAATGGAATTATCTCCCAGCACACGTATTTCCACCTTTCTACAACATGGGTTTTTTTAAACGAGGTGTAAAGAAGAAACTGCGGATAGGCAAGGTGAGGACAGCTACTAGCAGGATTCTGCCAACCAGTTCTACAAGTCTTCCACCACTGCTTCTGCTTAACATGAGGCAGATCAGAAATTTAATAGGTTTCATGCCTTCTTCTGGTCAGCCCGTGACTACGGCCGTTGTAACTCGGTCTAAACGTCGGGTATAAAGAAGGTATGAAACCTTTAACTATTTATTTATTTATTTATGTAAATAATAACACAACATTACAGTATGACACCAATACGCTATGCTATACAAAAAAATCAAAAAATGTAGTTATTCCTAAGTTGTAATTACTACAATAGAAACAACAGACAACACAACACAACAACAACAAAATAGATTTATAAGTTAAAGTAAAAAATAATAATAACAATAATCATATTAATAATGTATCATATAGTACTATTTCTTACACTATCAATCATCTCACAATACCTCAGACATTCTCTGCACACTTCCCTCCATCTGTCAGCAAACAGATCACACAATGGTGATGGTACCAGAAGCTCATTTAACAATTTTATTTCTCGAATGAGATGAGAGTTAGTGTGCGCCACAATGCGCGCCCGGGGCACAGCCAGTAACCAATAAGTTTGTGTTAATCCCCGTTTAAATTTCTTTGTTAACTATGGAACGCGAAAGTTTAAAAGTGTATAGGCAGATCAGAGTATTCTGCCTAACCTTCCATATGACCATATAAAAAAAACTACAACAACTTTCTAGTAATACACCGGCAGGGCTAAGTCAAATATTGACTTATTAATGAACACATAACATCGACATTAAAATACTTACAATTTCAATAATAAATTGCAAAATTCCAATTAACTCTTGAAATACCAGCGAGGCGGGTATCGACAAAAACAGCTTTGTAAGACTTCCTTCATACTGTTTAGATTAGGTTACCGAAGTCTATTTGAACTTTCTAGAATGTCTCTGGAAATTTCTCGTTCCAGATTTATGTAACTCTGTTTACTCGTGAAACTATATAAAGGTACGTGCTTTGAAGGGTGTTATTACGTGTTTACTTTTTGATATTATAGAAAGAACACATTAAAACACCAGTTAAAGCTTCCAACACACATTTTTTTATTTATTAAAATCAGTCATTCTATTTTTAATTGAACCATCTTATACTGTTAAGGTTTACTCATTAATTTTACAGTAATAAAAGTAACTCTAAAACTTGACATAATAATTAACGAACATTACAAACTATTTTTAAATGACCATAGTACATATATAAATTTTCACGATACTTTACAGCAATACCACAAGAGATCTTACCCCTAGCTCCTTCCGAATAAAAGTCAGTCAGAAATGGCGCGCATCGCCTTTTTACGTACACCCACAAATTGACCATTAACAATTATAGAACACACAATATTACAAACAGAGCTACTAGGTTGCGTTCGGATACGTAAACGACGCCACGATGCAACTTTGGCGACAACATCCGGCCGTCCTGCTGCACGCATCCGTCCCGGCATGCGTTATAGTCTGGTGCAGAAGCTGAGAACACATAGAAAACATGTATTTTAACTTCAGTTCATTTCAAATAAGCTTTTGACTAGAGTTCTTACAAAGAATCGATACCGTGTTTCTTAATTCAACTATCCCATCGTCGGCCAGTTGAAAAAAAATCACAACAGTAACTATTCATTTTGAACCCATTACTGGTGTTTCACGACTGACTTTTCCATCAGTGACCAGTCTATTAAAACCTTTGCTTACCCTAGGCGATGCCTTTGGCCAACCCTAGTTGCATGTCACAACAGGCTCTAATATTGTCGTTTGCAATGATTTCATGTCTTCATGACAACCATCACAATTGAAACCCAATAACAGTGTTCAAAGCGAATGCACTAGACATTATTTATCACTAATACGAGTCTAATGTAATTATTATAACGCTTGTTGGATATTTCTACTAGAAAGACTTGTTGAAAAATTTCTCAAAAATAATGATAAATAAAAATAAATTTTGATATAGTGTTTTATTACCTCAACAACATCCTTGGCTTTCCTCGTTATGTTACACGTCCGCTGAATCGCCTATATTTATCCAAGGCTTCATATTTTCAGCGCAAGAAACTCCAGTGTAGTGTTTAGAAGTTCTTTCAGTTCCCCGCATATCTGTTACTTGATAACGGTCATGACCCATAACTTCCTTCACCTGAAACGGTCCCTTGTACAAAGGAAGTAGCTTAGTGCTTTGCCCGTCATTAGATTGGCTAGGTATTTTAATAACAACTAAATCGCCAGGATTATAAATGCGAGCCTCTTTGCGTTTGGAATCAAATGCTTTTTTTTGTTTTTCAGCATTGGTTTTAATTTTGTTGTTCACAGTTTCCCTGAGTAACGTCATATCAATAAGTTGTTCATTTTCAGAGTCTGCAAACTTATCCGCGTCACTGCTAAGTCTGTACCCAAAGAATATCTCGCTGGGCGTTGCCGCGGTAGTTTTATTTACAGTACTGTTGATACCTTGCTGAATGTTTGTAACATGTTGGTCCCACTTATTACTGTCAGTGTTTGCTCCAGAGGAGCGTAGAGCTTCTAAAATAGTTTGATTGTAACGCTCTACTTGGCCATTTGAACGTGGCATGGCTGTTGCTATTACATGATGTCGAATATTTTTGTCAGAACAATACTTAACAAATAGTTTTGATGTAAAGGCGCTTCCTGCATCACAAATAATTCGCTTAGGGTTACCGAAAACCTTAAAAATCTTATTTAACTCATTTAAGACCACTTTAGATTTGGTATTCTTAACAGGAGCAATAAAAACAAATTTAGTAAAGGAATCGACAATTACTAACAGGTATGTATTATGTTGAGTTGTTTTAACAAATGGCCCCAGATGGTCTATGTGGAGAGTGTGGAAAGGCCGAGCGTATTTGGGAATAGAAAAAAGCTTTCCTTCTTTTTTACCATGCGCGTTTTTAAAATAAATGCAATTAAGGCAATTTTTTATATATTTGGCTACAACTTTTTTCATCTTAGGAAACCAGTACATAGATCGTATTCTTTCAACTGTTTTATCTACAGCAAAATGCCCTATTTCATCATGGTTTAATCTAATGACTTGCCAGACACAAAGTTTTGGAACTAACTTTCGCCGACCGTATTCGGTTCTACGATATACTTTGTTTCCTAATAATTCATAATCACGGAAGATCTTTTTGTTAGTTTCGGCCTCTCCTGACTCCAATATATCCTTTATAGCACAAATTTTAGGATCTTGTAATTGTACAGATAATAACCAGTCATTCTCAGAAATTGCCATCGCGCTTTCATTGACAGGGGCTGATAAATTTGTAATAGGATTTCTACTCAAAGCGTCAACGTGCTGCATTTGTGTACCAGGTCTATGAACTATTTCAAATGTATACTCTTGCGTAAGAAGTACCCATCGTCCGATACGCGAATTTAGTTCTTGTTTGTTAATTGTATATTTGACAGCGTTACAATCAGTAATTACCTTAAATATTGTACCCAATAGATAATGCCTAAACTTTTTTAATCCTACAACTATAGCTAAAAACTCTAATTCGAATGAATGATATTGCTTCTCTTCGTTTGAGGTTTGCCTGCTATAAAAGTGAATGGGCTTTTCCCCACTTGTAGTCACTTGTGTGAGTATACATCCTAACCCATCACGACTGGCATCTGTATACATGTTTATAGGTAAAGTAGGGTCAAATATGTTAAGCAATGAATTGTACATTAATTCTGATTTTAATTTTTTAAAAGCTTCTATTTGTTCGCAACCCCATTCCCATATAGCTTCTTTCTTAAGAAGCTTAGTCAGGGGTTTTGAAATAAGAGCACAGTTTTTAATGAATTTACGAAAATAGTTTATGAGACCTAAGTACTGTCTAACCTGGTGTATGCTCTTAGGTTCTGGATACTCATCAACAGCTTTTAGTTTTTTCTTACCGGGTCGTACCCCTTCATTTGAAATGTCGTAACCAAGAAAACTTACAGATTTTTGAAGAAAGTTACATTTTTCTATGTTTATTGTTAGACCATGACTTTGTAAAAGTTGAAGTACTTCATCTAATTGTTTTATGTTTTCTTCTATAGATCTTGTAGCTATCAATAAGTCATCCATATAGCATGTCACCTTGTCAAAACGCAGCCTTCCCAGCACCGTATTCATTAGTTTTTGAAATATAGATGGTGCATTGCAAAGCCCAAATGGCATTCTTAAAAACTCATAATGCCCATCGGGTGTAATAAACGCTGTTTTAGGTATTGACCTTTCATTGACCTTGATCTGATAATATCCAGATTTGAGGTCCAATGACGTGAAAACTTCACATCCTTTCAGCTTATCAATTAATTCATCTACGATAGGCATAGGGTATTTTTCTTTAATTGTTACTTTATTCAATGCCCGGTAATCAACGCACAATCGTTTCTCACCCGACGGCTTATCTATCAACAAAACCGGACTAGCATATGGCGAACTACTTTCTCTAATTATATTATTTTGTAAAAGTTCATCGATAATATTTCTAGTAGCTACTTTTTGAGACTCTGACATGCGATATGGACGCTGACAAATAGGTTTATTGGTAGTTAGGTCAATATCTAGTTCTACGCAAGAAGTTTGACCCAAAGTCATCATATCTTTAGCTATCACTTTGGGATACTTGGCAAATAGTGCCTCTATTAAAGTTAGATGTTCTGCCGATTCAGATTTGAAAATGGAAGCTACCTGATCAGAACTGATTGCACTAAACTTAAGGGTGTTTCCTACTCTAGTATACATAATGCTATTGTCTTCAGTGAAGTTTCTTCCTATCAAAATAGAACAACCGGCTAAATCTTCAACTAAATAGAAATCAGTATTTATATCAACGTCGTCAACTCTAAGCTTTGCTTTGACACCTTGAAAAACTATTGAGCTTGAATCAGTTTTGAAACTGTTAAGCACTATTGGTGAGTTAAGAATAAAAGGCTTTAAACTTAATTGTTCAGCTAACTTTGGCGTTATCAAGGAACAACTACTCCCCATATCAATGAAAGCCTGATGTTTACAACCATTCAACTCAACGTCTTTACAAAATTTATCTTTAGAACTTTGTGAAATTACCATTTTAACTTCGGCATCCTTCTCGACTTTTGTTTTAGCTTTAGATCTACATGCTAATTCTAAATGACCAAATTTGTGACATGAATTACATTGCACGTTATCTTTTTGAGTACACTGAAACTTCTTATGACCGTTTTCACCACAACGGAAACAACTTAAATTCAAAAGGTTATGATTGCTATTCGCTTTATCAAAAGTAGTTAAACAATCAGACTTTTTATCTACAAAAGATTGGCGAGAAGAATGCCGCTGAGAAATGTTAGTAAACTTCTGCAAAGGTTTCAAATCACTTGTATGAATTTTTCCATGTAAAAATGACGCTAATTCATCGCAATACCGGAAACTGCCAGCCTCAGCTGCCGTACTAATATTTTTATCACCAATAGAACCTACTATCACAGAGACAATGTCTTGTTCAGAAAACGACAATCGCATTTTATCAATTCTACCCTTTTGTTGAAAATAAAATTCATACAATGATTGGCCCTCTAATGGTTTAGTTTGCATAAGTTCTTTTAGCATAATGTACATATTTCTATTAATTTGAAAGGTATCTAATAATGTATTACGCCAGTTTTTCCATTTCCACGTGGTCCAACAGGTTTCAGTCTTTTGTAAAGAGTCATACCACGTTTTCGCTGTATTACGTAGTTTTTGCAACGCCTGATATTTAACTACACGATCTGACCAACCAAACGCACGTGCATTAGCTTCCACTACATTTATCCACATGTGGATGTCATCTAATAACGGGTCAAATTCAGGAATCACCGAAGATAATATTACGTTTTGACTCACTGCGGGTGATGTTTGCCTGGTACGTTTTGATCTCCGACGCCTCTGCTGCTCTTCGTTGCTGCTGGATGATGACCTTGTAGAAGTGTGCCCCGAACTCGAACTTGAAGATCTGTGTTTGTTCCGACGAGCCCGAGTACGCTTTCGGCTTCGCGGCATGTTGCGTGGTTTCTATCCCACTTCTGATATAGAAAGAACACATTAAAACACCAGTTAAAGCTTCCAACACACATTTTTTTATTTATTAAAATCAGTCATTCTATTTTTAATTGAACCATCTTATACTGTTAAGGTTTACTCATTAATTTTACAGTAATAAAAGTAACTCTAAAACTTGACATAATAATTAACGAACATTACAAACTATTTTTAAATGACCATAGTACATATATAAATTTTCACGATACTTTACAGCAATACCACAAGAGATCTTACCCCTAGCTCCTTCCGAATAAAAGTCAGTCAGAAATGGCGCGCATCGCCTTTTTACGTACACCCACAAATTGACCATTAACAATTATAGAACACACAATATTACAAACAGAGCTACTAGGTTGCGTTCGGATACGTAAACGACGCCACGATGCAACTTTGGCGACAACATCATGCTGTAGAGTTGAAGGTAAGTTCAATGGAGAAGTTGACCTACGACCATATGGTTTAAGTAACTGGCTGTTTGGCCAAACAATAAACTTTTCAGCATCTGTTAAAACGATAAATGATATTCCCCCCAACCGTACTAACCCTATCAGTAAAGATGTGGAGCTTTGAGACCTCATGCGGACTTCTTGAGAGAATTTGAAATGCGATAGGTACTTCCATAAATTTTTTTTTGGAAATAGTGGAATATGCCGTTATGGTTATGTGAACTATTTTTTAGGTAACAGAAATTCGTGATTATGTCCAAATCAACAATATTTAAATACAAAACAAACTAATTTTTAGATTATTTTTAATTTTCAACATATCTTTTCAGGCAGCGTGTACAAACTGCACTGCGACTGTTGTGGCTCTCTTACATCGGACAAAGAGGTGTAGGATAGTGACCCGCGTTAAAGAATGTAGCCATGTACTCGTAGTCAAGTAAACAAGCATATGCACAAATATAAGTCTGCAGTGTGCAAACATGCCCTTGAAGGACCAAACAATTATGAAAGATTCGACAAATCCCAGAATAAGACAAGAAGACGAACTTTTAAATCGTCCTTTCGTTAAAGAAGATAGTTGTAATTTACCGATTAGGTTCTTATCCATCATAAGGGTTATTAAATGCCAACCCTAACACCAAAACAAAATAAGCAATTATTTTTGTAAGTTACAAAATACATAATTAGGTTTTTCAAAATTCAAAACTCAAAACTTCGTCGGGATGAAAAAATATTTTTACATTCTAAAGCATTTTTCTAAATCATATTAGGTAGGTAATTTATGTAATAAGTTAATAGTAATTAAAGCTAAAATAAAGTAAAATTAAGTTTGTGGACAAATTTTACATGTTAATGTAGTCTCTACCGTCAATAAATAGGCAGCAAGAAAAGAATCTTAAAAATGTCTTGGCTTCGCATCAGAGCTCCAAGCCTTCAAAAGTACTAGGCGCACATAACATAATAGAAGGTTCCCGCATTCCAACGCTCCTAACATCCAGACAGATGTGCCCGTCGTCGGTGTCCCGGTCAATGAACTAGACAGAGACAGAAACGGGACACTATTGCTGCGCTGTTCCTACATAGAAATTGGAGTCTGGCAATGAAACCTCTGTCTACCTAAGGTTAAGGTCTGATTTCGATTGTCAGCTTCACAGGATGCAGGTAAAAATAGGATACGACCAGCTGATGATTTCTTGCCATTGATTGTAATATCCTATCGCAAGAGGTTTTTGAAACAATGTCGACCTTATTACTCATGTGTTTAAGTCGATATCTTGTGAGTGGATTCATTTTGGTTTTGTTAAAAATGTAATAGGACCGTGAGAAATTCGGGAAGAAACTTCTTCGGAGCTACCAGGACCGCATCCTTTATAAGGATGTGTTGTTCCCACGTTGCACAGAATTCCCTTACATCCCGTTTTCACGCTTTGTAGGCGTGTGTGGGCTTCTATCAATGTGTGCGTTCAAGGAGGCAGAATGAAAACGGATTTTAATGCCGTTTTCCAATGATTTATTAGCACTTCTTTGATTATTGAAATTAAGTAATATTTATTATTAATGATTTCGAATCGCGAATATGAAAAAGCTTTATTTTTTTAAATAACAGTAAAGATTGACTAAGGAAATACCTATTGTGGATGTTATCAAGTCAAGTTGTATATGGTTGGTACCAATCGAACAGTTATTGGGTATTGGCAATGGCTGATAATAGACAACCGTTCGGAAAGTACTAGGAGGGCATGACATACAGAGAGCTCGTTCCGAACCGATCGATAAATGGCCGATACGCCGATCCCCGCCCTACGCACACTAGAGCCTTCTGCCTTCAGCAGGTGAATGTGTTACGTGCGTGTGGAAATTGGTCAATGGATGGAAGTTTTCTGGAAAAGTGGCGGGGCGTGTGGAAAATGCAGCGGTCGTCTACCCGTAGTAAGCATTCGTTCGACTTTTCATTAGGCTGGAGAATGAGGACGCGCGTCATCTGTAGTAAGTTGTTTATAGGTAGGACTTAGGATTTGGTTACAAAGCCCAGGCAATCTTTTTAGAGATTTTTATTTATACTTTTTTGACGCTGTCTTGCGTGAAAATGTCGGCGGCTGGTCTTTGTTTTGCTAATTAGTGCGATAACATTGAATATATTCCCTAAAACCCTGAACGTGTCTTCTACTTGACTTTACCTACCTACATACAGTCCTCTAATTCACATTACTGGACTTTGTAACTAAATCATAAGTCCTACCTATAAATAACTTAAAGTGGAATAAAAGTGGAAGAATGATCTTAACTGAAAACTGAAGTAACAGAATCATACTCGGATATGAATTTAAATAAATTTTTTGGTAGGTACTTACTCTTTTTGATATTTATTTATAATTGACTAGTACTTTACTCGCGACTTTGTCAGCGTTGATTTGGAATTTTAAAAATAATATTTAAAAAAAAATTATACTATATGTTTGCCTATGTTACCCGCAAGGAATGCATTCTATGAGTGAAAGAATTTACCTTCCGTAATCAAACAAACAAAGTCACAAACATTACCTCTTTATTAATAGTATACAGGTTGACTTTTTTATCACCATCCAAACCTTCTGAGATGACTTCCGTGATACAAACGAACAACTCTTTCTATTGGACCAACTCCCTAACTCGAAAAAAAAATCAGCTGTTCCATACATTTTGGTCGAATGAATATTGATGTTTTGTATGGAACAGCTGATATTTTTTTCGAGTTAGGAAGTTGGTCCAATAGTAAAAGTTGTTCGTTTGTATCACAGGAGTCATCTCGGAAGGTTTGGATGGTGATAAAAAAAGTCGACCTGTAGAAACCTGTAGAAAGTAAGAATAGACAAGAACAAGGGCGCGGCTTATTTCAAAATGAAATTTCTTCCAGCAGTTTCCAGCAGCTGCCACTGAGGAGTGTAAGATTCGGCATTGGACCTATTTTTTTTAATTAACCTATATTATCCCACTGCTGGGTAAAGATCTCCATCAAGGCTTTCCATACATCCCGTACCTACTTCGGAGATCTCCTACCGATCTCTTATACTTACCTAATTACCTATAGTAGTCGAGCTCGTCCCTCAAACGCTTTCCCGGCGATTCATCATCATCATCATCATCATCATCATCAGCTCGTTTATGTCCGCACTGCTGGGGCACGAGCCTTCCCTATGGATGGATAGGGAGAACAGGCCATGAACCACTACGCGGGCCCAGTGCGGATTGGTGGTTGTTAACGACTGCTAATGCAGCCGGGACCAACGGCTTAACGTGCCTTCCGAAGCACGGAGGAGCTCGAGATGATAAATTTTTGGTCACCCATCCAATGACCGGCCTTTGCGAAAGTTGCTTAACCTCAGCACTCGCAGACCGGGCGCGTTAACCACTGCGCCATCGAGCTCCCGGCGATTAGTAACTTATTATTCCGTCGCCGACTGTACTTACCATTAATACCCCACTCGATGTCATGTCGCCCCCCGCGCAAGGTCACACGGTTATAATTAATTTGACTTGTAAACATTTACAAATCCATCAACGGCGCCAGTTGTTTGGTAAACTGAAGGAGAGAGGTTTTATAAACACCGCCTATATTTGTGAATGAACGTCCATCGCCATTTCTGAATCATTCGGTTTGAAAAAGGGGTCTGTTTTCGTTTTGGGCACCATAAAAGTTTTACTCGTGTACAGGTAATGGGGGTACAGTCAGCAACAAAAGTTATTGACCAGGGGGTCGACCGCCTAACTCTCTCGCTTTCGATCGCTTTGAAGGCGACGAGGCGAGGAGGAGGCGTCATCTTGTCATTTCGAAAGCAATATGAAAGCAATATCGAAAGCTATAGGCTATAGCTTTTGATATTATTCGATATTATATTTCGATATTATATTAGAAAGCGAGGCGAGGGCCTCGCTTTCAAAGCGATCGAAAGCGAGAGTGTTAGGCGGTTGGGGGGCTGATCTAGTTATTGTTCTAAAAATCAGAACTTGTAGTCCTTTTTCTCTTTCTTCTTCCAATTGCAGCCAAAAATAAACCAGAGCTTTTACAATGTTCAAAATATCTTTTGTAACACACATAGAAGGCAATTACTCTGTCAAAGTAAGTAATTAATCAAAGAAGCTATTGTTAAACTCTAATGATGTTATTATGACACTGTACTAAAGTATTCAGTGAATTTCGTTGCTGGCCATTCCATAGACGACATAGTAACTTTATAGACATAAAACATGCAAGAAATAACCCACCAACCCGCATTAGGCCAGTGGTGGGTTATGGCCCAATATCCCCACGTGCTATTAATCATGTGGGAAGCCTGTGCCCAGCAGTGGGACGTTTATAGGCAGATGATGATAATGATGCAAGAAATATTTTAATTAACCGCCTCTTTAGCCTAGACTCTAGTCTAGTGACACCGGTCTCAGCATGCTCTTAGACCCAGAGGTCTTCAGTTCGATTCCCAGCGAGGGTTATACGTTTGTAGTCAACTTGATGGTAGAGCTTATTCGAACTCGTCCTGGCTAGCGTTTCAGCATGCTCTCAGACCCAGATGTCCTGGATTCGATTCCCAGCGGAGATTTATGTGTGGGGTGCCGTGCGAGTTTTAATCGACAATCAATCAGCGCCTCCTGTCGGAAAACGAGAAGAGCTAACATTTTGCCATACAAATTCTTGTTTTGTATTGAATATAACTGAATCAAATTCGAACTATGCACCTTATCATCTGTCGCCTTAACAACAATGTAATATCGGCAGAGTTATTTATTTGTTTATTTATTTACTAGCGGCTGCCCGCAGTTTCACCCTCGTGGTTCCGTTCCCGTAGGAATATCGGGATAAAAAAGTTTTCTTTCTAATCCAGGTAAAGAATTGAATTGGGAGGTAAAGACCCCCATCTATACTATCTATACTTATATTATAAAGCTGATGAGTTTGTTTGTTTGGTTGAACGCGCTAATCTCAGGAACTACTGGTTCGAATTGAAAAATTATTTTTGAGTTAAATTGTTTCATTTATTGAGGAAGGCATCACGCTATGACTAATAGGAGTGGAGCAGCAATGAAAAATGTTGCAAAAGACGGGAAAATAATTTTATGTTCGCTAATTAACGCGGGTGAAACTGCGGGGCACAGCTAGTTGTCAGATAATGACCAAGTGCTGTAAGACTTGTATGGATGTAAGAAAGTTGGAAACATGCGAACAAAGGTAAAAAAGGTTTAAATAGTTCCATTAATTTAGTTTACTATTCCTCACGGGTAAACACTGCCCCCGTGTGGTAAAGAATTGCACCACCCCATCTCTTCCCGTGAGTGTCGTAGAAGGCGACTATGGGACCATTCCAGAGGATGGGCAGCGGCGTCTCTCTGTGATTATTCTCACCTTACTGCGATCGCCAACCCGCCTGCCAAGCGTGGCGATTATGGCAATTCCCCTCAAAATTATTTATCCTTGAGGGAGGCCTTTGTCCAGCAGTGGACGTCTTTTTGGCTGAGATGAGGATGATGAACACTGCCTTCATCTCATCAGATGTTAAGTGATAATAAGGCCGCACGTGGAAACGCCCTTCAGCCGGAATCTTCAACTGCCGAGGCACTGGCTATTTTATTTCTAGCTGCTAGAACACAACAACGCTTTCAACACTGATGTTATGGCGACATTTTACAAGCCCTACAAGCTACAACAATCAAACTACGTACGCAAAGTACCCCTGCTGGCAATCGAACCCGGAATCTCTGGGTCAAACACCGGTGGTCTTAACCACTAGACTACCGAGTTAGTACCTACTGAAAAGGTTATAGACCTTCCATTGCCCTAAATGCATTGTAATAGTAAAGTAACAAACACATTATTATTCAGCGCCCTACCTATTAAGGGCAATATTTATTAACTTAATTAAATAGTCGGTGCCGTAATGTCGTAACAGAGAAACCACTGTGATCTGGGCCAAGACACAATTTGTATTGAGATTAGCGTAGAATAGCATTGTGCTAATAGCTAGCCCACTTCCTGACCGGGTCAGAAGGTTATCTGATACGGTAGTGATGTGACGATTGATTTAGGGGGTGCCGCGCGGAATTTCGAAAATTTACCTGTTTTTAAGTCACTGGTGCTAGGCGCTGAATAGGTCATATACATTAAAAGGACTAGTGTAGGTTAGCTTGATCCTTTCACAAGGCCATGGTTGTCTTGGAATTTGAAACAAGTACCCAGAAACTGCATAAACAATACGTAAAAGTAATGATATGTAAAAACTTATTTCTTCAGAAACTTTGTAAATATAGCACAAATGAAACAATGATCCGACATCAAAATGTTTGTTTTGATGTCCCGCAGGCCACTGTTGTCTTATTTTTCAATTTAAAAATATGAACATGAAAATATTAAGACTTTTATTATTTTTTACCCAAACGCCTATGATTTTACGAAAGTAAACATTGCTCTAATTAAATCACCTACTCTGTACAGATATTAGTGTGCGTGCGTATTCGTAGTCGTGCACCGTTGTCACACCACTGCCACGCGCCGCTCGCTCGCTATCTTAAAGAAAGTTTAAACTCGCAGTTTTGCGTCCGCACTGCACCCCTTTAAAGGAATAATCTATCTGTAATAAGGTTTTTTTTTTTCTTGAAACTTATTTTTGGTTAATTCTAATTGTATGGAAAATATTATTTAGAGCCTACTTAAATTTTTGACACTATTGTGTCAAAACCCTATTGGGTAGTGGCACCATGTGAAACAGTGTTCGACACTTTAAGCCCAGTGTTTGACATAAATTTAATCGAAAAACTAACATAGATTTTCATTGAAATTGTACGGTATGACAGCAGGTATGAAGCAGGTGATCGGTATTCAATTGTTATTTAAAAGACAGTTATTATTGTACCCTTATCTTTCTCGTTTTTAGGGTTCCGTAGTCAACAAGGAACCCTTACAGTTTCGCCATGTCTGTCTGTCTGTCTTGTCCGTCCCCAGACTAGCTCGTAGACTCTTAGTAGTAGAAAGCTGTAATTTCGTATGGATATACATATATTAATCACGCCGACCAGGTGGTGAAGTAAAATTTTGAAAAATATTAATTTGTAGGTGACTACACGTGAAGTGGGGATGTAATTTTTTTTCTTGTCTACCCCATATTGTAGGGTGTCGTTGGATAAAAATTTTGCGGGTTTGCGGAAACATTTTTGTGATTGAGGCATCCGTTTGTGAACTATTATATTAAGCTTTAAAGTACAATCTCTCTAACAATTAAATTAGGATAACAAGTGACAAAAATAACAAAATTTAACTCTACACTGTACTAAAACAAGTTTTATAGTATTATTTATCAGTGTCATAATACACAAAAGAATCCGTAACAACCCTTACTAAACATGATCAGTACATAACAATGACCGAACCACCGCCGCGCCGTTCGCGCCTGATTGACACACAAATGTAATTTATTGCGCAGTAAAAACTATCAGGCGCTTTTTGGAGCAGTGTAACAGGTCACGTAATTCCACAGAATTGGATAACATTTAGTGGAGCACTGTTATAGCCGTAATAAATGTTTTGGGCTAATTTTCTGATAGCTGGGCTGTTGTTTATTATGATTTATCGTTGGTAAGGTAAGTTAAGTGAGGTACTTATTCATTATTTTAATGGCAAAGTATTTTTTATGGCCATATTATGTAGCGCTTGAAACCTTTTGTTAAGGACTGGAGCGCCCTGGTAACCACAGAACAATTGAATTCTATTGTGTCTGGGCCCGAAAGCGTCCGTGTATTTAAAACATTTGTTATGATGAATATGGTTTCAATATTTTTCAATAATCTTGCTGCATGTGCCTCTAGGCCGAAAAAATTAAGAATGAATGGTATCCAGACCGACAGAATGTGTCCTTAACAGCTGGATTTGGCGATGTCCAATATGTGACGCGCTGTAAACGAAAGGAAGACAATAAATGCCATTGCTGACTTTATTGCCAGTTCTTCTCAGTAGAAGTTCTCTCGCCCTGTGTAGATTTACAAAAATGTCTGAATGCATAATGCGCTTAACCCCGTTTCAAAATTTATTATAACCTTTAAAATGAAAATAACTAAGCTTAACTCAATGTTAGTAACTCTTGTATTTCCCTAATTACTTCTCATCATTAAAAAGTAGGAAACGGTAATCAAAAGATGTTGTTTTACAGCCGTAATGCATAACCTATCCTCAGCAAGAGATAGGCCTACTAGAAATCTGTTGCTTAGTTATTTCTGTTAATTATCGGAAAATAACAGCGGTTGCTTGGTAACTAAACTAAGATAGGTCTATCTCTTACCTTACCTTACCTTACTTGTGTTTGTTTGTGATAGAAAGTGTCCTTTTATGATAGGGCATTTTCCAATATTTTTGACGCTGTAAGGGAGAAAAGAGCTTGACACTTGCTGAGTTTCTTGCCGGTTCTTCTCAGTACAAGGTCTCCCGCCCAGAGTAGACTTACGAACCCATGGCATAATGGCATTCATAAGAGCTATTTGTAGCCTAAACTGAATAAATGATTTTGAATTTTGAATTTTTACCAAAGATAGGTTAAAAATTTCGGCTGTTAATTAATAGTGGCAAATCTAATTATGAATCCAAATCCAAAGTCCCCGCAACTCCAATTTATAACAATCCAAAGTCCCCGCAAGTCGATCACCGTCCTTGCATGCACTCTTCGACGAAGGTCGGTATCTTTGTCTAAACAAAAATATCCCTGAAAAAGTATAAATATTTACAAACAGATTGGAAGGCGATACCCAATACTAAAACGCTTCCGTGTCCATTAAAATCAGTTCCCCTGAAAAAATTGAAGGATAATGGATCAAAAGAATAATATGCGCTTCAAGAGCGTTTTTGTTATTATAAGAAAGTGCCTATAATTTGACAGTTTGAGATTCGGATTCTTAGCTTTTAAAGCTGTGCGACTGAAAAGGAATTGAGAATAAAAATTACCTACCAGATTCAAGGTTGGTTGCGTGAAATTAAATGTGCCTATAATATTGGACATTTTGTGAGGTTCTTTTTAAGTTCTAGGTATAAGCTAGACGATTTAAAGGGTTTTGTAAAGATTCAAAATTCTTAGGAAATCAAGAGATTTTATATTAATAGATTATTTATTTGAGACCTCGTAGAAATTGCACTGAAGTGCAGTCAAAAGAAAGGACGTATCTACGAGGAATAATAAAATTAAAGGAGAATACAGGTTTTCTTGATTAGATAATAGTATACGCTATTTGAAAATAGCAGATTTATACACAGTGCCTTGATTCTACTATTTAAAACGTGTCTCAGTAGCCTGATTATCTCTTAATAATTTATTATGTTGTAAAACTTATTTCACTTAAACTTAATCTTTTTTACAAAATTTTACCTTATGTCAATCCTATTGTTTTAAGTTTTAAAAATATAAGGACATACTTGACATTTTAAAGGCTATGATTTGTTTCGCTATAAGGTATTACCTTTTTAAATAAATAAATAAATGAGGTGTGAATGGTGCCAGATTTTTTCAATTTTTTTTTTATTTTAACCTTAATATGGCAAGGTCGAGTCGCTATTGACCAGTTCTTAGTAAAACACATTTTTCTTGTATCACTAATGTCGAGTATATATTTTCCTTAAATCAACAATACGCCTACATATCTTTCAAAAACAGTAGAAATGTAAAATAACAGTCTTCTATTACTTCGTAGTCTTTGGTGACAGTTAACCTGAAACAAAAAATTGTTTAAAAAAAGTGAACATAATTTTATGGTAATAGTAATGTAGAAAAATTTGCTATGTTTTGAAACAGTGTCTGTGTTTAAATGAAAAAAACTTTTAAAGATCTACTCGCGTTTATTTTATACATTACTTTTTAATGTTTATCCTGACGTTTCGAACCCTTTTCAGGGTCCGTGGTCACAGGGAGACTGAGGTGTTGGTCGTCTCATAATTAGTTAGTAGCTTGTATACCCTCATTTAAATTTAATCAGGTGCGTTCCGTTTTACGCAGAAAAAGCTTACAGTATATTTTGGTCACAGTGTCTGTGGTCCTAGTAGGTACCTAGTTAAACTACTGGTAGAAATTATAATGCTTTTGTTGAAAACTATAAAACAAATAAAGATTTAATAAGGATTTCTATTTCACCTATTATTTATATTTAAAAACAAAAACATAAACAAAAAATATATTACAAAGTTACAGTTACAATTCGGCGTTCCTCGATATCTTCCTGACAACAGTTTATTCGCTCTAAATAGTTCTAAATAGTAAAATATAAAAAAAACTACAACTTGAAGCAAAAACATCGAGGACAACTTGTCCTTAAAGCATAGACAATATTTACGCTCGCGATGTATTTTATGGGTGTGTATGTTAGGTTAGACTTTTTTTAATGGCTTTGCACAAGCATTTAGCCAATAAAAAAGTATTTTTTCTTACAAGAAATACATAAATAAACAATATTTCTTTCCTATATGATGGTGATGAACGATGATAGAAATGAGATATGAGAAATGGTATACCCCCAACCCCTCGAGTATCTCAGTAAAGATGTGGGGCTTTACTAAGACCTCGGGCGGACTTCTTGAGAGAATTTGAAAAGTGACGTTGCACTATTTTGTTACACTCACGAACACTTAATCCACCATTATTTCACATTAATATTCGACATAACACAAATTTTAGAAAATAAAACAAAACCGCAGACATGACTCTTCACTTTCCCGCCAAGAAGCTCTACATTAGACTTAGGTTTAACTATCAACATTAGGGTAAAGGTACAAGTTTGCTATTAATGTGGAAATCTTATAAGCTTGCGGGCATCCCAACAAACCAGGTCATGCCGTTAAGAGGACTTATCCAGGCGTTTGCGTACCACAACTGGGTTACAACTGTTCCAACTCGCACCGAATGGATATTGTTATTAGTTACGGACTCCGCAAATTGGTCGGCGTCTCGTTATGTATTACGGTTATGTTTCTGCAAAAACAAGAGGCAGGGGTGGTTTGATTTAAATGGCTATTCATGTTTATTTGTAATTTTTTTGTACGACTTTATTTGCTGGTATCGACGAATTACGGACGCGTAGGATTTCCCCTCTACAAAAACAAAAAAAAAAAAACAAAAAATATAATATTAATAACGAAAACGTAAATTCGTATGGCATTGTAGCAGCGCTTTTGAAGACAAACGTTTTAAAAATTTAAAATTTAATGGCAAATAACACTCGCACTAGTAGATACTTAGAATTTTTGCAGAGAGAGATGGCGAGCGTGATTTTAAGGGGATTCGTTTTTCGTTAGCGGTTTGGTGTAATATTGTGGTACTATCAACAAAATTTCTGAATATCCACTATTAGGGCGACTTTCTGTGCAGGGGTCAGTGGCTATACCCGCCCCTTTTGTTTTTGACAAATTTTCTGGATATCCACCATTAGGAATCTTAAAAAAGAAATGAATTTCTAAACACGTTGACTGCCTTAAAACCAGACACAATAGAAATTTAATTGTCGCCCCGCACTTGTGCGGGGTCCGGCGTTTACAATGAGGCTTTAACAATGAACTAAAACAAATGGCTTTGACAAAAAAGAGGTCGGAAGGTTTATATTGGTCATTCTATGGTCATCTTTATGGTAGGCGGAGTTAACTACGATTTTACGATTACTTTGTCGATTACATTGAAAAAAAACTACTCTTTCAGGAACGTCAGGATAAAACTACTTATTTTATTCGTAAAAGTATGTAGTTTTTTTACTATACATATTTCTATATTTTTTTCTTAAATCCTCTTACAATTACATAATAAGTTTGGTATCAATTTTATTTTCTGCTTAAATACGACAACGCAATTAATTACTTGATATAATAGCTTCCGTACCCCATCACTATTAAAAAGAGTTCTTAATCAGACCGCTCAAGGCAGCCATTGCAACTTATCAGCAAGAATAGAATATCACCTCCAAGGTTAGATACTCCATAAATGTTCAATAATACCCTATCGAGCGCTCATTAAGCTGTAACAAGCACTTTAATACCACCTCAAGGCAGCTCAAGCGGGACTTGAGTTTGCCAAGGTTGGGAAAGCGCAGTTGAGCGCTCATTCAATATCTTGACTTCTTACTTCATGTATTTTAAATTTTCCAATATGCCATGACATTTCAATTTTCTTATAATTTTAAAATGCGTGGCATTTAGGTAACCATTTTTAGGGTTACGTAGTTAACAAAGAACCCTTATAGTTTCGCCAGGCCGGCCGACAAAGTGGTGAAGTAAAATTTTTTTTAAATTTTTTTTTAGGTTACCTCTCCTAATGGCCTGATGGCCAAGAGCATCGATCAACATCTAATGAGGCTCTCGTTAGGCGGCTGAATCAAGGGCCTGCTCAGAAAGCAGTTCTTCTCGATACGGCACGCATTGTGAGGAAGTTCCTGTCCCTGGAGCCCTAACCACCGGTAGCTTGGACCCTGGTCCCGATGCCGGCGGACCCCTATTTTTTTATAATTTTAAATGTTTTATTTATTTTGTTTTTAAAAAATATTTAAAAATGTAAATTTATATATGAGGAAAAATAAATAAAAGATAATAATATAATATAATATAATATAATATAATATAATATACATATATAAAGTAATATAAAATATAAATAAAAAAATATGATTTTGAATTAACTAAAACTATTTTATGCTGATAAATTTACGTGATCAATTCAAAATAAAAATAAAACATAATATGCGGAATTTATACTGCTATAAAATACAGCAATACGAGTAATTTCATGTTAGTACAGACTCATCATCATCAGCTCACTTTGTCCCCATTGCTGGGGCACGAGCCTTCCCTATGAATGGATAGGGAGAACGGGCCATAAACCACCACGCAAGCCCAGTGCGGGTTGGTTACACTGACTACTAAGAAGTAAAACTATTTTCGGGATCCGGATTTAAGTAAATTGTTTTTTTTTTTTTTTAACTTTGAACTACTTATGTAAATACCTATGGTAGGTTTATTCCGAAATATCTCTATGGATTTCTTCCAGCAAGAAATCTCTTTTCATAGATTCATAGATTACCTGTAATTTAATAGGTACTTACCTACTCAAAAATGTCAACCATTCTCATTGGCTACTAATTGTACGTTCTAATAAACAATATAATAATTAACACTAATTTTGTACGTAGACAAATCAAATGCCAAGCAATGCTCGATGGTGGTATTCAAATTAAAATGTTTCACCAAAATAGCAAGTTTAATTTCAAAGTTAATTAAAGCCGAGATACTTAATTAACTTGAAGATTGTTCGCAGATCAACGTCTTCTATTTACTATGGCAATGAACTTGCCATCTCTTTTGTGATATCATTCTTAGAACTTGTTCTCAGTGTCATGATGGTTTAAATAATAGTAGTGGTCGCCCTGTGGTCGAAATTCGACCGTAATTTTATTAAGGCTGCACGGATTGTATCCTCAGCAATGAGAAATTAAAAAAGATAGACTGTGAGTTTGAATTTGCATTGACAGATGTCGGCCGCATTAAAGACTATACGTGTGTGTCAAATACATGGTAGTATGTGTAATGTTGTTTTTGTTGATTTAATGTATTTATGCATAATTTAAAAAAAAATATTAACATTCGGATAACCTTCTCTATATAAACTATAAGTGTGCGAAATTTAATACTCCTCCGTCCGCGCAATTTTCGTAAAAACAGGTACAAAGTTTTTGCTTCACGTACTAATATATAGATACCTATATTTTCATGTTTTAAATAATAATGATAACTTAGGAGCTACTTCAATGCCATACAACATACTTACATAACATTAAATTTTCATACATAACATAGGTAACCTACCTTATCAAAAAAAAAATATTGACACAAAATAAAAATATTTAATTCTATCAAAACCCATTTTATTTGCAAAATGGGCTGCAAGCCACTTTTAGTTTCTTATCTTATCTTAGTGGGGCCTGCTGAGGTTTCCCTCTTGTAGTAACACTTCGACCCATCGGGATCTTTGTGCAACCCCGTCCTTTCACTCTTCTTCCTCTGTAAAGATAGATGCCATAAGTTTGGCCACGTCCTTAAGAGCGAAGAGCCTGAAGTCCTCCGGTTTCGGATATGCCGACCCCAGGAGTCCCATTCTTTTCCTAGCCAGAGAGTCACAGTCACACAGTAGGTGCTGCATTGACTCCGTTTCCTCTCCACATGCCCTACACAAGCTATTTGTTGATAGACGCATTTTTAGTAAGTTTTTCATGCCTTTTCTCATAGTTTCCGAAACTTTAAATAGATATGTTTACTTGGAAAATTCACCCTAATCGTCGCTCTACATAGTGGGAAGCGGCCCTTAGGTCAACTTCAAATGAAGTAGCCTTGATGGATTCAATTTATAAGTTTGCAAAGCTCTTAATGCCATCTGCTGTGGGAGCTCAATGGCACAGCGATTTGAGTATTCAGGTAAGAATAAGGATACCTGGGATACCATTCATTTGACATTCGATAACTAGTAAACGAAAATTAGTATGACAATGAAGCAGCGCCTCCTGGCGACATACGAGAAGAGTTACAATTTTGCCATACAAATTTTCGTTTCATCATCATCATCTCAGCCAAAAGACGCCCACTGCTGGACAAAGGCCTCCCCCAAGGATCTCCACAACGACCGGTTTTGTGCTGCTCGCATCCAGCGGCTTCCCGCGACCATCACCAGATCGTCGGTCCACCTAGTTCTATTTTCGTTTACATAAACAAAATAGAATGAATACGGATACTAAACAAAACCCACACTAGGCACCCTGAACACTAACTGTCGCACTCATAGACGTCACTTATCATTAATGATTAGTTAGCACCTAAAATTGTCTATTGTAAAATAGTCTCTAACAGTGACGTAATAAGCACATTTTCGACTAAACAATTGTAGGTGCTAAGTATTCATTCATGATGATGATGATTGACTTCTATGAGTGCGATAATAAATTAATTATTGGACAGTGCAATGCGCAAATGTGGAGTGCATGTATGTAAGAATGAGTTAAGTGCGTGCGTGTGTCGTGTCATGGTAGACCTGCGATTGACTCTTGGGATCGGATAGCAATGCAAACTTTTCATAGAAGTAACGACAAAATAAGCAACTTTCGCAAAGGCTGGTCACTGGATGGGTGACCAAAAATTTGACATCTCGATTCTATCTATCTATCTATCTACACATAAAACATTTATGATTCTCGAATACCCGACAAAAGCATAGTTATCAAACAATAACTTTTGCCGTAAGTAAGTTATTCAATTAAGGTATACTTTGCCCTTTCTACCCTCGAGTCTCACCAAAGGATCCTTTAGCGAGCTCAAACCAATATCGAGTTACACAGGTCACAGCCCTTTGGATATTACTAATACCTATGTCATTTACTGAGAGTGTTATTACAAATTCTCCATCATAATAAGGTTGGAGACCTCGGACTAAATCTATATCTATATATTAATACGTGAAGCAAAAACTTTGTACTCGTTTTTACGAAAATTGCGCGGACGGAGGAATATGAAATTTCGCACATTTAAAGTTTACATAGAGAAGGTTATCCGAAAGTTAATTTTTTTTTAAATTATGCATGAAAAATACATTAAATCAACAAAAACAACATTACACACACTACCATGTATTTGACGCACACGTATTGTTTGTCTTTAATGCGGCCGACACATGTCAATGCCAATCCAAACTCACATTCTATCTTTTTAAATGCTTCATTGCTTAGGATACAATCCGTGCAGCCTTAATAAAATTACGGTCGAATTTCGACCACTGGGCGAACACTAGTATAAATAAAAATGAATCGCTAAATGTGTTGCTAATCGTAAAACTCGAGAACGGCTGAACCGATTTGGCTGATTTCTTTTTTGTTGTGTTTGATGAAGTCTGAGGAAGGTTCTTATGGAGAGAAAAAACGTAAAAAATGCGAGGAAAATAGTAAAAACAACAATTTTCTTTTCCCATACAAACCACTCTGTCCCAGCTGTCAATCATTTGACGTCAATCAAAACAAAACAAAGGCGCGTAAAATTTCTATTAGACTGCGACAGGCCAATAACTTTAGACAGAACGCCGCCGACGCCGGTGCCGCCAGATAAATAATTTTTTCTGGCAAAATGGCATCATTTTAAGATAACGTATTCATAAGACTGATTTGTGTAAAGTCGATAAACAGTGTTTATCTTTGAAAACACAAAATGTTTTTTATTTAATGTTAATTTTAATTAAAAAGGATACGCTAAGAATTTAATAAATGTAATTTAAATAGCTGCATAATTTAAATCTATAAAAATATTTGCTGCCGGAAGGGGTTCTCGTGTACTACTACCACGTTCAGTAGAATTGTAAAAATTAAGCCACGTCAGTCGCAGAGGGTTAACGAATAGTCTCTTTAATGGTAACTTTCGCAGTATGTTCTAATTTTTCATTGGTTTTCGACTTTATCTCAATTGTATAAAGTTCAAAATGTGGTAGCAATATATATGCCACTGCCTTATAAAGGGTTAAGACTATAGCAAATGACTCACGAATCTGAAATGTTGATATAGGTAAATACATGTCTTTATCTTGAATTTGCTTGCTCAAATACACGATTGTATAAAAAAACACAAATGTTGAAAAAAAACTCCACGAGCAGGATTTGAACCTGCACCTTTCTGACATACCGGGTCAGGTGCTCTCCCAATTGAGCTTAAAGTGCAGGTTTCAATCCTGCTCGTGGAAATTTTTTCAACATTTGTGTTTTTTGTTTCGCAACAAAATTTGCGTTAAAATTATATAAACAAAACAAAAACATTTTACGATTGTATAATTTTGACTCGATCATAATTATTTTCGAAAACACCACAAAAAAAACACTATTGTTCAAATTACAACAGAATTACTTAATTGATATGCTTGAAAACCAGTTAAATATATTCATAACATCAATATTCGTTTTAGATGCTTCATATTTTAATAACTAAAACCAATATTTTTTTTAAAAGATTTTTTTGAATTTTGTTTACCTAATTTGCAGTCTCAATTGTCGCAGGCGCTACATATTTTCGACCTTATGACAGTGCCAGTAAGGATCAGCCTTTTTGAATGTTTACAAAGCGAGGTAAGTATCGTTTTAACCTTATCAATCGCAGGGTGGGCGCGTTAACTACTGCGTCATCGAGCGCCTCGTATTTTAATAACCACCTACAACTCTTCATTTCAGTAATTAAAAAACACAAATGTTGAAAAAAATTTCGATGTTAGTGACGGTAGTTGTTGACATTGAATAGGCGCCTTTGGCTTTCAAAGTGAAAAGTGTTGAATAATTTCGGCGAGCTGGTTAGAACCACGATAGCTCAATTGGAAGAGCACCTGACCCGGAATGTCAGAAGGGTGCAGGTTCAAATCCTGCTCGTGGAATTTTTTTTCAACATTTGTGTTTTTGTAATTTGTTCGCAACAAAATTTGCGTTAAAAATTATTTGAACATTAGTAATTAAAAACTTAAACTACAAAAAACCGATTGTCTTTTTACATTATTCTAACTATTTATGAGATATCTGTCAGTTGTTAATCACTAATCATTCCGACAGTATTTTAGTAATGATATTCAATAAGTTTATATTGGGTCTTTACCTATGAAATTGACGTTTTTTTCTCACTTATTAATAGGTATATTACTTCTAAAAGTCAATACCGGTTGTTAATATTATTATACACTTTTAATTAGGACTATGTTACTTAGGCTTCAGTAATAACAATGATTATTCATTTTGTCTTTATCGCCCAATATTGTTTTTTTTAAATTGGCTTCTTTTTTTGTTCGCGGAATTGACCTTTTGTTAGCTTTGAAGGGACTTGATTTTTTTTCTTTTTAATATTTGCTATATTTAGCTAGTGAAACAAACACACTACTCTACAATTTTTATAGCGTTAATATAAATAGATGCTATGAAAATTAAAACGACGTTAGTATGAAAAATATTATTTTATAAAAATCTTTATACAAAACGTCAATTTTATAGGTAAGGACCTAATATATAGTATGTTTATACCTATATTAATGGACGTCTTTTGGCTGAGATAAAAAAAATTATGTGATACCTGTAATAATACTTTCTGATTCGGATATTCAAAAACTATCTAACAGTATTTTAGGCTATTCAATCTAGGTACTATACTTATAATAACTATTTATGTCAGTATTTAAATTACTCCAGGATAGGATACTAAAAACTTTCCGAGAGCATTGTGGAATTTTTCTAGCTCGCATCAGTTGGTAATCGCTATGCAGACGAAGTCAGTGTGTGATGAAGCGGCTAATGGCTTCTGGCGAGGAGCCGTGCGTGACTATGTCCATAAGCATAATGTCTCATGTCGCTTTGTGCAACATAAATTCATACACGTTTATATAGAGTTTATATACGGGTCAGCTTGGCCTTCGTCTCACCTTATGTTAAGTGATGACAAAGGTGGAAGCGGACTTCATCCGGGATCCTCAACTAAAGAGGCACCAGCTATTGTTTTGTTAGATGAATTTCGCGAACGCATTAAGGCGAAGGGTAAGGCACACTAGCGCCACCAATTGACAATTTGACAATTACCTACTAATTGCTACTACTAAACTGGATTTTTTTTTCAAACATTACGTATCTTCCGACACTAGGCAAACATCTATTATTTAATAATTGTGCACTACTTTTAGGTTTGTTTTTGTATTCATTCGCTAACACCAACAGTGGCCATTGTTTGTAAATAAATGCGATAGCCCGTTTTGTGAATAAACCACGCAACAAAAAGTAGTGCACAATTATTAAATAAATACTATGAATGCTTTCCTTTTATCGGACGGTACGCAATGTTTAAAAAAAGATCCGGTCCGTTAGTAATTGTCAAATTATCAATTGGTGGCGCTAGTATGCCTTACGGGGTCCCCGCCAACAGCACGGAGAAAGAAGTCTATGAATGCCTATACGAGCAGAATATATCGGACAAGTATCCACATATAAACCGAGAACAATTCCTTAGTTCTATAAAACTGAGCCACAAATCTGGCAAAAAGGGCACTTCATTTTGCAATTTTATAATAGAGTTACCACCTGAATTAAGGAAAGTTCTCATAGCACAGGAGCGACTGTTCATTAATTGGACATCTTGTTCAGTTCGCGACTTCACACTTGTAACAAGATGTTACAAGTGCCAGCAGTATGGCCATTCCGCCAAGTATTGTCGTGAGACGGACTCTACCTGTGGACATTGTGGATGCGTTGGACACTCCATCAAAGAATGCAGCAAACGCCAAGAACCTGCCGCATGTGCTACATGTAAGCGATTCAACAAGCCCAGCCACCACAAAACGGGAGATGATCAATGCCCAGCCAGAAAAAGTGCAGAAATAAGGTACCAAAGTTCTATTGACTATGAAGGCGCCTAGAGCGCCGCATAGCAATCGTCTAGCAGCACAAGGATGGGTAATGTTACCAAAGACTTTTTTAAAGACATAGATTCCTCTTATGAACATGAATCAGTGATCTGTGACCCTCATACATGTTCTTCAGTTATTACTTATAATAAGCATAATTATAATTTATTTTTACAAAACATTCGTAGCATTAACTGTAACTTTGATAGCAAGTTAGTATTGTTAAGTCAAATTGATATAGATATTGATATAATAGTACTCACCGAATGCTGGCTCTCCTCGACATCCTCGATCCCACAATTACAAGGCTATGAATCGCACACTACTAACAAAAGCAATGTTTTACAAAATGATGGTGTAACTTTGTACATAAAAAAGAACGTGAAAAATCACATCATTGAGGAACCTAACATTATAGATGCAAATTGTCTTATCGCAAAGATCAGTAGCGATACAGCAATTGTGGCTATATATCGATCTCCATCATATCATAATATCACAAATTTTCTACAATCACTTAATGAATTATTGACAAAACAGCTCTCTACATTTAAGAATGTATTTTTAGTTGGCGACCTAAACATTGACATTAAATCGGGAAACACAGATCGCAATTCACCAGAGTATCTAACCCATGTTGCTTGTTTAGGCTACTTACCCACCCATTTGCTTCCAACTAGAATGGGAAATTGCTTGGACCATATTTTCGCTAAAACTAACATTCCCTTAAAAACTATAGTGTTAACTTCTTCTGTGACAGACCATAATTCAGTGTTGTTGTGTTTACAGAAACAATACTGTAAATCTAACGCAATCACAAAACACCACAAACTGCAAAACGCGGGAATTAAACATGACCTAGACAACCTTGACTTAGTGCCCGTCTACAATACGGATGACGTCAATGAGTCAACAGAGTATCTCATTTCATCATTAACAAACATTATTGAAGCCAATACGCGAACTATTGTGTTATCACGCCGTAAAAAAATTATAAAACCGTGGATAACTCCTGGGCTTTTACGCTGCATCAGACATCGTGATAAGCTACATCAAAACGCTACTAAAGCACCCGAAAATGAGATACTCAAGGCCACTTATTTAAGATACCGTAATTTTTGTAATAAATTATTGAAGAAACTTAAACGCCAATATGAAAATTTAGAAATAAAAAACGCAGGTCAAAACAAGAAAAACTATGGAAAGTTATCAAAACCATAACTAGCACCACTAATACTAAATTATCCGCACATCATCTCATCGCCAAATCAGCTACTCCAGCGCAATCAGTTGACGCGGCAAATAATTTCTTTATTTCTATTGGAAAAAGTTTAGCTGAGAAAGCAAAACACCAAAACAATAATTCACTCTCCTACACTTTGCCTCCATCACCATTGCCTACATTGCACTCATTTGCTCTATTTAACACTGATGAAAATGAAGTAGAAAAAATTATCATGACTCTTAAAAATGACTGTGCCACTGGCATTGATGCCATGATCCCATGTACATTTATTAAGAAATACAAACAACACCTAATTCCGCCTCTTACTTATCTATTCAACCAATGCATCGCAAAAGGTATTTTCCCCCAGGCTTTGAAAAAGGCCGTTGTTCATCCGATTCACAAAAATGGAGATAAAAGTTTTATTAATAATTACCGACCCATTGCTTTACTACCTTCTATTTCCAAAATCCTAGAAAGATTAATATATAACCGACTTATTAAATACATAGAAGGAAAACGACTCTTGGCCACGACTCAATACGGTTTTAGGCCTAACAAATCGACTGATGACGCAGTTCACGAATTAACAGACTATATTACAAGACAACTTGATTCCCGGAATAAATGTTTAGTTATATTCCTAGACCTAGCCAAGGCATTTGACTCAGTTTCAATCCCCATCCTCCTTGATAAGTTACACAGGCTAGGTATAAGAGGTATTCCGCATAGTCTTTTAAAAGATTACATAACAAATAGGACCCAGCGAGTTAAGATAGACGGTATAGTAAGTAAAGAACTAACAGTCGAATACGGTGTTCCCCAGGGAAGTATAATAGGACCTTTGCTATTCCTTATCTATATAAACGATTTGTGCCTTCTCCCCCTTCAAAACAACAGTCAGATAATTTCATACGCTGATGATACAGCATTACTATTTAGTGCCGACAATTGGAATGACACATTCGGTTTAGCCCAAGCTGGCTTTGATTCTGTCACAAGGTGGCTTAGAACAAACATGTTGACTCTCAACACAGACAAAACCAAATTCATGACTTTTTCGTATAATTTACTGACCCAACCATCCCATGACTCACATGCAATAGTGGCACATCACTGTTTCGACTCGACTGATACTGACTGTGTATGTCCTAAACTCAGTAGTACAAACACAATAAAATACCTAGGCATCATCATAGACAGATATCTGAATTTTAAAGCACATATAGAAGCTCTTACTACTAGAGTTCGAAAATTAATTTATGTCTTTAAAAATTTAAGATATGCCGCGAAAGGAAAACTTTTAAAAGAAGTTTATCTAGCCCTTTGCCAATCTTTGCTAACGTACTGCATTTCATCTTGGGGAGGCGCTCATAAAACTACCATGCTAAACTTAGAAATAGCACAGAGAGCCATTTTGAAAGTTAGCACATTTCGTCCTTTCCGTTTCCCTACAACAGAACTCCTAGCTGAATGTGATGTCCTTTCTGTTCGTCAGTTGTTTATACTACTAACTGTAACAAAGAAACATTCACTTACGCCCTACAGTCCTGCACTACAAACCAGCAAAAGGCGAGCAGACATTGTTTGTTCCACTGAGCTATATCGTACAGCTCACTCTCACAGGTTCTTTTGCTTTCTTGGAAGTTTTTTGTATAATAAACTTAATTTAGCACTAGGTATACATCATATGAATAAAATAAATTGTAAGAAAACCATACAAAAGTGGCTTAAAGGGAAAACCTACAATGACACCGAACATCTATTATTAGTTATTACATAAGTTAGAATACAATGGCAGCAACATGCTGCATAAGCAAAATGTTATTAAAAGTATTATAATTTATTGCTATTTAATAAAATGTTATGTAAGCAAGCGCTAACACACACTCACCGATCAGATGCCTGAGATACGGGTAAACTAGTTTACTTAGTTTAGGTATCACTTCGGTTATTTTGCACTACTAACCCTAATTTTAAAACTTTACAATATAAGCGGCACTCTAGTAATGCATTATATTATTATGCAGACAAATGTTATTTTATAAGTTTTATGTACTTAGTCTTAAGTTTTACACAGCAAATAAATTTATTCTTATTCTTATTCTTATTCTTACCCTTCGCCTTAAATTTTGTGTTTTTATTTGTGATGGAAAATGTCTTTTTATGATAGGGCCTTTCGATGGCATAATGGCGTTCATAAGAGCTATTTGTAGCCTAAACTGAATAAATGATTTTGACTAAGTCGCTACGGTTTTTGTTACGAGAATCGGGCGGCTGCTTCCTGGCGACTTATCCCGTAAATTTTTACTTTTATTTTTAAGTGTTAATTGCTACACTTAAGCTGAATTAAATATTTATATAAAATACAGTGAAAAAAATTAAACGCCCACCCGACCCAGCTAGGAATCGAACCTGGGTCTTCCGCAATCCGGGCAGCTGCACTGACCATTATGCTACCGGGATGGCTGACGTAAGCGCTGAATTTGTCACCGCTTTTTTGATTTATTTTTAAATGCTTTAGAGCGACATTAGTGCCATCTATCCAAAGGTATTTGCAACCGATGGACATGCAGATTTAACTTTGCAGATGGGTCGGGTGGGCGTTTAATTTTTTCACTGTATTTTATATAAATATTCATCCCGTAAAATTTAAAAGAATATCTATGTTATTATTCTGGCGACGAACATTATGTCGACCACTGGCTTTAAAGTGTTGATCATGGTACCACCAAGTTACGTAATTACTTAAACACTTAAGTACGAGACGGGTAAACACAAAGCTGAACAATAGTAACGTCGTAGCACCTCACGTTACTCTACCTCGGGTTACATTGCCATTGTGTAACTTTGAATTTGTCAGGTTTCTCCTTTGCAATGTATTGAAACAACTTTTGCAATGTTTCCACAAGTCTTTGTGTAACGAATAAAAGTTTCGGCAACCCCCGAATCAGTATAAATGACGATTTAATGTGAATTCTATTGTCGCGGTCTATTTCGGACTTGTGGACTGCTCACAATAATAAATCTATTTTGGTAGGACAAGCCTTGCCACATCAGAAGGGCAGAAGGGTTGCCTAAACACGAATACTTATTGCTATTTTGGTATATTGGTGACTAGCTTTTGTCCGCGGCTTTGTTCACGTAAAACTTATTAAAGGTAAATATCATAAGGGTATAAGTAAAAAGGGTTAGACAACTAAACATGTCACGTCATTTTCAACATTAAGATTTTCTTTTTTTTATTAAAAAAAGCATTATTGCATAAAAAGTGTCTAACACAAAATAACCTGAGAAAGATCACTCTGTATAAGTAATTTTGGTCAGTTTTGAAACCTCCTGTACAAATCGTCATCCCATACCTAAGAAATCATCACATCGTATTTTCTAACCAGGCCAAATACCGAAATTTAAGGAATGACAAATTTCCATATAATTTTTCCACCCTTATTTCACCCCTCTAGGGGAAGTTTATCAAAAAATGCAAAAAAACGTCATTCTTTATTTTTATTGAAAAATCTATAGATCGATTAAATTATACATTTTTATTGATAATACTTTAAAAATAACAATTTCCCCCAAAAAAACATTTTTTTTTACTCCTTTAAAGGAAAATAAACAAAATTCCTGAGACACGTCATTCTTTATTTCTTTTCAAAAAGCCAAAAACCAATTTTCATGTATTTCACTTCAAAACTGACGGACTTTCATACACACTTTTTAAGATATTTTTTGTAGGTAGTGTACCTAGCGTTCGCCACATTAGACCTTTTTGTTTCCGGGTAAGGAGATCCTTTTCATTTTTCGCTGGCCGTTTGAATATTTCAAATATACGTTTACGTTTAGCCTATGGAATTCTTTTTGAATTTGACGGATTATGATTTTGATGTTTACATTTATGATCACTACTGCTTGTTTTTGCGCGCCTGGTGTGCATGACTTCAGTAATATAAATATTTAATTATTAACAATTTCATGACAAATTAAAGTTAACAATTATGTCTCTCAATGTCTCAAGACAAAAGTCTTTGACCAGTGTGTGTTGCCAGTGATTACATACGGGAGTGAGACGTGGTCCTTTACTATGGGTCTCATAAGAAGGCTCAAGGTCACCCAGCGAGCAATGGAGAGAGCGATGCTCGGTATTTCCCTGCGCGATAGAATCAGAAATGATGAAATCCGCAGGAGAACTAAAACAACTGACATCGCTCGGAGGATTGCTCAGCTGAAGTGGCAGTGGGCGGGACACATAGCGCGGAAAACCGATGGCCGTTGGGGCGGAAAGGTTCTCGATTGGCGACCACGCACCGGACGACGTTCCGTAGGCAGGCCCCCTACAAGGTGGACCGACGATCTAGTCAAGGTCGCGGGAAGCCGCTGGATGCGGGCAGCGCAGGACCGATCGGTGTGGCGATCCTTGGGGGAGGCCTATGCCCAGCAGTGGGCGTCATATGGCTGATGATGATGATGATGATGAATTATGTCTCATTTACAACACATACAAGATCTACATCGGTTACACTTTGGATCTTTTCATTTTGACCACACTTTTCTGTTACACGTTGTATAGGATTTTATTGGTGGAAGGGCTTGTTTTAAAGTCCGGCTGGCTAGCTACACCTTTTTATTTTAATATGTCACCATAACAACAATGTTAATAGCACTGTTGTTCCGTTTGTTAAGAGATAAGATGGCTATCTTATCTCTTAATAGGAACTGGCTAGTTCCTCAGTGTTTAGGGATTCCTGGTGAAGTAAGCTGTCTTCCCTTGGCGTGGCGTTCTACGTGATGCAGTTACCCCTATGTGAATATAGGGAGTGACGGTGTTCTGATCACACGGTTTGTACCCTTTAAGTTTCTCGCTGTCCCCTAAAAGTTCTGGCGTTATGACCTGACGTAGATGATCCCTTGTGCTTGCACAAGGACGTCTGACACCTACTTTGTAACCTAACGCGTTCAGGCTCATAATGTCCCTTTCCCGGAATGTCCCTCGGTTTCAAAAAGTCCCTTTCCCAAAATGTCCCTTTCCCGAAACGTCCCTTTCTCAGAATGTCCCTTTCCCAAAAGTCCCTTTCCCGAAATGTCCCTTTCCCAAAATGTCCCTTCTTACAATAACCCCTTCCTATGATAGATACTCGTAGATTGCATTGTTATATGTATAAAACTAGCTTTCCGCGCGCGGCTTAAAAGTAAAAAGTAAAAAGTAGCATATATGTTATTCCGTTGTATAACCTATATTACTGAAAAGTTTCATCTAAATCCGTCTAGTAGTTATTCAAGTATGCTGGGCAGCGTTTCGTTGAAGATGATTGAAATAATATCCTACTAATAATATTATAAATGCGAAAGTTTGTTAGTAGGTATGGATGTTTGATACTCTTTCACGAAAAAACTACTACTAAGACTATCATAGGAAGGGGTTATTGTAAGAAGGGACATTATGGGAAAGGGACATTTTGGGAAAGGGACATTTCGGGAAAGGGACATTTTGGGAAAGGGACATTCTTGGAAAGGGACATTCTGGGAAAGCGACGTTTCGGGAAAGGGACTTTTTGAAACCGAGGGACATTCCGGGAAAGGGACATTATGAGCCTGAACGACCTAACGGTTGGTAGGGGGTGTCAGTATAAACTTTTAAAAAGTCTGGTGACGTAAAAAGGTCATCAGAAGGTAAACTCTCTAAAAGAATCGAGTTTCAGGTACATACTCGGCGCTTTTCTCTTCCCCCACAACACATAGCACTACCTACAGCTTTAAAGGCACTCTTTCGTCATCCGAATCGAATACCTCGGAAAATCTAGGTAAAGGACAAGAACACGCTTGGGTGATACCGTCTCCTCTAGAAAACCTCGAGGGTTGTTCGGTCACTATGGTTAACCCTTTATAAAGCAGTGGCATATATGTATATTGCCACCATATTTTGAACTTTATACAATTGAGATAAGGTCGAAAACCAATGAAAAATTTGAACATGCTGTGCCCGTTAAAGGGTTAACGGAACCTTAAGTTCCTTGTCGGTACCCAGTAACGCCGTAAAGGGCAAATGAAGCCCACAGCGATCTCGTTCTTAATTAAAAAACAGTTACAATGTATGGGTCGGTAACTAAATGAATAAGGGCTGATTTTTCAATCATCAGTAAAATTTATTCATTGAATAATTTGATTCACCTTAGAAAATGTCACAATGACAACGTTATTCGTAGGATAAAACTTATCTGAGGAATGAAAAATCGGGCCTAAATAAATATTAGACATCACAGATACATCGCTCTGACTCCAAAGTAGCTAAAGCGCTTGTGGTATGGATATAAGGAACAACGACGGTACCACAATTACCCAGACTCCTTCCGGGGTCCTTCAAACGAGGCGTGAAGAGGCACCTTGTGGGCCAGCAGAGTGAAGGTAACTGATGCTGCGTTGTTTTCACGCTGCACCAGTTGTCATCGCATCTGAATTCCATATTCAATTAACATCAAGTGAAATGGAGTCATTTGCCGTGATACGTATAAAAAAAAAAGACTCGAGACAATATGGAAAAAGTTCGTATTTCTACATTGACCCAACCGGGAATCGAACCCGGGAATTTGGAGTTGGCAACACCAGAAACTGGCGTGCGAGCCACTCGACGTATTTATTATAACTTTATTATTATTATATACGTATATTTAAGTTTACTAGGAATGTAATAAAAGCCTTTATGTACTTTAAACTACAGGACAAGAAAATGAAACAAACTACACATTTAAAGGTACCTGATCAATATTATAATTTCATAGTCTTACAAATATCAAAATTGCATTACAAACTAAAACGACAATAAATATATCGATATACGATAAACTGATAAAAATAACAAATTATACCATGTTTAATTTAATACTAAACAACAACATGATTTTTTGATATAATATTATTTTTTTTTATATAATTTGGTTTAACAACATCAATTTCTAAACTCCTAAAATACGTCCAAAATTGTTTAAAAACACTCGCTTGTAAAAAAACTTTGCATTACATTTTATTATTTTTGTTCAGGTTTACAATTCAACTTTTGAGTAAGTAAATGCTTAAATATATAATTGATATACACACAGACATTGATGTGTCATAGTTTTTAATCAAGCAAGTGTCAAATAAAATATTAAAAATTTCGTCTACTCATCAACATGACAATTAATACGATGACATGATCTACAATCTCAAAGTTACAATGACTGGAAATACACTACATCTATGTGTTACAAGCTATTTCGCTTCAACAACTTTTTTATACTTATATGTTTACGCGTATTTGAACTTAACAGCATTTCTTACATTATGCACTTCCCTAAAAAACATCTTTTAAAAGTTGATTAAAAAATAAATAATCTAACACCCGCTGTTTAACTGTAAAAGAATTATTAAAATTGCCAGTTAATTGGCAACATTTGAGACAGTTGAATTTCATTTGGTGGACCACAGACAATGCGCGCATCTCGTATGGTAGAACGCGTGTTGCTAGCAAAATGGCGCGCAACTCTATGGTAGAACGAGTGTTGCTAGCTACAATAACTGTTTTGTGAATGTGGTGTGCTTAGTAAGCGTGGTTGGCGACAAATAGAGCGGAATCAGCTCCCGCACCTGTGACCGATCCGGCGACGTATTTGCCCTGCGACGCCTGACCGTTGGCCTGCAAATAAAGAAAACCGGAGTTAGAAAAGCACATGAGTTTACAAAAAAAGTGAATTTAGAAAACACATTTTTAGACACTGTCAAAGTTAAGAGATTTTTTTTTCTGTATGATAAGTGTATGAATATTGAATGTTATTGTCCTATGTTTAGCAGTGGACCGTTGCAGGCTGAGCATGATGATGATGACTGTAAAACAGCGCCATCTAGCCGAATCGCAGCTAAATGGCTTGCAATTGAAACATGCGCTCTCACGCGCATGCGCATACGCAGCAAATTCGCAAATACATTTTAATAATATTGGTTTTCAACAATGTGGCCAGAGGGCGCTGTTGGGATTATGCATATAAAAGGAGCGGGCTACATGTCAAAAACAAACCAACGTTTTCATTCCGGCACCATTTTACAATGACGATGATGATGATGAATATTGATGAACAAAAGATGTGTATGATGATACACCCCTTGAACTGCAGTAGAGGTGTAAGACTTTACAAAGACACCGCATTTCTTGAACGATCTTGAAAAGTGACTTTGAAGCGAAGAACCAAATTAAAACATCTCGAACTCCACTTGCGTCAAAAGGCAGGTTAAGTCGTTTTTGCCGGTTGCTGTCATAAGATGGCATTCACCAAAACCCATCAACCTACATTGGGTCACCGTTATGGGTTATAACTTTTATTGGTTTATATTGCCAACGCTCATGCAAGATCACCAACAATAACACTAAGTAATCCACAATGATTAGGTACACAATAAAATCCAGCAAAACTAAAACAAAACTCTAAACAGACTGCACTTTCCCGCCAAGAAGCTCAAACGAAACGTTTATTTTATGTATACACAACACAACACATCTTGTTATTACCCGGATTGACACGATCGACCGACGCAAGCGGCAATTTGCCGCTCACACGTCCAATCAAGATCTTTACATTGACGTTTTTCTTAGCGAAAAATCCAAAATTTTACCTCAAACCGTCGTCGTCGCGCGTTCGCTTTGCAGTCGTACGAATTTGTAAATCCGTGGTTACGAAAATAGGACACTAATATAAGCTCTCAACAATCATATTAACAAAATCCAAACAACATGCCCCCAGCAATTTTGGTACACAGTGATAAGATAGCAACTGAGCAAAGGTCAACATTTTATCGTTCAATATAAAACGAGAAAAATACATAAAACCAAGCAGTCTGTTGTTGCGCTCGGAGCAACTAGGTTGAATTCACATTTACATATTTAAATTAAAATTAAAATTCGACGATGTAAACGTTATCAAGGTCAGACAAAGTTAGTGACAGGCTGCTGATTAAATGTAACGTTTTATTTATTTATTCGGAAAAAGCGGTGTACATTATAATGTTTAATATTATGCTTTGATAAACTTATCATGTAGTTTAGTACCCTTCAACTTTGAATACCGACTACTGTGCATTAGATCGCAATAGTTATTTTATTAAGGGTAGGTGACTGGTCAATAAAGAAACTTTTTAGCAACTGTCTAACTATTGTTTTATTAAAAATTGTATGGGAATGGCAAACTATGACGTCACTATTTTTTCCGTCAATTTATTGAGTGTTTATTAAGGCGAAGGGTAAGGCACACTAGCGCCACCAATTGATAATTTGACAATTACTAACGGACCGGATCTTTTTTTAAACATTGCGTACCGTCCGACAACATGTAAGCATCCATAGTATGTATTTGTTTAATCATTGTGCACTACTTTTTATTGCGTGGTTTATTCCCAAAACGGGCTATCGCATTTATTCACAAACAATGGCCACTTTTGGTGTTAGCGAATGAATACAAAAACAAACCTAAAAGTAGTGCACAATTATTAAATAATAGATCTTTGCCTAGTGTCGGAAGGTCCGCAATGTTTGAAAAAAAATCCAGTTTAGCAGTTATCAAATTAAATCCATTAGCGGCGCTAGTGTGCCTTACCCTTAGCCTTAATAACTTTTAGGTTACAGAAATTAATGCTTAGGTCAAATTTAATAAAATATAGGTAGTTTTAAAAACTTACGTAAATTTATTTATACGTTTAGTGCCTTACAAATAAACAAAGAATAAGGTCCGAATAGTTATTCCGTGTTTTGTTCCTGTTGTCATGTAAACGTCATTTCAAATTAAAGTGAAAGAGACAAAACACGGAATAACTATTCGAAGCTTATTCTTTGTTTATTTGTACGGCACCTAATGTTCTAAGATTAATTAATTGTTGTTCTAGACATCCCTATTCTTCTATTTCTTCTATTAATATAAGATTTCAATTAGCTTTGTTTTGTAAATCATTATGTAGCTTTTGAATGTTGTCTTTAATCTCAAGATAAATTACTTTTGACGGTGTAGATAAAAATGTTTAAATTATTTGTTATATTTTCTTACTCACACAGAAATCATAAAACAAAATAAAAGCAAGCAATCCGTACATATTTTTATTAATAATCGTAAAACAATATGCCTTATAATTAATTAACACTGTTTACATGCAATAAAGTCAGAAACTAATAGATAAAACATACATTGTTAAAATAGTAGCATTTAATTACACAAACTATAATGAAATTTACTCTTGGTGGCTTCTACTCTAACATCTAAGTTTAAATTTAAGATTAAATAGATGTGATACAAACGATGGAATGTATTTCGAACTAAAATCTAATGACTTGATACATTTTCAATTATCATCAAACGTTTTTAAGATTTTTAAGGAAAATCAAGAAAATAATTGAAAGCGGTTTTATTAACTTCAGAGCATGTAAAAGTCCAGTCCATGATTCAATATAAAAAAAGGAATAATAAAATCGTAACAAATATAAATATCTTAAATACAGTCTCAAAAGTAAAATAAATGCATTTATAGATAAACAAGAAAAAAAAAACAATTACTTAGTAAGCATGGGATTTCACAAAGTTAGATTTGGAAGCAGCCAAAGACGGGATCGAACCTGCCTTATATTTAGCTTGAGAAGCGAGACCGTTTGCCTAAATTTAAAAATAAATACCAACATTATCATACCATGGTGCAAAACAAAAAAGTTTTTATTTAGTTTCCAAATCATGGACCGGCCAAGGTTATTGGCAGTTAACGACATTCCATAGATTAAAAATAGGTGTTTCAACACAGTGCGCGTGATTTGGTGGTGACGTCACAGGATCGATGCATGGTGGTGCAGACAGGTGCAAAGTGGGGGAAAGAAAATAAATGCCAGTTAGTACTAATTCTACAAAGCATTAAAACACAAATGTTACTTCTATTATGAGACGAGAGCAACAACATTCTTAGATAATGCGAAACCCGAAGGTGCATTATTAAAATGTACCCTGTGTTATTTTACATTATTTCAAAGAAATAAACTTCAATATTTATTTACTCTTTTATTTATGATCGAAAATTAAAGTAGGTAATTCGCCAGACCATAATTAAAAACTTGCACAATAATTTAAGATTTTGAAACTTCCAAGCATATTGTTGCACTGCCATATTGTTATAAAAGATTTAATCTAAATTCTAAACTACCAAACTACAAACCAACAATTAACTTACCTGGCGCGGTTACTAAGTTTCATTTGTATTTGCGGCACGAGAAGCTTGAAAAAGGCTTTTTGCCTTTCACCAAAAGCCATTGCATTTACCAAAAGGACACAAAAACTTCTTTTGGTAAAAGGTAAAAAGCGTTTTTTCAAAAGTAAAAAGCCTTCTTGCCTACCCGTTCTTTGCTCAGTCTCACTCCCCTATTTATGTAACTACTCTTTTTTCTCTGCTATCTCTCTTCCTCATCTTAGCCCACGCCGGTAGCTCCTGCTGCCTCGCCAGCACATAGCTGGGGCCAGCTGCATCCACTTGCATAGTCTGCTATTGCAGATTTCCATAGACAAGTAACCACTCACCATGAGCTGCTAAGTTATCGTCTTGTCTTTCTACCACATTCCCTTAAAAGGACCGTTATCCTGTAATCGTTTTTTTAAACTATCTCTATTTAAATCTTGCTCTCACCTTAGCCCGCTTAAGCTCCTAGTGTCTCGCCAGCACGTCCTCGAAGCATCCTAATTTTATCGCTGTTTTTCCTGCTATATCTCTCCATCCTAAAGGTCAGAGCCCATAACGAGAAGAAGAGACAGCCCTCTACACGAAAAGTCGACGGCTGAAGACAACGCCTACTGCAAACTGCATTAGCAGTTGAAGATGTCTAGTTACCATGAGAAGACCCATTGGCAGAAGACCCGCTTGCCTGCAAGTCTTCTACAAAATCATACTTTTTACCACCTACTACGAAGACTCGTCATCCTGCATGAGGGGCGTTGATTGACGCTACTTGAAGCAGGCACGAGAAGACGAAGACGGAAGAGAGCATATATTGACAAATGCAACGCTTGCTGTTGAAGATGTCAATACACAAGTAGCCACTTACCATGAGAAGACCAGCTGTCCTGTATGCCCGTCCTCTGCCAACTGTTCTATTACGCCAGAAATGTCGCTTTTTTTCTTCTTTCCTTGCTATTTTTTCCTGCTATCTCTCCCCACCCTATACCTATCTCACTCTCACCTTAGCCCGCTTCAGCAGCTCCTGCTGTCCCGCGAGCACGTTCTCGGGCTTCCCGGCCCACGCGCGAAGCACGGAGGCCTGGAGCGCCCGCCCGTAGCTGAAGGTCAGAGTCCACGGCCGCTTCAGGTCCACAGCGTTGATGGCGTTCAAGTTGACGGAGGCCTCTTCTTCGGACTGGCCGCCGGAGAGGAATGTTACGCCTGGAATAGTTTGGTTGGTTTTGGTTAGACTTTTCGTTTTTTCTTTTGGATTTGCCTAACCTTACAAAACAGATGGTTTTGTTAAACTATATTGTGGTCAGGTAAACTAGTGGTTTAGAGAAAAAAACAGAGCTTTAAAGGTGCGCGCGCAATAAATCCTGGATCCTGGTGGGTTCAATATTTAGGTCGGAAAAAGAAAGTTTTAAATGAGTGAAAAATCTATAAATGTTGCCAACAGCAAAAAAATATATTCGTTGGGTAACATCATCAATCAATGAGAAGTTACTATCTTACTCACTCTCACTATTTAATAATATTAATATTTCTTGTTACAGCTGTTTACTGTTATATTGCGCGCATGAAAGAGTGTGTGATTCGGCATTGTTAAAGTTCATATGGATAATTTACGCAAATAGATATAATGCATATAAGTTTGTGTAACGAAATACAATCTTCTAACTAAAAAAACATATTATTGATCATTTACATACAATTTACCGCAAATATTGTTGCGAATAAATTACAATTTGAAAAAAGAGTGTTGAAAAAATTTCACGAGCGGGATTCGAACCCGCACTTTATAACATGCCAGGTTAGGTGCACTGCCAACCATGCTAACTAAACCACGATAGCATATAGCAATTTTTTCAACACTTTGTATTTTTCAAAAACATTAGTGTTTTTTTCTTTTATTTTTCATGGCCATGGGTACAAATCTCTTCAGCCAAAATAACAGTATTTTTAATGAATTAAGGTTGAATTTTGATAACTAGTAGAAATATCCCTTACCGGGAACGGCAGCGGGCACAGTCCGCAGCAACGCGGTGACGGTGGCGCGCGCGACGTCCATAGGAGTAAAGGTCTTCTTGCAGGACTGGCCGGCGGTTACCTACGGAAAGGCATTTGCAACTCAATTGTTATAGAAACAAAGTCGAAAACTGCGGGAGCTACAAAGGTTTCGTAAGTCAGTTTTCTGAGAAACATCACCGGCGCGAAAGTAGAAGTTGTAGCCGAAAACTGTTTGTACGACAACCAACGATGCGTCTGTTAACTGAGAAAGAACTTTTGCTATAATATAATCGCCTCAAGGCATTCACGACTCAATTGATATAAGGATAAAGTTGAATACTGTGGGCACTAATGTCGCGTCATCCAACTTTCTGGACAAAAAAAATTGGGAAATTGTCTTGTCAGCTGCAGCAAGGCATTAACAGTTTTATTGATATAAGGATAAAGTTGAAAACTATAAGCATACAAAAGTTGCGTCAGTAAGTTCTTCGTAAAATGTTTCTGCAACGAGGCATTCGTGATTCAATAGAGATATATAGAAAGTCAAAAACTGTGAGCGCAAAAGTTGCATTTTGAAAGTATAAACGAATGGGTTTATGATGAAAGTAAATACATTATGTTGAATGCCTAAATGGATTTACTCAAACAGTTGACTAAAATACCGCCCCAATTAAAAGGAACCCATAACGACGCCTTTTATCATTATGTAATTATCGCTCCAATAAGAATTAAGTAAGTATCCATAGTCAAAGTAACACACACAGGTCGTTTTTGAGCGGATAAAAGAATATTCAGTTTATTTTACTTTTTATTTTTAAGTGCTCATTGCTACACTTAAGGCGAAGAGTAAGGCACACTAGCGCCGCTAATGGATTTAATTTGATAACTACTAAACTGGATATTTTTTCTAACATTGCGGATCTTCCGACACTAGGCAAACATCTATTATTAAATAATTGTGCACTACTTTTAGGTTTGTTTTTGTATTCATTCGCTAACACCAAAAGTGGCCATTGTTTGTGAATAAATGCGTTAGCCCGTTTTGTGAATAAACCACGCAACAAAAAGTAGTGCACAAAATAAATACTATGGATGCTTTCCTGTTATCGGACGGTACGCAATATTTAAAAAAAGAACCGGTCCGTTGGTAATTGTCAAATTATCAATTGGTGGCGCTAGTGTGCCTTACCCTTCGGCCTTAAGCAGTATTTTATAAATATTTAACATTCAGTTTGTGAGTGTAAATAAATAGTATCAGTCACTCACCATGTTGGGTTTCAGCAGCGTACCCTCAAGGTAGACGTGGTGGTCGCTGAGCGCCTTGTACACGGCGGCTAGCACCACCTCGGTCACCTTCTGGGCGCGGTCCAGGTCGTGCTCACCTGCACAAATAGTATCACTGTCAAAACTGGCCATGACTACGGCATCCTCCTGGACAGATTAGTAAGTAAGAGTATAAGGAAACCAATATGACATCTGCTAATAAACCTTGATTAGTTCTTCAGTCAAGACTTCATGGGCATGATGCGCTGTCGCTACCAGGCAATAGCATATTAGCAAAAGTCTGTAGCGTACTTCTGAATAATTTGCATAGAAACAAGAACCTAGAAGCAAGAGGACTCCTACTAATAAGCAGAGTGACAAATTGTACTTAAACTAAACTTACCATCAGGCAGAACCTCGGGCTCCACAATGGGCACGATACGGTGGCTCTGGCAGATGGAAGCGTAGCGGGCGAGCACTTTGGCATTCTCTTGGATAGACTGGAAAGAGGGGGTACAGAGGAACCTAAAATATAGGGGACTTATACTAAGAAACTTACCATCAGGCAGAACCTCGGGCTCCAAAACAGGCACATTACGCTCTGGCAAGTTGAAGTGTAGCGGTTTAGCGCTGTGTCATATCCTAGATGGATTGGTAGGAGATGGTACAGAGGAACAAAGAATATAGGGGACTTATACTAAGAAACTTACCATCAGGCAGAACCTCGGGCTCCAAAATAGGCACATTACGCTCTGATAAGTTGAAGTGTAGCGGGTTAGCACGGTGGCATATCCTAGATGGATTGGTAGGAGATAGTACAGAGGAACAAAGAATATAGGGGACTTATACTAAGAAACTTACCATCAGGCAGAACCTCGGGTTCCAAAATAGGCACATTACGCTCTGGCAAGTTGAAGTGTAGCGGGTTGGCGCTGTGGCATACCCTAGATGGATTGGTAGGAGATGGTACAGAGGAACAAAGAATATAGGGGACTTATACTAAGAAACTTACCATCAGGCAGAACCTCGGGCTCCAAAATAGGCACATTACGCTCTGGCAAGTTGAAGTGTAGCGGTTCAGCACTGTGGCATATCCTAGATGGATTGGTAGGAGATGGTACAGAGGAACAAAGAATAAAGGGGACTTATACTAAGAAACTTACCATCAGGCAGAACCTCGGGCTCCACAATGGGCACGATACGCTGGCTCTGGCAGATGGAAGCGTAGCGGGCCAGCACCGTGGCATTCTCCTGGATAGCCTGGTAAGAGGGTGTGTTGCGCCCGATCTTCAGCACGCAACGCCACTTGGCGAAGTGGCAACCGTCCTTCTTGTATTGGGCACAACGCTGGGCGAGGTCATCCAAACCTGGGAACAAAAACCGTATGAAATGAATCACGAGATGATCTTTGAGAGTCTGTTGCTCCGCCATCGGTTTTATGGTGTTTCTAGGACACTTTCAACTACAAGTACAATGCAACTATAATTTTATATCATCATCATCAGCTCATTTTTGTCCCCACTGCTGGAGCACGAGTCTTCCCTATGGATGGATAGGGAGAACGGGCCATAAACAACCACGCGGGCCCAGTGTGGGTTGGTGGTTGTTAACGACTGCTAATGCAGCCGGGAGCCACGGCTTTACATGCCTTTCGAAGCACGGAGGAGCTCGAGATGATACATTTTTGGTCACCCATCCGATGACCGGCCTTTGCGAAAGTTGCTTAACCTCAGCACTCGCAGACCAGACGCGTTAACCACTGCGCCATCGAGCTCCTCTTTACTACCAATTTTATATAAAATAGGTATAATCTATACTACCTATAAATATATATAAATCTTCTGTGCGTGTGTATGTTATGAACTCCTTCTAAACGGTTGGACCGATTTAGATGAAATTTTCTGTGTGTGTCCAAGTGGATTCGAGAATGGTTTAGATTTACAATTGGACCCGGTAGGTGGCGCTGCTATAGGGGTCCATCATGGGATGCGGGTGTTCTTAAGCGGACAAATGATTTGTTTGTTTTGTTGTCATGGAAACTGTCAAAGCGGTACGAAGTCCGCCAGTCAGCTAGTACTCAATATAAATATAATAATCTGAATTTGATGATTAAGGCTCGATAGTGATACGGCATGCTTCAAAATTAAATTGGTTTTGACAGCTTAAAAATAGATCGATAAAAGTAATGATGATGTGCGAGAAGCTCGATGGCGCAGTGGTCAACGCGCCCGGTCTGCGAGTGCTAAGGTTAAGCAACTTTCGCAAAGGCCGGTCATCGGATGGGTGACTAATAATGCATCTCAAGCTCCTCCGTGCTTCGGAAAGTACGTAAAGCCGTTGGTCCCAGCAGTCTTTAACAACCACCGCACCGCACTGGGCCCGCGTGGTGGTTTATGGCCCCGTTCTCCCTATCCATCAATAGGGAAGGCTCGTAACCAGCAGTGAGGACATTTAATGAGCTGGTGATGTAAAGCTCGACCAAATCTGAATCATGCTTATGTCGTTAATAAATAGCAAACAAAATTTCAATACAATTTAAATTTTTGTACTATGCAATATTCCTATAGAATGTACTGTAATTTTGCTATCACTAAAATATGACTCTGCTATTATCGGCAAGATAAAGCATACCCCTTCAAAATTGAATAACATGGATTATGTCTCATAGATATTGATAACCAGGAGCATACATATTGTGTTAAAATTACTATTATTCATAGCTAGCGGTATACCCACCCACGACTTTGTTTTGACTTTGAAACCGATATAACAATAAAATAAAAAAATAAAAAATTACACTACTTATATTTCTTAGAGCTCGATAGCGCAGTGGTTAACGCGCCCGGTCTGCGAGTTAGGTAACAAGGTTAGGCAACTTTCGCAAAGGACCGGCCTTTTAGTATCGGATCGGATGGATGGATAACCAAAAATGTATCATCCCGAGCTCCTCCGTGCTTCGGAAGGCACGTAAAGCGTTGGTCCCGGCTGCATTAGCAGTCGTTAACAACCACCATAAACAAAAATCATAACCACCACGCGGGCTTAATGCGGATTGGGCCCGTTCTCTTTTTCCATTCATAGGGAAGGCTCGTGCCCCAGCAATGGGGACATAAAATGAGCTGATGATGATTTCTTATTTTCACGTGTTAAGTTTAAATAAATGTTTTACTTTCTTTCTTTCGTAATATTGTATGTTTATACTACTATTACTGCTAGACTTTAATAAAGTTAATGCCACTCCTCTAACCGCCGAAATTAATAATCTATCCTCAGCAAGAGATAGGCCAGGCCTACTAGAGATTTGTTGCTTAGTTATTTCTGTTAATTATCGGAAAATAACAGCGGTTGCTTGGTAACTAAACTAAGATAGGCCTATCTCTTACCAGAGATAGGTTATTAATTTCGGCTGTTAGACTATGAGCAATAAAAAACCTCACTAACAGCACTGATGATACCAGAGCTGCAAGTATAGCTCGTGCTAGCAACAATTAAAGTTCAGTATTGCTTATTAACATTTAAAAGCCAATTTAGTTTAATCAGAAAGTTGCCTAACAATGGTTCGATTTACATTTTATAATTATACTAGCTGACCCGGCGGACTTCGTACTGCTTTGAAAGTTTCCATCATTGCGTTAAATATATATCAATGGTTTCCATGACAACAAAACAAACAAATAATTTTGTATTGGAAAATTAAATTGTCGTTTTTAGTTTTTTTTTTTAATATAGCCTATGTTACTCAGTGCTAATGTAGCATTCTAATGGTGAAAGAATTTTTTAAATCCGTCCAGTAGTTTTTGAGTTTATTCGTTGCAAACATACATACATACACACAAAAATACAAAGGTTTCCTCTTTATAATATTAGTATAAATGACGAACATTTACCCTCCGCTTGGGAATCAAACCCAGGGTTTAAGACCGGTGATTGTAACCAGTACATCACAGAAAGAGATAATTTTCTTAAAGAAGCGTGACTCACCCTGGGTGGTGCACTCGTCTTCAGATCCGAAGAGCGGGACGACACCCTTGTCGACCTTGATGCCGGGAATGATGCCACGCTTCTCCAGCAGATTGACTAAGGACGAGCCGTCATCAGCCTTCTGGTACAAGGTCTCGTGGAACAGGATCACGCCGGAGATGTTCTCGGACAGGGCCTGGGGATTGTGAACTTTATTACAATGCTGTTAAAATTTACAAAGGCACGACAGTTTCTTGCAGTCGTAGATGTTTTCGGACAGAGCTTGAGGTTGTATACTGTGTTGCAATGTATTTAAGGTTAAAAAAGGTATGATCACACTTTTTTCAGCCATCAGCCTTCTAGTACAGAAGGACTAGTGGAACAGAATCAAGATTGTATATTAATAGGTTAAAAAATAAATCCTTTTTTTGAGGAAAAAGCAGAGGATGGAGAATGATTATTCCAACCTAATTTGGTCATGACGACAACTTCGACTCTAGTTAAATAATAACGATTGAAAAAAAAAATTTAAGAAAAAAAGACAGTGTTGAAAAAATTCCACGAGCGAGATTTGAACTCGTACCCCATGATAATATGCCGGGTCAGGTGCACTACCAACTATGCTATCATGGCTCAATCCAACTCGCCCAAATTAATAAACCCTATCTACTCTTACTTAAGCCAAAGAAGCCCTATTCAATATCGACGACTACGTCATCAACATCCGATCTTAATATTAATAATCATAAATATAGCTTGTCTAATTCTTAACTTATATTTCAATATTTGTAAAAATATGTGGTGTTGATTAATTTCGGCGAGTTGGATTGAGCAGCGATAGCATAGTTGGTAGTGCACCTGACCCGGCATGTCATGGGGTGCGGGTTCGAATCCCGCTCGTGGAATTTTTTCAACACTTTGTCTTTTTTCAGTTTGTAAATTTTTCGCAACAATATTTGCGTAAAATTGTATGCAAATAATCATAAATAATACTAGTGACATAATACGTTTTTTAATATGTAATTTTGAAAAAAAATTGATTTATTTTTGTAGATTTGTTTCTGCTAATAGAATTCATTTTCTTTATGGCTGCTGATGTGTTGGAAATGTATTTCTAATAATCTGAATATTTTTAAACGATAATACATAAATAAATAATGAACCGTCATGATGAACATGCAATATTGTATTGCTTACCGGGTCAGTAGTGAACAGCAGATTACGGTACTTGCGGCGGTTCTCCTCAGTGTTTTCAACGCCAATGTCTTGGAGACGTTTACCCATGGTCCCTGGAGAAAAATATAGTTGTAATTAACCTATTTAAATTCCCACAGCTGGGCTTGCTACAATTTGATGGATGGCTTAACAACAAAGCTTGAAAGAAAACGACAAAGCTTGGATATATTAAACTGCCTAATATCAACCCAAACATTTAAAGATAGGTAAATAGCCGAGATAAAATTGTCTATGGAAATAATGTATCACTCATTTACTGAATGTTCTTAGCGTTTCAGAAATCTAGTTGGGTATTATAGCGTGCCAAAATATCACTCCCACACTACTAAAATAGAAAGGTATGTCCTTTCTATTTTCTAGTTCGAGGACAAATATTATACAAATAAACAAACAATTATTTATTTAAATAAAAGAAAAAGACAAACCACCTTTCTTACACGTTTTTATAAGCCTATAGACATATCAGTGTTTAGGTAGAAGAAAAAAGAAGAAGAAACATTTATTGGAATCACATAACAAAACACACAATTAAACATACAATAAGTACATTATAAGGAAGTGCCTAGGTAATTGATAAACTTCATTGGTCATTTAAGGCGAAGGGTAAGGCACACTAGCGCCACCAATTGATAATTTGACAATTACCAACGGACCGGTTCTTTTTTTAAACATTGCGTACCGTCCGACAACAGGAAAGCATCCATAGTATTTATTTAATAATTGTGCACTACTTTTTGTTGCGTGGTTTATTCACAAAACGGGCTATCGCATTTATTCACAAACAATGGCCACTGTTGGTGTTGGCGAATGAATACAAAAACAAACCTAAAAGTAGTGCACAATTATTAAATAATAGATGTTTGCCTAGTGTCGGAAGGTCCGCAATGTTTGAAAAAAAATCCAGTTTAGTAGTTATCAAATTAAATCCATTAGCGGCGCTAGTGTGCCTTACACAAAAGAATAAATGTAAACAAACCAAATTAGGGTCATCACAAATCTGGGCAAAAATGTTTTTGTGTTTTTAGTATCATTACTGGATTATTGCATTTTACATAAAAGATATTGTAAGACTTATTATTCTCACTACACATCTCACTTAAATCAGTCGCTCAACGTCGGTAAAAACGTTATAATACGAAGAACGTAAAAAAAACGTTAAATATTTTCACTTGTTAACCCTATTAAACAAGTGTCATTACTAAAATTGAGGCATTCTAAATAATTCCGTTATTATAAACTAGCATTCCAAATGCAGATGACACAATAATATCCATATGGGGTCGATTCTTTCGAATCTGCAGCGTAAATAGTGCATTTGTAATGCAAAACGTTAAAGAAAATTGGATTGTAACAGAAGTTGATTAATTTATATAATAAATAAATTATTGAATCTTCAACTGCAGTTTTTTAATTATTTCAAAGTAGCTAATACTCTAATACTCAAATAGATTAAAAAAAATAAACAATGATTGTACTATGGGGTTTAATTTTTTAATTATTCATAGGTACAATATTTAATAAAAGTACATCTTTTACGTAAAATCTTTCCTTGCCATTGTTGTCAATACATGCCTGTCACTGGTTGCTTGGCAACGCTTTGTTGGTAAACATTCTTTATCGAATTTGGCTATAGTATAGGCGTAACGTAAATACGTCACATGTGGAAGGGAAAGACATACCAGTGGACTCATCGGCGGCAAGGATACCCTTGCCGGGAGCGACGATCGCCTGAGCGATCTTCCTCAGCTCCTCTTGCAGCTCGGGAGTCGGGTACTGGAAATAGGTGCTCATGGTGGCTGTGGACAAAAAAGAGATTTAGTCTCTAAAAAATATGGTTCCAAATCATCTAGCAAAAGCACATTAGAACGAAGAATCAATAAATAAGGTGCTTAATTCCAAAGAGAAATGCTTGAGAGTCACATTTATTTTAACGTGAATTACTGATACATAGTAGTTGTAGGTCCTTATCAGTTAAAATTGAACTATAACTACTACTACAGAAGATTGAAAGTCTTACAAAAAATACTGTCATAATTTACTTTATTGCTAAGACCTGTTTCTAAAATTCGACAAATTCTTGAGTTCATAATCCTTATCATTTTAATTAAATTTTCACTTCTGTTTATTATTGATAGTTTTCTCCAGGCATTTATTTATTTTGAACACATGTTTTGTATTTAGTATTCCCTCCATAATTTGTTGTATTCGAGAAGAGTAATTAAGTTATAGGCATGTTGTTAATTTTAAGACCAACTATGTACATTAAATTTGCAAATAACAAACTTGAACTTGGATATAATGGATACCCACTTTTATATACTAATAAAGATAGCTTCCAACAATTGAATTTAATTTGTTCAACCTTGGCAAAGACGTACTAACTCCTTAATAGCCACACTCAGACTGAGCTCCACAATATCTCAAAAGTGATTCTGTCAAGTTATTATTAACTAAATAAGATAACAAGTTAGTAAACAGGATAGTGAACTAATAGATCCGTTAAAGTTCACATTTTATCACTGAATATCATTAAATAATTCAACAAACTTTGAGTTTACGTCAGTGGGTGTGTCTCGGTTTCTGAATGACAATAAAAGTTGACATTTGACCTTTTAAAATGTTTCAAATAATTTGTATGAGTTTAGACACAACATCTTTTAAGACTTTAATAAATAGAGCATATTAATTTTTATTTTAGGTCTTCTATTTTATTGCAAATTTTAACTCCATTATAGATTTAGCATAAGTCCATATTTATTATATAGTACTAATATATCTTTATAGTATTAAGTAATTGACAATTCCTAAATAAAATCAATTATAAAACATCTTGCGGCAAAAAGTTTCGAAACAACATTATGTTTTAGATTAGTAACTAGTTAGATGGTCTTGCAATAATTTATTTGTATTTACTGAAAGGGCACAATAAAAGGTGATATAGTTAACTATAGTTTTAATAGATAAATAAATAGCAGGTACAATTTAGCAAGACAGTTAATGCTATTTTGGTAATCTAGTAAAACTACTAAATGTAAATGCATGCATTTTTCGGTGTGTTTCTTTAAAAAAAAATACATTAAGATTATGAACTTCCTCTTTAAGAAATTATACTTATTAACTAATTTACTGATAGGTACTAAAGTTTACCTAAATCATTTACCTAATGATTTAACAAGACAAGTTTATCTTGACAAAATAAGGGTTTGAGGTAGGTATTATAAGTTTAGTTAAAGTAGGAAAAAAAAAATAGTGAAATAAAAAAACATGGCCAAAGGAGGATTCTCCTTTTTTTTCAGCTGTCAATGATTCATATTGTATTTTTAATTCTGTTAAAGATCTATGTTGGTCACTCACATTATATATCATTTTCATCTTTTGTTATACTACACTATGTAATAAATTAATTTGAACTTGAATATGTATTTAGTTCTAAATTGCCAATAAGATTAAAGTACCATATTTTTTTTATATAATTAGATAGGCTTGCATTTGACTACTTTCTCACCTGATAGTAAGTGATGATGTAGCCTATGATGTAACATGCTTGCCTAGAAGGTTCCTATTCACTTGTGAATATTTGACTATGGCGTCGTCCTAATTGACAATGATCATACAATCACACGATGCGTTCTCGTCGTGTGATAAGTTCAAACATACAGATTTCTTCAGGGTGTCCTAATCCAGTTCGCAAGTCATCGCATGATCATGGTACGCTAATTTTCACGTACGATCGTCGCCAATTAGGACGACGCCTAATTCTTTATTTAAATTACCTAATAAATATTGTTTATTGAAATTTACTGAACACAAAATACTTTTATTAACATCAACATTTAAGCAATGACTTGAACAAACATCATCAGGGAGACCTAGTATTGAAATGAAGCCACTAAAAAGCTATAAATATTTAATTTCATTACTTAAAAGAAGCATTTTTAATTTGCCCTCTTCTTTTAATTAACACCAGTATATTTAATTAAACTATTTTAGTTCCTGGGTTGTCATGAATAAGGAAACTTGTGTTTGGTGGCATGTAGTTTCTAACATGCATGCACACAGCAATATGTCAGAGAGTGACTAAATTTAACAGGTTCACTGTCCAAAATATAAAACAATAGTTAAATCAATTGTTATGTACCAAATACAGTCTACCGGACAGTCTGCTCAGTCAAACTGTGGTTGTACTTCAATTAAAATAAAATAGGAATATATTTCTTTCAAAAAGCTGTGTACAAATAGCCCTAAAATAAACATGAAAAAAATACTGACTTAATTGTCTTCATACATCCATAGGGCAAGTAATAAACATAAGGAGGTATTAAATTGTACTAACTTTAAAGTAGGTGTTAATAAAACTAAGTCAAACTAAAGTGTATACTTTGACAATACTTGAGACATACCCTTCGTCCCAAAGCCAGGCATCCATCCTGATTCGGGAGGGCCTTTTTTACCCTTCTTTCCCTTCCCTTTTGGAGGCATTTTGTGATTGGTTTTATGTTATATATACGTAAAAAGTAAAAAAAATAAAAGTTCACTTAGAAATACATGGAAAATCTTATACTCGACATTGTAAAAATTTCTATCAAAAACTCACCAACAGCTTATCACTTGATTTGACGCAAATTTCTTTTATTTTGAAATGTCAAATTTATTCCAATTTTGAAAATATGACAGTTTAGTGATGTGCCATGCCCATATTGATCTGTATGAATGAACTATTTTTTTGGTACAATGAATTAATTGACGTGGTGCCTTACAAATAAACAAAGAATAAGCTTTGAATAGTTATTCCGCGTTTTGTCTCTTTTACTGTAATTTGAAATGACTTTTACATGACGGGAACAAAACACGTAAAAACTATTCGGTGCTTATTCTTTGTTTATTTGTAAGGCACTTGGTTTCTATTAAGAATTTTACTTTACATCGTTTTGCGGATAGTATGCATCAAGCATCTCAATAAGAATTTAGTATCAGATATTCTAAAACGAATAATAAAAGAAGCATTATTTTTATAGAGATCATATCATAAGTAGGCACCTACCAACCGTATGCCATGAATGAGTAGATATTTTGCCATGTTCAGACTAATTATTCGTTACACTTACACCTAAATAATTATCAAAATGAATTAATAAACAACACACACCTTCTTATTTTTCTCTACATAATTAGATTGACATCTATAGAAGGTGACCTTGAAAGGTCACTGAAAGCAGGCATCGTAGACATCGTAGGTAGTAGAGCAAAACATGGAAAATGTTTCTTCAAGAAGAGTAGGTATTAGCGCTGGTGTTAATAAAAATATTTAGGGAACAGCACATTATCATAACTATACATTTATTTCATTTAAATATCACATAACATTATTCATGATGATAGCAATGTGTGTAATGTAATAAAATAAGTAAAATATAATCCTTGTTCGTTGCTAATCAATAATACGTTGAACTTATTAAATAAATTATGTGAATCTTTGGAAATACCTAGGTAAGGTAATAGCCAGTTATACGTAATAACTACGTGACGACTCTGTTATGAAATAGTTATAAAACTGCTGAAAGTAAGATGCACATAAAATAACAGAATTTATAAGTATTATTTGTAGTAATTTTTCATAAGATATACCTATATGGTGACATCGTATTCTTAAAACACTAACTTTTGCAAAATATCTGATTGGCATAACCTAACATAAGTGAAAATCGATAAAACACGAAATATTTTTTTCAGTCTACTGAAATGTAACTGAAAACTGTACAGAGTAGTTTAAAAAAATACATAAATTATACTTACAGTTTTATGTATAAATGTTATAATAGTTGGACACAGACACTCCCGAACTGACTCAGTAGCAATGCGACTGTCAAATTAAAATAAGTCGAAGAGAGGGCACTACACAAAGGTCATTTGGAGGAGAGTTCTCAGAAAAAGTCAATATCCTTTTCAGCGCCACCTGTAAGGATACATCGCGTACTAAAGCTTTGCTAACATGCTTAGAAAAGCATGTTGTTATCAACACGAATATAATACATTTTAGTTTTTAAACAAATTGTAAGATGGCGCTGCATCACATGTTAGTAGTTACTTTTTGATTAGATTAAAAGATGGCGCTGCATAGTAAAACCGCATACTTTATTTGTTTCGTACGTCATATGTTAGATGGCGCTGCAAGCAAATGTCCTTACATAAAATTAAATTACTGCAAAAATGCATTTGTTGCTTCCGAGGTCCTTCCTTCACTTCAAAACGGAGCAACAGATTGACGTATATTTTTGCTCAGATATAGACGGAGAGGCCGAAAGTTTTTGTCTCAGCTCAGTGGGTACGACATCGACACTTACTTCTCTCTACTAAAAACATTTAAAATTCCTTCCTCAGAGATAATTTCTTCTTCTCTCACGTTCAAAGGTTTTTTTTTATTAGACAACAAAATAGAGAACCATGAAAAATAGATTACGACCGATTGTCAGACCGATACATATAAAATTTCATAAAAATCGATCGAGCCGCTTCGGAGGAGTATGGCAACTAACAGATGGAATTCTATGTTATTTTTGGCGACGAAAATGATGTGAGACACTGGGTTACTGTACGCAACTACGATACCTACTTCTAGCTCATGACTTGCACAATAAATGTTATGCTGTGACAATTGAACTCACATCATAATATTTAACCTCCCATATCTTCATGATAAGTTATCGGACGCTCCATAACGCCTTATAAGCTTTATATTATTTACTAGAAGCCAGTTAAGACATTCTACTGATTATATAACAGCGTATTGTGATAGTTATTAGATAATTTATTATTATATAAATTAACAAGTGGATATAAAAATGTAAGTAGATACTTCAATATCACGATTTTATTGATATTTTTTTGTTGTAAGTACTACGAGTGTCAATTTAATAAAATGGCACTAAAACGGCGCGTATATTAAAAATTTATGATTTTGATGCTCTGATACCACTTTTTATATAAAAGGACAAGGAGTAGGTATGCATGTATGTAGTTCAATGTTCTCTAAATAGAAATAGAAATTGAAATAATCTTTATTAACATTGAAACTTACATACTTTTGACAAGTAAGTAACATAGATAACGGGTTTACAAGAAAAGAAGAATACGTGCCAAAAGAATAAAGTTGCCAGCGGTTTCCACACTAGGACGAGCCTGACTTGTGGTAAACCCAACGTGAACATGATGCAAAGAATGAGATTAAACTAAATAATGAAAAAGAAGAATGAAATCAAAACTTTGCAAATAAACAACATAGGTACAATAAGTTTAATAATTATTTATTTAAAAGATGTAATGAGCTCCTTAGGGAACGTGAAGTAAACATAGGGAAGCTACTGTATATTTTCATTTCGTTTTACCGTACTACGTAAGGGTTGAGTAACTTTTGGGACCTTCCCATCCCGGCCATTGGGACACATCAGGTAGAATGCGTTCGCTTTTCTCACCTTTCTAACTTTTCGGGTGAAATTTTCCTTTAATTTTGTGCTGCAGCTCCTTGGGGAGAGATAAGCGATAGATTTTTTACTAACAACCTTTTCGCAAATTTTTACTTAGGGTACTGAGGGCCTGGGGGTCGACCGCCTAACTCTCTCGCTTTCGATCGCTTTGAAGGCGAGGCGAGGAGGAGGCGTCATCTTGTCGTTTCGAAAGCAATATGAAAGCAATATCGAAAGCTATAGGCTATAGCTTTCGATATTATTCGATATTATATTAGAAAGCGAGGCGAGGGCTTCGCCTACAAAGCGATCGAAAGCGAGAGTGTTACGCGGTTGGGGGGCTGGTTCCCGTTTCCTTCGCCATTCGATCACGCAAACGAAAACGAGAATTTGCATAGTAGAATTTTTACCCTTCTCGTATGTCGCCAGGAGGCGCTGCTTCAATGCCATACTAATTTTCTTGAGGAGGCTGCGCAACTTTTTACCCACTGTCACTAAAATTGCGCTAGCGCAATCTCTGCTGCTTCCAGTTCTAGATTATGCTGACGCCTGCTATCTTGATCTCACAGAGGACCAGCTAAATAAACTTGAGCGTCTTCAAAATGTTAGTATTCGGTTCATATTCGGCTTGGGCAAATATGACCGTGTTTCTGAGTACCGCCTAAAACTCAAGTGGCTTCCTATTCGTCTTCGCCGAAATACTCATATACTCTCCCTTCTTTATAACATATTGTTTAATCCCACCTATCCTTCTTATCTTAAGGAACGCTTCAGTTTTCTTAATTGTTCATGTTCGCGCTCATTACGGTCATCAGAAAACTTAAGCCTTAAACAATCATACACACAGCACCACCTTTTATGATTATTGTTTTACCGTCCAAGCTGTTCGTCTCTGGAATTCCCTTCCAGTTGCGATCAGGCGTGCGAAATCCATTCACTTATTTAAAGAATCGTGAAAAATTCTACCTTTTTTTTTAAATTATTTCATCAAGGTAGATAAGTCTTATTCTGAGAGTAAATCGCTCATTACTCGAGAGTAAACGAACTTTTCATTTCACCAACGTTTAACCCAAGGATAAATTTACTGTACTAGAGTAACTTCTTATACTGCCGATTTCGGCTGAGTAAGCTGTTATTCGTAGATTAAGTTCGTAATTTGTAAGGCACTTAGTGCAAACAAACTAAACAAAACAAACAAATAACCAAAATAAATAAACAAAGTTCATTTTAAAGTTGCATCTTATCAAAGTTACTTGTTACAGTTCAAAGTTACATGTTTGTTTCTTTCTTCTTTCTACTTTCTTTCTGTTTTTTCTTTTTTTTTTCTTTTTCTTTAGTTGATGGCTTCGTGCGTGATCGCATCGTGTGCTGATGCACATTTAGCCAGTGTCAAAGTATTTTTTCTTACAAGTAATCTATACTAATATTATAAAGCTGAAGAGTTTGTTTGTTTGTTTGTTTGTTTGTTTGTTTGTTTGAACGCGCTAATCTCAGGAACTACTGGTTCGAATTGAAAAATTCTTTTTGTGTTGAATAGTCCATTTATTGAGGAAGGCTATAGGCTATATTACATCACACTATGACTAATAGGTGTGGAACAGTCGCTAATTAACGCGGGTGAAACCGCAGGGCACAGCTAGTACAAATATAAATAAACAATATTTCCATCTTGTATGACGATGATGAATGATAATAGAAATGAGATGTGAGAAATGATATACCTCCCAACCCCTCGAGTATCTCAGTAAAGATGTGGGGCTTTACTAAGTCCTCGGGCGGACTTCATGAGAGAATTAGAAAAGTGACGTTGCCCTTTTTTGTTTCATTTGCCAACACTCAAGCACACTCACGAACACTAAACGGTTAATAAACCACCATTATTTCACAATAATATTCAACATAACACAAATTTTAGAAAATAAAACAAAACCGCAGCAGACATGACTCTTCTCTTTCCCGCCAAGAAGTCCCTATTCTTTGTTTATTTGTAATCCTTTTACTCTAATTTGAAATGACGTTTACATAACAGGAACAAAACACGGAATAACTATTCGGAGCCTATTCTTTGTTAATTGGTGAGAGACCTAGATAACAACGTACTTATGGTATAAAAAGTATAAAATAGTAATATTTTATAAAAGTAACTTAGAAATATCGTAGCGTGGCATGGAAAGGTTCCTTTACCAAAGTTATTATTTTGTTTGCGTGCCTCCGTTTCATATAGGCGGGGGATTCCCTCGGGAGCTCGTAAACTCAATGGACCGTCTTTGGCCTTCGTCGTGCCTTCTTTTAAACAATCACTCCTTTTTTTTTAGGGATAACTTATTCGGAAAGGTTTGGGAGCGGATGTGGTGTATAAAAGTAGGTTTTATTTGTTTATTTATTTATTTGGTTATAGGTACACCAACAGCACATATACAGAACATTGTAAACAGTTACACTGTAGGGTTCTTATTCTAATATATATACCAACTAGCCGTCACTCGCCCGCTTCGCTGTGCGAAAATAATGGTTATATGAATACTAAATACAATAATTATTAGGTTTACCAACATCACATCATCATCATCAGCTCATTTTATGTCCCCACTGCTGAGGCACGAGCCTTCCCTATGGATGGATAGGGAGAAAGAGCCATAAACCACCACGCGGCCCCAGTGTGGATTGGCGGTTGTTAACGACTGCTAATGCAGCTGGGACCAACGGCTTTACGTGCTTTCCGAAGCACGGAAGAGCTCGAGATGATAAATTTTTGGTCACCCATCCGTTGACCGGCCTTTGCGAAAGTTGCTTAACCTCAGCACTCGCAGACCGGGCGCGTTAACCACTGCGCCATCGAGGTCCTCAACATCATATATAGCCTGTCAATTGCACAATCTCATGTTATTACTTATCAAGATCGGTCAAGCCGTTCTTGAGTTATAAGATACATACAGACAGACAGATAAACAGACAGATAGACAAAAATTTCAAAAATCGTAGAATTGGTGTCAGTGAGCTATAAAACGAATATTTATCCCAAAATTTGTCAATTGCATGTAAAGACAGAGCCTATAGATTTCTATAGAAGTAAGATTATGTATATTATATATAGATATAGATATAAGAGATAAAAAGGCGTACACAGCATTGAATTAAAGTTGTAACAAGCTACAAAATTACAAAACTTATTGACTATACGAGTATAGCGAACACAAACATACACATTTCCTATTTATATGCATATATATACAGTAAAGGTATTCGGAAAGATATCCGGAGGTATTGGCGGGCCGGCACGCCCCCTCCCCCCCATCATGCAAGCATCCGGAGAAGCGCGAGGACATACAAATACACACAAGACAAGTTCACAAGACATCTGTAGTTCAAACTGTATGGGGTATACCCAATGTACCCTTTGATGTACCCTACTTTATTCGTGCTGGGTATGGTAGGGTATAATCAACTAAGAGTGCGGCGTGAGTATGCGCTGGCATTGTACGTGGCTCGGGTGCTGCGCGGGCTGGCGCACCACCCGGAGCTGCTGAGCCGCTTGCCACTGAGTGTGCCAGACCGGTACGTTTGGCGACGGCGGCGCCCGGCCCTGCTGGCCGTGCCCGTGGCCAGAACCAACCTGCTGGCAAAGACGCCCCTTGTCCGCGCAATAGGCCTAATTAACAAGGTCCATGACAAAATCGTCATTTTTGCATGTTCTTTGAGGGAATTTGCGATAAATACATTATATTTAGTTAGTTATAATATGTAATATTTTAATTATAGTAATAGTCTATACTCGTAGTTTTAAGAATTCTAATGTCCTGTTCCTGTCTCTTCTGTCGCATTAGGTTAGAACCTGTAAGGATAGATTTATAGGATTTATTTATTTATCAAAATCTTACAGATTTTGATAAATAAATAAATAAATAAATACATGCAATTCAAAATCAAGCTATTGCGATGATATGTTGAGAAGTTAAAATTACATTTACGGATGGAATCGTTAAAAATATCAAGCTCTAGGTTAAATGCTTTGCGCTTAAAAGACGAGGGCTAGGGGCGACCTCGAGCTCCTCCGTGCTTCAGAAAGCACCTGAAGCCGTTGGGACCGGCTGCATTAGCAACCATCGCACCGCCCTGGACCCTCATCGTGGTGGTTTATGGTAGAATCTAGTAGGTAAAAGGACACGCTTGATGCTATTCCCTCCAGAAACTCTCTGACGGTGTTTCCATCAAACGGCTTGAGGAACCCTATAAGTTTTTCGCTGCGCCAATAATAGTCCGGTGACGGAGTAAAAACCGTTTAAGGCCATCAGCAAACTGATAAATAAAGGTGGTTTATGACTGGTCGTTGTGGAGATCTTTGGGGGAGGCCTTAGTCCTGCAGTGGACGTCTTTTGGCTGAGATGATGATGATGATGATGATGATGGCCCGTTCTGTTTATGGACCGTGATATTCCCATCCTAGGGTTGGCTCGTGCCCTAGCAATGGGGACATGAAACTATTTAGTGATGAGGAATTTTTTTTGAAGAGTTCGATGGCGCAGTGGTTAACGCGCCCGTTCTGCAAGTGCTGAGGTTAAGCAACTTTCGCAGAGGCCGGTCATCGGACGGGTGACCAAAAATGTTTCATCTCGAACTCCTCCGTGCTTCGGAAGGCACGTAAAGCCGTTGGTCCTAGCTGCATTAGCAGTCGTTAACAACCACCAATCCGCACTGGGCCCGCGTGGTGGTTTATAGCCCGTTTTCCCTATCCATCCATAGGGAAGACTCGTGCCCCAGCAGTGGGGACATAAAATGGGCTGATGATGATGATGATGAATATTTTTTTATAAAAAGTATTTTATTTGCAGTACCATGACTACCTACTTCTCTTACCCTACTCCTGAGCTCCAAGCTGAGTTGAGACGCACGGCAGAGGCCATTGTCGCTCCGGGGAAGGGCATCCTGGCTGTGGACGAAGCCAACGGTATTAACAATTATCAATAAAAAATATCAACAATAAAACGTACAAAAAATCAAAATAATAAAAAATTAATGCGAAAAAAAACGCTTAATCCTCGGCGGGTCGAGTGGCTAAGCGCTCGGCCTAATAACAGGAGGACCTGGGTTCGATTCCCGGGTTAGGCAAGCGTGTTTGTGATCATCAACCCGTAATTCGCAAGCGTAGTGATACCCATCAATTGTAGCGATAATTTGATTTCAGTGATGAAAGTTCTTGCCCAGCTAGGTTGTATCTGCTTCTATATTGTAATTTGTTTATTTATCTATATATTAATACGTGAAGCAAAAACTTTGTACCCGTTTTTACGAAAATTGCGCGGACGGAGGAGTATAAAATTTCGTACACTTATAGTTAATTTTAAAGAAGTTTTGCAAAATGTAAATATTTTTTTAAAATTATGCATAAAAAATGCATTAAATCAATTAAAACAAACATTACACACCCATGTATTATGTATACTCTTTTCAAAAATTTCAAAAATGGAAGAGGAGCGGCCGAAATCTGTCAATGCCAATCCAAACTCACATTCTATCTTTTTAATTTTTCATTGCTTAGGATACAATCCGTGCAGCCTTCATAAAATTACGGTCGAATTTTGACCACTGGGCGACCACTAGTTTATTTAAATGGCACAACTTAATAATACAATTCAATACTTTGACAACTGCAGGTATTTTAAATAAAAATAATATTCTGTATTGTTTTTTTATGATGCCGAATTAATTATTCACTAATATTATTATTCATTACTTAGGTACAATAATTTACTAATATTATTATTTATAATTTACAATAATATATTTTGTTTAATTGTAGAGGGTATCGGCAAACTCCTTGCTGGAGTGGGTTTGGAGAATACAGAAAAGAACAGAAGAAGATATCGCCAGCTCCTGTTCACCGCTGATGCCGTAAGGAGACGCCATTCTCATCGCCATCTCAGGGTGCCAAGTGCGAGTTTCATTCGCCATCCGTTTCCGTTTACGTAAACGAGAATATGTGTGGCAAAATGTTAACTCTTCTCGTATGCCGCCAGGAGGCGCTGCTTCAATGCCATACTAATTTTCGTTTTTGTAAACGTATTCGAACGAATACGGATAGTAAATAAAACTCACACTAGGCACCCTGAATCCCTTTCCCGTCTAGTATATAAGTAGAGTTATTACTTACATGAGGCTGACATGTCTGTTAAAATGTTTAATTTTTAACGCAAATTTTGTTGCGAACAAATTACAAAAACACAAATGTTGTCTAATTTTTTTTTGGAAGAGCACCTGACCCGGTATGTCAGAAGGGTGCAGGTTCAAATCCTGCTCGTGGAAATTTTTTCAACATTTATGTCTGTTAAAGACAAAAGTCTAGAAACAAAATAAGATAATTAAAAAAGATACAAATATCTATATATTAATACGTGAAGCAAAAACTTTGTTCCCCTTTTTACGAAAATTGCGCGGACGGAGAAGTATGATTCGCACACTTATGGTTCATATTTTTTTAAATTATGTATAAAAAATACATTAAATCAATAAAACAAACATTACACACACTACCATGTATTTGACACACACGCATATGTACTCTTTTAAAAAAATTCAAAAATGGAATAGGAGCGACAAATATCTGTTAATGCCTACCAAAACTCACATTCTATCTTTTTTAATTTTTCATTACTTAGAATAATCCGTGCAGCCTTAATAAAATTACGGTCGAATTTCGACCACTGGGCGATCACTATATGATAAAATCAGTAAAATCATATTCCTCGATTATTTACATATAATTTTACGCTAATATTGTTGCGAACAAATTACAATAAGAATAGCCTTTGGCTTACAGAGAAAGAGTAGATAGTGTTGATTAATTTCGGCGAGTTGAGTCACGATAGCATAGTTGGTAGCGCACCTGACCCGGCATGACATGGAATGCGGGCTCGAATCCCGCTCGAGAATTTTTTTTAACACTGTCTTTTTTCAATCATATTCCTTGCTTGGAAAGGCACGTCTTGCCGTTGGTCCCGGCTGCATTAGCAGTCGTTAACAACCAACGCACCGCACTGGGCCCGTGGTGCTTAATGGCTCGTTTTCTCTCTGGTGTTTCCATCATCCATAGGAGATCCCGGTGCCCTTGCAGTGGGGACATAAATTTAGCTTGTGATGATGAACCTTGGCGGCCAAGTGGCAAAGTGAGTTTAGGGTTTTTCAATACCTTTACCAGGATTTGTATTGTTGTACCCGTATTTGGCAAGCATGATGATAAATCTAATACAAATCAATTGTAACGATGACTAGATTTCAATGATGGAGGCCTTTGCCCAGCACTGGGACAGTAGGCTATTACTATTAAAGTCAAACTTAAATCATTTATTCAACACTAGCTTCCGGCAGACTTCGTACCGCTTTGCCAGTTTCCATGACAACAAAACAAACAAATCATTCGTCCGCTTAAGAACACCCGTATTCCATGATGGACTGCTATAGCAGCGCCACCTACCGGATCCAATTGTAAATCTAAACCATTCTCAAATCCACTTGAACACATAGGTACGCAGAAAATTTAATCTAAATCGGTTCAGCCGTTTTGAAGGAGTTCAATAACATACACACGTACAGAAGATTTATATATATATAAAGATAAGCCTTTATAGGCACATAATGACGTCAAAACTATAAAATCAAAAAACTAAAAAAAATGTTTATATTAAACTAGCGAATCTACACGACACTAGTTCAGGTTTTGGGAGAGCCTTCGATCAAGAAGAGCTGGCAAGAAACTCAGGAGGCTTATTTCTTTTTCTCCATCTTTTCTATTACTAATAATACACTTTTGACTCCAAGTTCCTATTATTTCGACCCAAACACACATTTGGCTCTACCTACACATTTGACTTTTACATAAATCTCTACCGCCATAATGGCCCTCAATAATTCAACAAGCCTCGATCGTCTGTCATCCCAGGTATTAATAAAACGGGAGTGCCGAAAATATTCTCCATTACATTACAAAGAAAAATAATGTAGAAAAAAAAAACTTTTGACCCGACGACCCAGGGGGAGTGTTACCGAAAATGTTGACGACCTCGTTCCCTTTGTCAAACATTAAAAAAGGATTTACTCTCTATCCGTATTTTATTTTTGAATACAAAACAACGAGGTCGCTGTTTACTTACCGATAAAAGATTATTTTTTTAAATTTGTTACATTTTTTTCTTTTCTACGGCAAGGTTCCTATATGTGATTAAATTGGAAAGGACGTTTATTTTCCGTTGGTACTCAAATGGGTTATTACAAAGTTTGCTGTTATTGTGGAGGGGCTGGACAGCGTAGTATTCAACGCGCTCGATCTGCGATTGCTGAGGTTAAGCAACTTTCGCAAAGGCCGGTCATTGGATGGGTGGCCAAAAATTTTTCATCTCGAGATCTACCGTGCTTCGAAAGGCACGTAAAGTCGTTAGTCCCGGCTGCATTAGCAGTCGTTAACAACCAACAATCCGCACTGGGCCCGCGTGCTGGTTTATGACCTGTTCTCCCTATCTATCCATAGGGAAGGCTCGTGTCCCAGCAGTGGGAACATAAAATGAGCTGGTGTTGGTGGATGGTAGTGGTGTATCGCTGTTGGACGCATAATTATATGGTAATAGCGTAACTTTAGGGGCGAGAAACTTAGGGTGTGAGGTTGTAGCTGAGATGTAGTATCCGAATAAACCCTGGAGATTTTCTACAGGGGATGATATTGGGCTATCCAGATTATAGATTCTGGGAGCGCCTTTAATGTTGAAACTTTGATTTTACTTTTTATTTTTAAGTGCTAATTGCTGCACTGAAGCTGAATTAAATATTTATAAAATATTGATAAAATACAGTGAAAAAATTAAACCTTCGAAGTGAAAAATTTAAATTTTTTTCACTGTATTTTATACATATTTTATGAATATTTAATTCAGCTTCAGTGCAGCAATTAGCACTTAAAAATAAAAAGTAAAATTTACTATAGCGTTGTGTTATCAAATTTGAAAAGATGAATCTGCATAGTCATCGGTTGCAACAACCTTTGGATAGATGGCACTGTGCCGCAGTAAGGACTCAAAAATTAAAAAGCAGTAAAAAAATTCAGCGCTTACGTCAGCCTTCCCGGTAGCATAGCGGTCAGTGCAGCCGCCCGGATTGCGGAAGCCCCAGGTTCGATTCCTGGCTGGGTCGGGTGGGCATTTAATTTTTTTACTGTATTTTATAAATATTTTATAAATACTTTGATTTAAGTTAACCAGTGGAGACCTTAAGTGGGAGTGGGCGATTGTAGAGTGGCCCGTCGTGGGCGAGACCTTTCATGGTGAAGGTTTAATGAATTTTTGTTTAACTTGGGTGTAGACAATTTATATCCATACTGTTCAGAAAGTCTACATTTATCTCATCATCATCATCTATATATATCTACATATTACACAAATAACGCAAGATAAAATTATATGGTTGTTCCAGACTTTGTCCGATCACATTTCCGCTGTGATCCTGTTCGATGAGACGGTCTACCAGAAGACTGATGATGGAGTGCCTTTCATCGAAGTCCTGCAGAAGAAGAACATCATTCCAGGGATCAAGGTTGACAGAGATGTTGTGCCACTTTTCTTGTCTGATGATGAGGTGACTACACAAGGTAAAAAAGGAGTACCTAAAGTAAGTATAGCCTTTATACTGTCCCACTGCTGGGCTCAACAAATCAAGTCATCGCTACAATTGATGGGTATTTATCACTACGCTTGCCAAATTCGGGTTGGTAATCACTGATCACATATCCGGGTTATGCATCGAAACACACTTTCTCCGAACCTAGAATTGAACTCAGGAACTCCGAATATCGGTCCGAACGCTTTGTCACTAACGAGGCGTCTAAGTAGTGGTACGGTAGAACCATAAAGTTAATATTTGTTATATTGACTTTATGGGTAGAACGCTACCAAAAATACGAACATATTCTTTTGACAGTTTATAAAGTTTTTTTTTCTTTTTGTTGATGGCTTCGTGCGATTAGCACATTTAGCCAGTGTCAAAGTAATTTTTCTAACAAGTAAAACATAAATAAACAATATTTCTTTTTTGTATGATGATGATGAATGATAATAGAAATGAGAAGTGAGAAATGATATACCCCCAACCCCTCGAGTATCTCAGTAAAGATGTGGGGCTTTACTAAGTCCTCGGGCGGACTTCTTGAGAGAATTTGAAAATAGACGTTGCACTGTTTTGTTTCATTTGCCAACGCTCATGCACACTCATGAACACTTAACGGTTAATAATCCACCATTATTTCACATTAATATTCCACATAACACAAATTTTAGAAAACAAAACAAAACCGCAGACATGACTCTTCACTTTTCCGCCAATAAGTGTCTACGAACATATTCCTTTGACAGTTTATAAAGTAGTATTTTATAGAAGCTTTCAATCACCTTTTAAACTCTCGCGTTCCATAGTTAACAAAGAAATTTGAACGGAGATTAACGCAAACTAAATAGTAAAAAGGTTTCATACCTTCTTTTCTTTATACCCGACTTTTCGACCGAGTTACAACGGGTTGGTCACGGGCTGACTACTGTCGCGATGTTGCACCTCCGTTCGCGCGGCAGTCTTCATCCACCGTCCCATTATTTTGCCAACTACCGCCACACAGAACACTAACGGTGTCCCTATTACGTATACAAGCCTTATTCTGGTTGTTTACCGACTGCGAAGAAAAACGATAGCTGTTATTTCATTGACAAAAAACCAATAGAAAGACAACTAAAAATATAAGATTTTTATCTATTTATTTGGGTTAACAAACAGTGAACATACACGGTATATTAAAACACAATGTAATAGGTTACATTACCTTTAGAGAAAATTACCTTTAATTGTAGGTAAATAAAGGTAATTTTCTTATCAAAAACAACTTATTATTGAGTTGGTATAACCTTTATAAAGTCTGGTGTACCTACATAGCGATGTGTTCTCAGTATCAAATTAGACAAATCCCTGACACTCTCAAATTGTTTTGATGAATTGTACTCATAATCATTATCATCATTAATGGTATTTATAAAACCGAGAATAAACCAATATAGGTACAGAATGAAAATAAGTAATAATCATTATCATCATCTCAGTAAAAATACGGTCAATGCTGGACAAGGCCCTTTGTAAATTATGAGTTGAAAAATTAGTTTAACTGTAAAGTAAAACGGAAAAAGTTGCCCCTCACGATTGTTCTGCCCTGACATGATCATCATCATCATCATAATCTAATATCTGCTCCTTTGTTTTTTGCGTCCAGGTCTTGACGACTTAGCGTCGCGCTGTGCTGAATACAAAAAGCAAGGCTGCAGATTCGCAAAATGGCGGTGCCCCTTGAAGATCGGCAAGACGACTCCATCGGTCCAGGCCATTGACGACACCGCCCACATCTTGGCAAGATACGCTTCCATCTGCCAGAGCCAGGGCCTGGTGCCAATTGTGGAGCCTGATGTTCTTTTGGATGGTAGGTCTCTTTTTAGACTAGATGAATTGCTATTCTTAGTGTTCATCGGAGTATGGGGCGCTCTAGTTTATGTGGTGTGGGACTCTTCTCTTCCTAGGGGTAGCCACGAAATGCATGTCGTATGGATGGCTGGCCTTTACCCACTAGAAACCTTGATACCATCCTTTCCGTACCACAGGGATGGCTTGAGACTACGATGACAAGTACCAAGATTCACCCCTCTGCTCCCCACTCAGCTACTAAAAGCTCGAGCAGGGTAAGGGATCCCTTCCCAATAAACACCTTTTTCTGCCCTGATGGCTAAAGACCACGCAACTTCGAGTTTAACCTCTCAACGGCTCGCCAGAAAGAGGACGCCTGGGATAGTTTGGGCAGTCTACCAGACACCTACGTGGTTGTGCAATGCCGCTTGGATGCCCCACCTTTATTTTTTTCACCTTTTATTTACCTAGGTTATGCTATCAAAAAATCAAGAAACACGCGACCTAGGAATCTATGTGAACGACATGAATATAGTTCTCATACATACTCTCAGACATATATCATATATTCTCAGACATACGTAATATATTTTAATCTCCGCTACAAATTAATTAATGTTACCAAGTACTTTATTAAATGCTGACTAACGAATCACCCCGTAATTTTATAAATAATTACTTACCGTACCGTTTAATACTTCCCAAATCACTTATTCAGTGGTACGGGGGCCTACCATCGATCTGCTCATCAATGATAACCCTGCGTCATGCCCGACTCGAAACTTCAAAGCTTAGTTACGAATTTTGTGATTAATATTCGAGGGTTGAGTTCCGTTTCTTAGTTTGGACGTGTTTGACGCAGAGCCTCCTTGATTTGACGGATAGATGGCGTAGTTCGAAGTATTCGGAAATACAAGTTAGTAGAACTTTGATGAACAACGAAGGAAACACTTTGATGGTTTGAACGAAGTTAAACGCTGGCTCACAATGCCCAAGGCTTGATTTCGCATGAAGGTTTGCAGTTACTGAAATATATCGTTGGTGAACGTGCGAGACCGAGTAAGAGCAGTTTGTAAAAACCGCGTATCTGCTTTTGCACAATTTTGCAAGTAGACGAAAAAAATTAATATCTTGAGGCAAACAACAACCACAACAAAATGTATTTAAATGGCTGGTTGATTTATCAGTTTATCAGTATGTTTATTAATACTAATACTTTAGTATTAATAAACATTTTTAAAAATAAAATATTTTTTTTTGTTACCAGGGGATCATGACATCGAAAGAACTCAGAAGGTGACAGAAGTTGCGCTGGCGGCTGTGTACAAGGCATTGAATGACCACCACGTCTTTCTAGAAGGAACATTGCTGAAGCCGAATATGGTGAGGAATTCACTATCTGTCAGTATTTTTTGTCATTTTTCGTCATCACTAGAGTCAGTAATATATAGTTTTAAATGAAAATGTTTAAGGTCACACCTGGCCAGAACAGCAAAGTCAAGAATACTCCAGAACAAATAGCCGCTGCTACAGTGACAGCGCTGTTGAGAAGTGTGCCAGCAGCTGTGCCTGGTATGTAAAACTATCAAGATCCTTAAACACTTGCATTTATTTAAAAATTTTACGTCGACTGATCACCGCAATATTAATCTGGTCCTTTTTCTTGCAAGATGTTTTTTCTTAATACACATTCTAGAAGATCTTGTTGCTTCTATTTTTAGATCAATCTCAAGATCAATCTTTTTTTTTTTGCATGTTTTTATTATTAAAACATTTGAGGTCATGCTTGTGCTCTGCTAATAACGGTGGTCCAAGAACACTACCTTGTGGAACACTATTTTTATCAAACATTATTCTATATTTCTAACGGTATCTACACTTTTTTTGACACAGGTATAGCTTTCCTATCTGGTGGCCAATCTGAAGAAGGAGCTACCAATAACCTGAACGCCGTGAACAAGATCCAAGGGAAGAAACCTTGGGCCCTAACCTTCAGCTACGGAAGGGCTCTGCAAGCTTCTGTGTGGAAAACCTGGGCTGGCAAGGATGAGAATACTAAGAAGGCTCAGGCGGAGCTGCTGAAGAGAGCTAAGGTATTTTTGTAAACTTACTCGACTTGAGAATACCCGATTTTGCTTATTAGCCCTCTATAAAACAAAGACTTAAATTTAAATATTTTTACGGATTTAAGTACATTTTATAATAATAAAAAATACGGTTTTTTCGTTTTTTTTATATTATGCAAGTTTTTTATCACTCCACTGCCGTATGTTGCCGTTAACTTTGATTTTGAGACAAGTGGTGCCATCTAGTTTGAAATAGTTGGACAAATATTGTAAACGAGCTAACTACTGTAGATAAAAATGCATGATACGACTCCCGTTTGAACTTAGAGAAGGAAAATTGCTTTTGTATGTTATAAAGAGTTAAAACCTAGTCAAGGTGATAAAACAACAGTTTTCTAGTTCCTATGCCTTTATACTTAGTTAATTAAACACTACCAGACAACCTATAAAATTTCAAAACTAGCAACGATATAAATTCTATATTCTGATAGCAAACGTTCTTTTTTTGTTAATCACAATCAGGCATTTAATTTTTTCACTGCATTTTAAAAAGAGAAATAATAAATTGATCCACAAAAAAATAGTAGGCTAGCACCTAAAATGGTAAGTTAGCATCTAAATGTAGTTTAGGTGCTAACTTAGTATTTTTGTGGGTTACGTTAGGTTACTTTGGTGATCGATTAAATACAACCCTTTTAAAAATGGCTTAAATAGGTATAAACAAATATTAACATACAATTTTATAAAAAATATGTCTCTATCTGGCTTCTTAGCAACCAAAGTAGCTTGTAGCAAGCTTGAGGCTTATGAAGGAAATAAGCGGATTCTATCTGGAAGTTGCTGGTTTAGCAGCGTATCCTACTAACAACGAGAAGTTAGCAAAATTATGTTTCTGATTGTTTCAGGCGAACGGTCTCGCATCCCTTGGGAGGTACGAAGAAGGTTCTCTCAAATCAGCCGATGCGGTTAAGTCGAACTTCAGCCAGAACCACAAATATTAACTAAATAAACTTTAATATATTATTTCTGTGTTTTTATAAGAATCTACTTCTTTTTTTATTCCTCTCGGAAAATTATTGGCTTTTATCTCACCTGATTACCTTGATGTTAAGTGACGATAAGGCCGATGGAGGAAGTGCACTTCACCCAGAATCCTCATCTACTGAGGCGCTAGCAATCTTATCTCTATTTGACGGTGCACAACAATGCTACCAATTGATGTTTTGTTTTGACCTACAACAAGCCCTACCAACCAAACCAAATACAAACATCTACCCTCCTTCTAACCACTAGATCACAGAAACTTACTAATCGTACTTCCCGCTGAAGTAAGCTGAGCGTTTTCTTTGTAATTGAGTTTCTTAACGACCGAGTATTTTGTCTGTATCGTGTTTAATGACGTGTTACATGACAAATAATAGATGGTTATTGAGATGGTATGATACTTCTCCCCAACTTCAACCGCAACCCTCGATTTTCAGTAGAGATGGTTTAGTTCCAAGACTTTACGCGGACTTCTTGAAGTAACGAAGCAGTGTTTTGTTTAATTTGCCAACAGTTTACAGGTTCATGTGCACTTAACAGTTAATAATCTACCCTTTTAATAATTAAAACTAGTGGTCGCCCAGTGGTCGAAATTCGACCGTAATTTTATTAAGGCTGCACGGGTTTTATCCTAAGCAATGAAAAATTAAAAAAGATAGAATGTGAGTTTGGATTGGCATTGACAGATGTCGGCCGTATTAAAGATAAACAATACGTGTGTGTCGATACATATGCGTGTGTCAAACACATGGTTTTTGTTGATGTAATGTATTTTTTATGCATAATTTAAAAAGAAAAATTAACATTCGGATAACCTTCTCTATATAAACTATAAGTGTGCGAAATTTCATACTCCTCCGTCCGCGTAATTTTCGTAAAAACGGGTACAAAGTTTTTGCTTCACGTATTAATATATAGATAATTCAATAATAAGTACATTTTAGAGAAATACATCAATACTGTGAACGCCGCTGTTCACGTTCCCACCAAAAACTCGTAAGTTCAATTTCAATACTGTAAGTAATGAAACAAAACAAACTAGAATACATTTATACATAAATCTTTGAAGCTGGTCCTTCAATTGGTTTTAATTAAGTTCTTGTTAGAGTCGTAATATTTCACAGCTGCGGCAGTGGCGGCTTAAAACTCGCAATGTGGAATATAAGTGCTTAAATAGCACTCCCCTGCTTAATATTTCAGTAGAGGAAATGTTGTGAGTGCGAAATAGAGAGCATACGCTAGTTTGAAGTAAAACCTTTTTCGAGGAACGGTGTAGAGTGGATTTTCTTTTAAATTTCGTTCTGTGGTTCTTTACGTACTTGGTTATATGGTCTAAGATACGTACACTACCTGCACGTACTGGCACGTCTAATTCTACAATAGATGTTATCTAGGGTTTATGAATTTTAAGGCGGGAAAGTGAAGAGTCATGTCTGCAGTTTATAAAAGTCAAATATTAATGTGAAATAATGGTGGATGTGAGTGTGCATGAGTGTTGGCAAATGAAACAAAACAGTGGAACATCACTTTTCAAATTCTCTCAAGAAGTCTGCCGGAGGACTTAGTAAAGCCCCACATCTTTACTGAGATACTCGAGGGGTTGGGGGGTATATCATTTCTCACTTCTCATTATTGTCATTCATCATCATCATACAGGAAAGAAATATTGTTTATTTATGTATTACTTGTAAGAAAAATTACTTTGACACTGGCTAAATCGCACGAAGCCATCAACTAAAGGAAAAAAAAGTGGAAAGTCATATCAGCGGTTTTGTTTTTATTTTTTGGTGTTAAGCCAAATAGTTAAGTTTTGGCTTAAGAAACAAAACAGTACAACGTCACTTTTCAAATTGTCTTATGAAGTCCGCGTAAGATCTCAGTAAAGCCCTACACCTTTACAGATATTCAAGGGGTTTGAGGGAATATAGAGGAAAGAAGCTCTAAACGAGCTTCTTACAGATATGATGTCTAATGAAATGATGGCGAATGTCTATGTTTCTAGCATGGAAGATAGTATATTGAGTCTAAACATACTGACAAACCCAACTCAACACGACTTTAAAGTTTATACTGGCACCCCCTACCAACCGTTAGGTTACAAAGTAGGTGTCAGATATCCTTGTGCAAACACAAGGGACCATCTACGTCAGGTCATAACGCCAGATCAGGACGCGCCGAAGCGCATTCTTCATCCAGTACTTTTAAGACTAGTGTCTCAAGCTAGTTGCCCCGTGGACACGTATAGTCCACTACCTATTATCCAGATAGGTTACCAGAGCTGTAAGCTCGCTCACTTCTCGTTGCACTAAGAGCACAACTCGCAGATTCCACTGCTCGGGTCGTCAACTCTAAAGTCGACTACCAAATATCCTCTTTGGTGGCGGAGTTGTAAGCCCACTCACTTCTCAGTACCCATCCAGGCACCTTGCCAATTTCACAATCCTACGCGGTTGGCTGAACCGGAGATTGCATCTAGCGGGCACCTCTACTAGTTATCCAGACTAGTGCCGGAGATGTTGGAGTTCTGCTCAGTGAAAACCACCAAGCATAGCAACCAACTATGGGCAACTCACGTGCCCCGCAAGTCCTTTCACACCTCAAACAAACAGTTAAACTTCTTCGCAAACACCTGTAGGATGCTGTTGCGGCAAGTGCACCGTTTTCGCATAATTGTGTCAAAGCAATCCACACGCGCCTCGGCAAACATCCCTGATGCGCTGCAGAAGCGGGGCAGCCCCAAAAGCACCCTAAAGGCGTTATTATACTGTAAGCGTAGAGCGTTGAATTGTTTTAGCGTATAACACACCCACAGACTGCTAGTATAAAACGACGTACAAAATGCCCTGAAAATAGTTGATATTACCGTCCCTCGAACAACGACAAAATCTGCGCGTTATCATATTGGCTCTAACAGACAACGCCCTTCGCTTCCTTTCTATGTCAGCAACAATGCTGAGAACTCGGATAATCTGAAATACAACCTTCAGGTTCTTCGAGGCATATTAACTAGATTCTCCTAGGCATATTTACTAGATTCTCCGAGGCATCTTTACTAGATTCGCCAAGAAGTCGTATTTACATATTTCAAGATTCTCCGAGGCACTAAACTTTCCGAGGCATCTTTTGTAGATACTCCGAGTGGTACTTTCTAGTTTCTTCGAGGGATCTTAACTTAAATATTCTCCGAGGCATCTTTAGTAGACTATCCGATGCACATTTACTAGATTCTCCGAGGATTATTTGCTAGATTTTCTGAGGCATCTTTACTATTTTTTTTTTTATATTTACTTAGGCACTGTGCTTACCCGCACAGTGTTTTGATCTCACCTGATGTTGAGTGATGATAAGGCCATTTGGTGGCAGCGCACTTCATCTGGGATCCTCAACTAGTGAGGCACTGGCTATCTTATCTCTAGCTGCCGGAACACAACAATGCTACAAACATTGATGTTATGGCGACATATTTACTAGATTCTCCGAGGCATAAAGTCAAAGGCAATTCTTTTTATTCAAATAAACTTTAGTGTTTTTGAATCGTCCAAACATTTTTTTACCTACTACCCATTCACGACGTTTATTTTTTAGTTGTGGAGAAGAATGAGCGCAAGAAACTCTACAGCTTTAATATAAGTAACGACATTTACAAAATTTTATGCATCTTTTCTAGACTCCCCGAGGCGTCTTTTGTAGATTCTCCGAGGCATCTTTACAAGATTCTCCGAGGCGTCTTTATAAGATTCTTCGAGTGGTACTTACTAGATTCTTCGAGACGTCTTTACTAGATTCTCCGAGCCCTCCCTACTAGATTCTCCAAGGAGTTCAAGACTGCAAATTTTTACTAAATCTGGAAGTCTTACATTAGATCATGGTAGGCTTATCAAGCTTTTACTTACAAAATATAGTACGCAGCGGTTAATAAAGTAGATTACAAACATTAATTAATCTGTTTAAAGTAACAACTCAGGCGCCCATGTTGGTGAATTATACGAGTCGGGATCGGGAACAACCGCGCCTAAATCAGGTCTGACCGCACTGTTAATCCACTGCCAGTATAGTGGTCTATGTATCAATGAAGTAGATACCTATATGAGAGAAAATGTAAGTTTATTTGTTTAAACTTAGTTTTAAGAAAATATCTACCTATGTAAAATTATCGTCTGTGTTCCCAAAAACTTACTGAATGCCTTCAAGGCGAGAGTAATAGGCATCTTCTGGGGCAGCTCGCGCCATCGTAGGTCTCATCTACGCTCACCATCAGGCGAGATCGAGGTCAACAGCTGTCTTATAAGGCATAAAAAAAATGTGATTATTTTGTTTTTTTTTTTTTATACGTAGCACGGCAAATGACTCCATTTCACCTGATTTTAAGTGAATATGGAATCCAGATGCGACGACAACTGGTGCAGCGTGAAAACAACGCAGCATCAGTTACCCTCACTCTGCCGGCTCACAAGGTGTCTCTTCACGCCTCGTTTGAAGGACCTCATATCATAGGAAGGAGGGGAAACGTGTGCTGGCAAACTATTCCATGTTTTGGAGGTGCGACAAAGAAACGAGTCACCAAATTTCTTAGTGCGCGATGGAATATTTGAGACAGTAAAGCGGTGATTCAATTTTAATAGTGTTAAAAAATTTTCTACGAGAAGGATGCATACATACCGGGTTAGGTGCACTACCAACTATGCTTTCATAGCTCGGTCCATGTATTTTAAGTAACGGACGGGGAACACTACCGTGATACCATCACGTCCAGAAATCTGCTGTGGATGCTCGATCTCTACGGTTTGGGGACCTTTAAAACACAGCAAACTTTAAAATAAATAAATAAATGTTTCCCACACTCACACCAATTATCTAGCCCCAAGAAAAGCTTCCTTAAGAAACTCGATATATGGTTAACTAGACAACGGATAAACATACTTTATATACTTAAATACATACTTATTATATATAGGAAACACCCAGACCCGAAACAATATAAAAACAGGTATTTCTAAATTGATCCGACCGGGGATCGAACCCGGGACCTCAGAGATAGCGACACCATGAAAACCGGTGTGCAAGCCACTCGACCAAGGAGGTCGTCATGTAGGTACGGTACGGTTAGAATAATGAAAGAGTATCCTTAAATGTCAAGGTTACAAACGAATAGTTTCAAACAATCAATAATAATTATAATGTGTCAGCTACGGAGCTGATAGCAAATCGATTGTTGATTGCGCAGTTTCTATCTAACTATGTTGATGATATATTATTATTATAATAATGCGACTAAGCTGACCCGGCGAACTTCGTACCGCATTTTTTTTAGTAAGTATATAGTAGAGTAGCCTATGTTACTCAGCGCTAATGTAGCATTCTAATGGTGAAAGATTTTTTAAATCGGTCCAGTATTTTTTGAGTTTATTCGTTGCAAACATACATACATACATACAAAAATACAAAGCTTTCCTCTTTATAATATTAGTATAGAAATGTCGTACTGGCACTAGTATTCGGCAAGGACTAGCCCCCCAATTCTCATAACAATCACTGGGAAACAAACCTGGGACCTCTGGGTGAGAGACCGGTGCGCCGCGCCGGTGGTCTTAATCACAAGACCACAGAAGCAGTTAAAATGTATTAGTTTAGTTACCACCTTTATTGACTAACCACTACACTACAAGCGGTTAACTGTCAGTGTATACACCGTCTGGTATGGCTCTTCTGTCGTTACTGACGTAACACATTATATAAGGTCACATTTTATCAACTGCAAATATTTTAACAAAACATCTAATTATATCAGAGAAATAAGGTCATCGAATAAAAAAAAATTCAGGCTAGTTTTTTTTTAACTTTTCCTGACACAAAAATTGTAATATTTTTAAGAGCGGTCTTTCTGTCGGCGTTTTTGAATGAAACTAGGGGCACGTGTAAGCGGTGAAGGCATTGCGGCCTCTCTGTTTCGGCTATCAGTAAAAAATAGGTATCAATAACAATTGATTTTTGACAAAAGCAACAATTGAATACATTTTTAATGAAACTCCTTAATATTTATTGGCGACAAAAACTGATGTTGATTATTTTTTGTAATACATCATGTATTTTCTATTACATTTATTACATACACAACAAAAAGAAACATAACTCAACTGAACTTAAAAAATACAAAGAAAAAAAATTGCAAATTAAAAACTAACCTATAAATAAAAGATGTCCTCCAACTGTGGGCTCATGGGAAAGGTCCCAAGAATGCTGGCAACATTGCCCCTCTGGATTGCCAAGTCAATACCCTGGCAGAGTTAGCTGCCAGTCTTCTTGTCACTGGAGGCCTCAATAAGGCGAGCAATTAGCTCTTTAACAAGCTGCCTTGCCTCCGGCCCCCAAGGACCCATTGCTTCCAGCGCAAACAGAACAAATAAATAATTACGACCCAAGTTCGCGTATTTGTGCCGAAACTAAATACATACATTTTTTGAATACTGGTTTAATCTGTCGAACACTGGTACTACACTGGTAACTACGTAACATTATGAGAGAGCAAACATGCTGGCTCGTAGGCTTGCACGCTGCACAAGTTATGTTATAATTACTTTATTCAGAGTATATTGCACCTCTTTCTACACGTGCAGCCTATGGGCTATATACCTACACACAAAAACCTTACAGTTCCCTCCGTGTACAATACAACAATGCGTTTAGGATGCTTTTGGGGTTGCCTCGCTTTTGTAGCGTGTCAGGAATGTTCGCCGAAATGCGAGTGAACTGCTTCTATACAACGATGTGAAATACAGTAAATCATTGCTGCGCCATATCGTCTGGTATGGCGCAGCAATGAGGTGCGGTTTGATTAGTATTCATAGGTATTAAACTTAATAATATCATGTAACTAAAGTAGAATAAGTTAATACTAACTCATTATGAATCTTGGTTACTTTAATAAATAAATATTCTATTCTATTATTATATTTCACCAACATACTATAGGAGCACGTAGCGTTATCACCGACATATACTATATAGCTTTTATACGACGCAGTTTAAGTAAAATGGTAACCTACGCGGATGGGATGATAAAAAATTTGTGGATCGTAAACTAAAGAGGTTGCGTTTTATTTATTTATTTATACAGTTGTCTAATTGTTTTCGTTTTTATACCGTGCCTGAGTGTTTTCATGTTTATATCTGTGTAAGGGGTCGCTAGTAATAATAGTCCCCGCCCGATCCTCTAAACGCCACTATACTGTAATTTTAATGTACAATAAAAGATATGAAGGATATTTACAGAATACACTAAACATGCACACTAGTTTAGGTCCAAGACACCGTACTCATAGAACAAGGGTAAGATGAGCCGGTTCACACGCGCTCTATATCAGGTACAGACATGTACCGAGTTATTCCCTGAGGATCCCATTCCCCGAGGATCCTGTCCCGGAGGATCCCGATTTGTTTTTATCTTCATGAACTTAATCAATACTATGTTTAGTTTAAAAGAACCGTCAACAGAAAAAGTGGTCAATCAAATTTTAATATATTTATTGTAATATTGACAAAAATAAAAGTCTGCTATAGTAATTACAGGTTGATTTATTATCACAATATTTCTTTTTGCGATACAAAAAAGATGACAGTAAATAAGTTCAAATATATTGTAATCTTAATTTCAATGTAAACAATAACTTAATTTGTAATGTAGGTTTGTACATGTAATGTAGCAATAAATTGTAATTTTTATCGTTATTTAATTTTTTCTTTTTTTAAATCACGGTTCTGCTCAGCATATGTGAGTAAGTACACAATTTTCTTTTGGAGCCGCAACATATCGTGTTTATGTTTGTCGTTTGCTTTGTGTGTTGCTGTTGTATCTCTGTGTGTGTACCAAGAAACAAAACAAAATAAATTAAACTCTATGGTTAATAGATACGGTTCATAATACGCCGATGTTGTTGCTACACAACGTTTTTCACATTTTGTAATTAGAAATGGTTTGGTATGCGTCTTTTTCGGATCCTTTATCTAGCACCTACTTTTATTTTGTTTATTTATTTTTTGATTAAATTTCTTTTCGCTCACAGATTAAACCTTTCAGGCCTGATGCTATGTATATGTCCCGCACCACGTAAGACCGATGGGAATATACACCCCGTCACATTTTGATTCAAGACTGAAGCTTAGTTTTTACTTAGCAATTGGGACTCATCTACCCAAACGGTTCTCACATTATCATAGCATAGAAGAATTTCGCCCAAAAAATTTAAAATTTCGTAAGTTTAATCCATATTTACTTAAATTATGCAGATAATTTGAATTTTTTTTTATGTCTTATAAGACTCTAAGCTCTTGACCTCGATCTCGCCTGATGGTGAGCGTAGATGAAGTCTACGATGGAGCGAGCTGTCCCAGAAGATGCCTATTAACTCTCGCCTTGAAGGAATTCCGGTTATAAGTTTTTGGGAACACAGACGATGGCAGAGAATTCCACTCCTTGCCAGTGCGCAGTAAAAATGATGACATGAAGCGCTTAGTGCGACATAGTGGAATTTCTACTAGGTGGGGGTGGGGAAATGAGCTTCAGTCCTGGCACTGCACCCCCACGCCGAACCGAAAGGGTTAATATTATCTTTTTTTTCTTTTGATTATTGATGAAAGCATAATTATCACTCGTTCAAATATGCTAACCACGGTTGGAGTTAGATAATTACCACCCAATTAGACAGATTACCGCCGAGCTTACTAATTACTTAACATAAAAGCGGTTGGGTGGATGGTATATTTGACACAGGACACGTTAATTGATAAGCAACTGAGATTAAGATAAATTACTATGTTCAAACAACAGTGTCATTAATTCGGGCTGTGTAACCTGAGCGGTGGAGGATTCTACCCAGTATCCTATAGGATGACGACGTTAAAGGGGAAGGGAGGGGTACATGTTTTTGTAATCGGCTTTTTTTAAATATTTTACGGGTAAGCACAGTGCATCTCCTGATGTTAAGTGATGATAAGGCCAATGATGGAAGCACACTTCACCCGGGATTCTCAACTAGTGAGCGCGAGTTTACGCGAACACTACACAATAATATGTAAAACAATAATAATATGTATATGTAAAATAATATGTCAAATTGAAGACGAGTAGATCCATAAAAGTGTTTTATTTCAATGCCAATAAAATCTCCATTCCTACATCATTAAACTGACTTATTGAGGAAGCCAACCCCCATTCGAAACTTATTTTAAAGCTCAACGTATCAAATAGGGTGGAATTATGCTTCAATCATCTACCAGACGGATATTTGAAACCATTTCATACAGTTCAATGGAGCTCGTTCATTTGCACAGCCACGAGTAAATGATTAAATTTTTAAAGTTAAATGTTTCGTGCTTCGGAAGGCACGTAAAGCCGTTGGTCCCGGCTGCATTAGCAGTCGTTAACAACCACCAAACCGCAATGGTCCCGCATGGTGGTTTATGGCCCGTTCTCCAAATATATCCATAGGATAGGCTCGTGCTCCAGCAGTGTGTGTGTGTGATAAAGTTGAATGAGTCAATTCTCAGTTCTGAAGATACTGGGTACAACTCTCGAGTCCATGAAATGAATGATGAAACTGTATTCAAGTCATCATCACTAGCTCAATTTATGACCCACTGGGGTACGAACCTTCCCTATGGATGGATAGGAAGAACGGGCCAGAAACCACCACTTTTTCGATGATTACCCATCAATGCAGTGCTGGGTGATCACTTGATTTCATTAGAATTTATGGAGTCCTTTATACGTACAGCGCTGGGTCAGTAAAGGCTATTAAATTACTTCTAACTTAGACGGACATTTCAAGCCCTTTCATACAAATTAGGGCACCCGTTCATTTGCACAAGCTCGGTAAATTGATTTAATTCTAACTGAAGTGAGTTCAATGTGTCTGACATCAAGACTAATACACCATTTGCCTGAAAGGAACAGCTAAATGAATAAAGGAAAAAGTTCCAGAGAAGACCTAGGACTGAAACCGCTTGACCTAGTAGGTACCCCGTAATTTTGATGTAGGTAGGCCTCTAAGCCATCCCATCTTCCTAGCACTGCGTGCTGTGCTGGTGCTGCTGCTGCGGCTGCAGAAAACCTCAAGCGGCGAAAGTATAATAACCTTGGTAATTATATTTTCGAGCCGTTTGGGGTTGAAACCCTCGGGCCGTGGGGTCCGAATGCTCATGTTTTGTTTAATGACATCTCCAAACGGCTGGTTGACACTTCCCATGACCCAAAGGCTGGCTTTTTCCTTGGCCAGAGAGTGTGGAGTGCACTTATATGACTATTATTAGAGACCACCGTGCTTTTTTAAACTTAAAATTCTAATGCTAGTAGTATTTTTACAGTACATTGGACCTGCTTTAGTGGTGTCTACTGAGACCCCCTACCCCTACCCCCAGCAGTGAACTCTTATTGACTCTTGATGATGATGAAGAAGATGATGGTGATGATGGTAATGATGAATATGATAATTATAATGATAATGACGATGATGATGATGTTATTCGCGAATGTGATAGAGGTTGTTTGGTAGCTGAAAACTTCAGTGAACCACCAATTAAAACGAATGCGCAACCGCCATTGGTCAAACGAGCATACACACAGCCTTTAACAGGATTACTTGAAAATGTTCTTAGTTCGGAAACTCAATTAAATTTAATTGTGTACCTTCAGTGGTCGTTCCTTCATTAACAAGTTGTTACCCTTCGGAATGGGCATTTCGGAGTTGGTCCCTTCTAAATAGTTTCAGCTCTATAGTTTGATTTCGAAACGTCCTGAATAGTTAAGTTTCGTTGTGCGATTACAACTGTACAAATACTGTGGAACTTTGCTTTTTAATTTCTTAAGTATGTTTATTTATAATACCTATTTTATTAGTCCTAATATCGAAGCATTCAACAGGAAAAAATGTTGCCTGATTACATCCTCATCATAATCTGCTCATTTAATGTCTCCACTGCTGAGGCACGAGTTTTCCCTATGGATGGATAGAGAGAACGGGCCATAAACCACCACGCGGGCCCAGTGCGGATTGGCGGTTGTTAACGACTGCTGATGCATGCCTTCCAAAGCACGGAGGAGCTCGAGATGATAAATTTTTGGTCACCCATCCGATCGAAGACCGGGCACGTTAACGGCTGCGGCATCGAGCTCGATGGCGCAGTGGTACCTGATTTAGTGCATTTAATTTATAAGATATTATGTAAGATTGGTAAAAAATTCACGTGTCAATACACAATTTTCGTATGATAGAAAAAACGCTACATAACGGTATTCAAAAATATTTGGAAGGCGTACTTATCTGAATTTACGTGCACATCGTTATAATGTAGGTATATTGTTTTCCTTTTGTGCTTTTCATGTATTCCATTGAATACCGTTTCCGAAACATTATATTTATTATTCATAACAAATTGTCTGCTCGGAACTTCTTGGGAGTACAAACATATATTCTCGTTTTTCCGCCTACACGAATAATGCATGAAATATTTTGTTTCTTCCGCAAAATATTCTCAGTAAATAGCTTCACCATGAGATTACACTGATAGGACTTGGCGGCAGAGCTTTTATGTTTTGCACGCCAAAATCGACAGCACCCTATAGTATATACTAGAGCTCAAGGTGTATATTTCTGTATAAAATATTTAGCTACTGAAAAAGTGTTGAGAAAGTATTCCACTTTCGAAACGGCACTTCGGAGTTTCATCTCATTTCATACGACAAAGTATGGAGGAGCTCAGTCTGCAATTGCTGACGTTAAGCAATCGTCGGATGGGTGACCGAAAATGTATCTTCTCGAGCTTTTTTGTGCTTCGAAGGGCACGTAAAGTTGTTGGTCATGTTGTATTAGCAGTCATTGACAACAACCGCAACGCACTGGGCTGGCGTGATAGTTTATGGCCTTGTATTTTCATCCATATGAAAGGTTCGTGTCCCAGTAGTGGGGACATACAAAGACAATCCGTCTGGTGTACTACAAAACCTGGTAGGTCCAGAATCCGACAAGATGGCGACCACTTTTTTTGCTGCCAAGCAGCATCGTTTTGCATTGCTGTGTTCCGGTTGAAAGGGTCTAGATCCAGTGACATCAGAGGGCAATGTCCAGCAATAGATAAATATATATATATATATATATATATATATATATATATATATATATATATATATATTATATTACCGGGTAGCACAGTGTCTTGATCTCACCTGATGTTAAGTGATGATAAGGTCAAATGATGGAAGCGCACTTCACCCGGGATCCTCAACTAGTGAGGCACTGGCTATCTTATTTCTAGCTGCCGGAACACAACAATGCTACAAACATTGATGTGTTATACGCTGATTAGAGATGTAAAATGACTGAATCTGACCAGTCACGATTGTCAAAAACCGTTTTTGACCGGTCATTTATTGTCAAATTCAATCAAGTTGACTTACACATATAAATAATTCTAACTGTTAAAGTGACTAAGTATACTAGTCACAACTATTTACATTACTGCCAATTCCGCCAACACATCGTGACACGATTTCAGTTTATTTAAAAAAACAAAATTGTTATTCTGTGTTCATAGAGGAGTACGTTTCTATGATGTTTATGTCACGTTTTTAAAAAAGCTGTATATTTAAGTATTTATTAGGTAAAGAAAATTCAATTTACTCTTTGTTTACTCATATTGCGGTGGTGCAAGTCGTGACAAGTATCAACTGCGCGTGACGCGGCGCGGTGCGGGCGCTGCGTCTTTGCCATTTTGTCAACCGACAAAGGAGACGCTTTTTTTTACATTTTTATTCAAAATAAATATTAAAAAAACACTAAAGATCATATTGACTATATATGACCCTTTTTGACAGTAAATGACCGTTTTTGACCAATTTGACCGTAATTGACAGTCAGTCAAATTCAGTCACTTTGGTCATTTTCATCTCTAACGCTGATGATGATGATGACTTATTTTTTAATTCACCAACGTTTTTTTCGACTCATAAATTAAAATAAGTAATTATAATTGCAACATTATTTGAGTGTAATAAACACTTACATATGTAAAAGTAATTATACAACATGTTAGAAAACTTTCGAATAAGGATACAATTATTTGAAAAACAATACAAGTAAAAATAACAAAAAATTGTTGAGGTTACCATTAAAAAAGTAAGAGCAATATTTAATTAATTTAAAGTTGTAAGTACAATAGAACGTATCATGTGAGGTGAGTCAGCGTGAATATCCAGATGGTCACTATGTTCATTCACCAGCTCGCATAGTCCTGGGATGGTGGAATTTTAACCAAATACGGATTTTCGAAAAGGTGGAGATAGATAAGAATGATGTATTCTTCGATGGGAAGGGCAAACTGCTAAAGCACTAAAAATCAATCGATGAGAATTGAATTTTAAAGTTTAAATTTTAAAATTAAAAATTTCACGAATGCTTTTTTAGCGCTGAAGCAGTTTTGCCTTTCCACCGAAGATATAATGATAGGAATAATAACTAAAGCATCAGGGCAGGCAACGCGCGCCTGATATCCTTGGTGTGGTAAGCGTCCATGGGCTTTCCATCAGGCGGGTAGAATGCTCGTTTGCTCTGTCATTTCACATAAAAAACCCAAAAAAAGTTTAAGTAAGTTATGAATGAATTGTAGAAACTTTTTTGGCATTGAATACCTACATAAATTAAGAATAAATATCCTGTGGAACAATGGCAGGTAATTGCATTAACATAGAGCCTTTTCGGGCTGCGTTATTGCGTTTTTAATTTCAGGCTTTCTTCTTTCAATCATGTTGATTGATTTTGAAACTTTTTTGGCGGCTTTTTTGATGAATTGAATCGTTCGCATTTCTTTGTTTTTTTTATTTTAATGTTGCTGTCTGATGTTATAATAATGTGCAGCGCGGACGCATAACTGCGAGTTTCAAGTTTCTTTATGATAGCGAGCGAGCGGCGCGTGGCAGTGGTGTGACAACGGCGCACGACTACGAATACGCACCCACACTAATATCTGTACAGAGTAGGCTGGTGATTTAATTAGAGCAATGTTTACTTTCGTAAAATCATAGGCGTTTGGGTAGAAAATAATATTTTCATATTCATGTTTTTTAATTGAAATATAAGACAACAGTGACCTGCGGAATATCAATACAAACATTTTGATGTCGGATCATTGTTTCATTAGTGCTATATTTACAAAGTTTCTGAAGAAATAAGTTTTTAGATATTATTATTTTACGTATTGTTTATGCAGTTTCTGGGTATTTGTTTCAAATTCCAAGACAACCATGACCTTGTGAAAGGATCAAGTTAACCTACACTAGTCCTTTTAATGTATAAGACCTATTCAGCGCCTAGCACCAGTGACTTAAAAACACGTAAATTTTCAGATTCCGCGCTGCATCCCCTTAAGATTCAGTAAACAGGTGTGTTATTCTTCAATATGCCAAAGAAAATATACTCACAACGCTTGCCAAATGCGGTTTGGTGATCATAAACCCGGGCTGCATATGCATCATGCTTATCTTCATATTATTATGTTTAAATAGATTAAATCCAACCAAGCCTTGAGCTTCTGTTAAGGTGTGACATTACCGATACCAATACCTCGCGCGGACTTCTTCAAAGAATTTAAAAAGCGACTTTGTACTGTTTGTAATTTGCCACATAATATGCGCTTGCGAATCTAACAGGGGCCCAATTCTTGACTACGGCTAGCTGCGTAACTGGTAACAGAGTAGACATGAATTAGCACAATACTGCCTTTACATATATTATATTGCCTTCTTTTAGAATTTTATTAAGTAATATAAATAGATATAGATATAGACATAATTATATATGTCGGAGACATGGCGCTAGTATCGCTTAGAAACGACAAGTATAGTCTATACTTGAGTGTGGTCAGCGCAGCCTATGCTCTATGGTACGCGAAACGTCAACGTCAGCGACAACGGACATATCTACTACTCTTTGGACTGGGGACATTTGAACGGGAGCGGTCGGAGAGTACGCACGCGCAGAACTCACTTTGTTTCTAAAATCCAATTGCATCGGGCAACTGTTTCTAAAATCTGAAATTGTGATGATAAAATAACATTAAAGTGACTGTAAGGAATACGACTGCGCTTTTATTTTGAAGATCCAAGATGAACTGTGTTATCGACGAATCTGAGTTTGCTCGGGCTCGAATGTCCTACCTACAAACCAACCTCGACGCCGACATATATATATGCGGTCTTCCTAATAGAACTTGAAAAGTTACAATGCACTGTTTGTTTAAGTTTCACTCTCGTGCACTTGCGAACATTTAATGGAAATAATAATCTACTGTATTAATTTAACAAAATCATTCGACACTAAAATTCAGCTACACACAGCATTCTTAGCATAGCAGTAATTTGAGAAGTCTTTTATATAAAAAAAAACAACAACATTGATTCTTCCCTTCCCCGTCAAGAAGTCTACTTTTTTAACCAACCTACAAAAAAAACAAAAGTCACCGTTCCCCGTCAAACTAATTGGTCCCGCCCGTCATCCAGTGTTGCAAGTAAGCACAACTAATTTGTCGGGGCGTCGAACGGGCCAATTCCCGACGGCTAGTTGCGTAATCGGTGACAGAGACACGAATTTGCCGGGCCCTCCATTTTCTTTAACATCGTTTGGAGGCATAAAAACGGCAAAAGGTGATTACGTTTCTTCCTACACAACCTGGCCGGCCCACTGGCACATCTTTGGGCGGCGCAGTTTATAAGCGATAGCGGTTTTATGACAATATGGTTTTGAATTAAGTTTTTGTTAGATGATGACGCACTATGAACTGCCGCACTTTCTATGTACACATAATCAAGGCATTCTTTAAATATACACTTTCCTAGGTTAGAGTAAATAATGAGTTAGAATATTGTCTACCTGGTAATATTTTTTGACGTGACGTCTTATAATTCGATAGAGCCGGCTGCACGCACGAAAAAACATGACTCATGCGGCGTTACATCGCTCTGAGGCGTTCGGGCCTGACCGTTACACTGATGATTTATATGCCGTTTTGTGGATCAAATCAAGCAGAACCCATTACTATAACAATTTTTAATCTGTTCTACGGGATAGCAGAGATATTGAGAGTTATGTAACTAAAAGTAAGGTTAGTTTGTGTATATGAAATAAATAGCTAATACTATTTATTAGTAGCTTTTATCACTTTTTTTTCAAGTATTTTGTTGTATTTTTATTTTTTAAATTTAAAATGATTTTCTGAATGAAGAATTTTATGAAATTTTTTTTTAAATTGTTTCGTTGTCACGTTCAACTATCGTCAGTAAACCGACTTTACAGACAGCAAATTTTTTTTAAGTGAAAACTTCTTTAGCGGCGTTGTGCACTTTTTTTGGAATGGGTAAAAAATGTTAAACTCGCGTCAGGACACGTGACCGTCAGGACACGTGACCTGATCGAAAATTCGTAAGACGGATGGAGAGTAGAGGAATGGGTAAAAAATGTTAAACTCGCGTCAGGACACGTGACCTGATCGAAAATTCGTAAGACGGATGGAGAGTTGACAGCTGGCGCGGCGTAATATAAATTTTTAATATAACTTAATATAACTTTTTAATGTAATATAAATTGTCATGTTTGTGTACGATAGCCCAATAAATAAATATTGTATTCTACCACATAAATGAGAGTACTTTTATACTGATAATTAAAGCAATTCGTGCAAAATTATTCCCTAACCATTCCAAAATATCAAAAATGCTAAACGTTAATATTCAAGTTTTCACTTCTGCCGGCACTCCCAGAGTGCAACCCGTCGTTTTTTTTATAGATAGCTCGGCAAATGACTCCATCCCACCTGATGTTAAGTGGAATGGCCCACAAGGTGCTTTTTCACGCCTCTTTTGAAGGACCCCATATCATAGGAAAGAGGGAAAACGTGTGCTGGTAGACTATTCCACCTTATTATTTGTGTAAGAGCAATTAATAATTAAATGTCATGGTTAGCAGACTACCCATCTCTCTTGTACCCATTGGAAACCGGTGAGAGCATGCCTGTTACCGTGTACTATATATACCATAGATTAAAATGTATAAAGTAAGTAATCTATGTTTATGGCAATAAATGATTTTTAATTATGTTTATTTTATAATATAAATAAATCTTTAAATATTTATTGAAACACAAGACATAGGATATATATATATCTATACATTATGGGTTGCGCAGGTAAATATTACTCGTATTTGGAGAAAAAAACCTTTAGTTTTTATCAGCTTTTCTCGGTTGAAGGCTCTAAGGCCGAAAATTCGAACTTTAGATTTATTTTAGTTTTTGACAAAATTGCTTACATCGAATAGGGATTTCACTTTAAGTTTGAGATCTCAATCTGAATATCGCCATCGAAATCAGCATCGGCTGACGACGGCGGATGACTGTTTATGTAGGTATAGTATTTAAGGTAGAGTTTATGGTTTATTATTAAAATTTACGCGAACACTACGACACACTGATCACAGTGAAGCGAGTAGTTTCGTAGAAGGGGTCTCATTTCAATATTAGTACAATTTATGTATAGGCATACCTTGCCAGAATAGCGACCAATTTATGAATAAGCTTATGGTTTTCATGTACTTCACCGCTCGCGCTCATCACTTGCTCCCATCAAAACTTTCAACCCCACGTGTTTTAGATTCGGAGCACGCATGTTCACACGAGTTGAGAGAACGTCTACTAAGGAGAACGTGACCTCGCCAAGTTAACTTTGTTTATTGGAGATGCGAGGGACTGTTGATAAAAGTAATTGCAAAATGGCGGAGGTTGAGCTCAGCATACCTATGTGAGAAAGTAAATGTGTATAAACTGAATTTTTATTATTTAAATATATAATTTTACACAAATATTGTTGCGGACAAATTACAATTTGAAAAAAGACAAAGTGTTAAAAAAAATCCACTAGCGGGATTCGAACCCGCACCCCATGTTGTAGAAGAATAAGAATATAGAATAAAAGACATCTGGAATCACATAACAAAACACACAATTAAACATACAACATGTAACAAAAAGAATAAAAAAGAATAACAATCGACATTGCGCCCTGTTATGTGATGCCAACACTGTGCACAGCTCAGTATACGCAGCAAGCGGCGCTTGCTGCACTGGTATTCTGCTGTACACAGTAGCGACCATCATGGCACGAAACAGGAAAAAAAAACCAAATCGATTAAGAAGTAACTTACATAAATAAAAACACTAACATAAAATAACACGAATAATATTAATAACAAAACGAATATACTATGACACAAACAAACATCAATAACATAACGCCGAGACGCAAAACTGACTGACAGTGACAGCAGCAGTAAAAATAAATAAAAAATAAATTACAAAACATTGTTGTCGACATTGAAGAGGGCTCCTTATTAAGATATTTGCCGCTAAGCAGCACAGTCATGCACTAGTCAGTCTGTGGACCAAGTTATAAAGAGGCAAGCGCCACGCATGATCCTCTAAATGCCACTGTTCACCTAAATTTTCAACTCCGATAATTGGAACTCCGAAAATGTTCTTCCTAACATTTTTCATCCTAATAATCACAATTCCTAACTAAGTACTCTGTTTTAATGTTCATAATTCCGAATCATTCAACTTCATAATGACAGTAGCAATAAACATATATAATTCGTACCTATGTCTTAAATCGGAATCGGAGAGAATATATCATACTTTCCGTATCATACTCGTACATGCCAACATTACATTGGAAAAACTACCAAAACACCTACCTACCGACAATCACTGTCAAGCTTAGTTCATAAGTTGTTTCTAAGTTAATGATGTATGGACTTCGACGATAGATGGCGTTGTGAGTCGCTTTCCTACATCGCGCTATGGTTTCGTTTGACAATATTTATATATAATCTGACAGTTCTTATGAGAATTGCCTGATTTGAAATTATAATGCGTTATTTTCTTAAAGCAAGGAAATTTTTGAAGGTACATCTTTAAACGGATATCCGCTGAAGAGATGTATCGTTAAATAATAATTATTCAATAAATTCCCCACCATGGCGTATTCAAGTCAGGGTTAGACATGGGCTGGATTAGGTAAAATCCGTACCTATTCCACCTGAACCTAATATTTAAAAATACCTAATCAAAATACCTATTCCGAATATTTATTCAGTACTGCATATGTATTCAGAATAGGCATTGTATTGGTATAAGTAACGATAATAGGTACTGCATAAATAAATAATAGGAATAGATATTATGTAGGTAACGTGTTAGTGTAAAATATTCTTAATTTGAATGATGTTTTAATATTTTTATGTAACGTTTTTTACTTAATTGCACCAAGTTAACATGACAGTTAGCCATGAACAGATAATTGATTGAACGAGATGTATTATTATGCACCACATTAAAAATTGTTTTTCATGAAAACCTAAGTAATTTTGGGACTGTTTTACCGACCTATTCGTTATATCGTATGTATTTGGTTTGACGTATGAACTACTACTATGAATTCTATTAAGTAAGATATAAGACCTAATATTCTAAATCACCAAAAATATTCAATACGTTTTTTTTACTGCTATTTATTATTAATAATAATCATACAAATTCAAATCAGCCGAATGTTACGTTCGGTGTAACTAGACGTGCAAATCGCTTTGTTTTTGTTGATAATACTAACGTTTTCTTTGAAAATGTCACGTGTTGGACAAATATGGTTTAATTGTGAAATTATTAATATAATAATATAACAAACTTTTAGGTATGCTTACCTAAATTTAAATACTACGCTTAACCAACAAATCGAATCATAATAAGTAGAATAGCACATCACAAATAAGAATCGCAATCGATCAGCGAATATTAGGTAAAAATATAATTTCAGGTGCTTTATTATAGCAGTAAAAATATCATAATATTATAATATAGCATAACGTTATGCTATATTATATGAATATAGCAGATCCGCACACCTTTACTTAGGACTGTCTTGTGTATTATATTTTTTACATTTGCGATGCATATAAATATTTAAAAGGAATACAATTAAGGTGTTTATTGATATCTTCAAACAAAATTATACTCTAAGTTGTTCTTAATTAGGCCTATTTTATAAATGTTTAAATAATTTTTAACGCAAATTTTGTTGCGAACAAATTACAAAAACACCAGGTTAGAACCACGATAGCTCAATTGGAAGAGCACCTGACCCGGAATGTCAGAAGGGTGCAGGTTCAAATCCTGCTCGTGGAAATATTTTAAGCATTTGTGTTTTTTTTAGGCCTATTTTTCTCAAAAGATATCGTTCAAAATGGTGTATTATGTTTTTACATTTGTGATAAAGATAAATGGAATACAACCAAGGTATTTATTGAATACGAGGTACCAATCTACCTACCTACTAAAAACTATTCAAAGTTCATATCTAAAATATGACTCGTTTTAATAGTTTATTTTTATTTTGAATTACTTTTTTTAATCTTTTTCAAAGATTTCAAAGATTTTATTAGAAAAGATAAAAACAAAATTGATATTAAACCATATAAACTAATTTTTTATCTAAAATTAGACAAAGAAAATTTCCAATTAGGTACGTTTAGCATGGCTGACAGCACATAAATATTAGCTTTAATTCCATGCTATATTAGCAATGATCGGAATAGGTAGAGCAATTTTATGTACTTGCGATACGTTGTATTAATATGGACATTCCCGAAATATTGTCGATAAACAATTTTGATGCTGTAGAAAGAGACAAAAACAAGTGTGTTCTTCTAGCGGCGGAGCCCGGTATTGTATTTTTTTGTTTCCAAAAGCCGTGTTGCGCGGCAAAATCGTGCGGCAACATCGCGCGTGTGCGCAATGGAAATTGGCACCGCGTCGCTAATGTAAGTTTGACAACGACGTCGTGGCGCCCACTGCCAATACGTAAGACAAGCCTTCTTTTATCATGTTTATAAAAAAAGTTTCAGTAAGAATCTCGCGGAATGTCCATATTAACATCAAGGTTTACGGTCAATGAACCAAAATAGCTCTACCTATTCCGATCATTGTATATTAGTTATAATATTCTATCCTAGATGGCGTGGATGACTCTCAAATGAATTTGAAACTTACGTGTTGGACATAAAGTGTAGTTTTGTTTACAACAGTAGATATTTTGTTTATTTATTTAATCAACAATGTTTCAACAGCATTTAACTAAACACAAGGTACAGATGATGTTACTTAAATGCAAATGACAAAACTATGCAAAACGATCGTGGAATACGAATACTTAATCGTCGGTGGCGTGGATTAGGTACGTACTGGTATCGAAAAATACCTATTCCACGTACCTAATCACATATTTATGCCTCAAGACTCAGGGTCACTGGGTCAGACAAGTTGCGCATTGTTTTGATGGCAATGCAAAAGCTCCAATGGCGTCAGCATAAACGATTGCCTACACACAGGCCCCGCCCTTCAACAGGACATTGTATACATAATCATGTCCTTTAGAACGCACCGAGTAGTTTTTAGTACTGACATCCAGAAGATGTTCAGAAACTTGCTGGTAACCCCAGATCAGAGACGTTATCAGCACATACTGTGGCGATCCTCACCGGATCAACCGTTGCTCACATACGCTCTAAATACCGTAACCTACGGCTTAAGATCAAGTCCATATCATGCAATCCGCACATTACTTCAGCTAGCTGATGATGAAGGTCATCGCTACCCTAAAGCCGCTCAAGTTCTACGCAAATCTATTTTTGTAGATGATATTCTGTGTGGTCATGACACAATAGAATCCGGACAACGTACAAGTACAAGTGTACGTTAGCATCTTCGTTAACATCGAGCCAATCACTATCAAGTGATTGTCGCCAAGTCGCCAGTCACACCAATCAAAGATCGTCTCACTATCCCCAAATTAGAGTTATCGTCCGCCGCCCTACTCTTTCAGCTCATGACCCGGGTCTCAGATGACGATGCAATAGTTTGAAAATTATGTGATCTCTCTTTATATTATTATATTCGATAATGAGAATGAAATGGAACTATTGTACAGTGTACACCATACAAAAAACATACAGAGAACAACAAATTCAAAATCATTTTATTCAGTTTAGGCTACAAGTAGCTCTTGTGAATGTCACTATGCCATCGGTTCGTAAGTCTACTCTGGGCGGGAGATCTTGTACTGAGAAGAACCGGCAAGAAACTCAGCAAGTGTCCAGCTCTTTTCTCCGTTACAGCGTCAAAAGTATTGGAAATTGCCCGATCAGGAAACTTTCCATTACAAATACACACAGAACATACTTATAGAAGACAACCACAACATGTAAAATAAAATAAAATAATAATAAACAAAAAAAAATCTAGTTTAACAAATTTACACACAAGAACTACCTAGTAGAAATGGCGGCAATTGCATAAAAGCATTAATATCAGACAATCTGTTGTTAGCTGTAAAGTTTTGTTTCAACAGAAAGCTTGCGTTAAATTTGTTGAATTCACCTGATTTTAATATTGTGTGCTTTACCCAGCTACACTGTAAAGGACAATGGGCAATTTTTTTTCTATCATCAACAAAAAGAGCTATGACCTTACTACGAGTATTAGTGTCACGTTAAATTTTCTTAAAAAATTCTAATTTTTTGATTTTGATTTTTGAATTAGATATTATAGTATATTACTATAGTTATTAATTTGTAAATTGGTGTTTTTTGCAATAAAATAATTTTTCTTTTTTTCATTTCGTTATTTCGAAATTTGAAATTTCACAAATTAAAATTGACGTTCAATTTAGTATCGAAATGCGTACTTATACTTCATTATTAACTGTTCAAACAACTAAACTGTAATGATACCTACGAAGTTTGTTAAACGAGTACCTAGATAGATACATTCCATATCGATTCATACCAAGTTTCGAAACTACAGACAAAGCAGGCGAAAGTTAATTACAAGTGACTTTGACTGAAGTTTATCAATATAACTGTAGCTTCTAGACTAGAGGATATCTTATCTTATCTTATCTTAGTGGGGCCTGCTGAGGTTTCCCTCTTGCAGTAGCACTTCGACTTAACGAGATCTTTTGTGCAACCCCGTCCTTTCACTCTTCTTCCTCTGTAAAGATAGATGCCATAAGTTTGGCCACGTCCTTAAGAGCGAAGAGCCTGAAGTCCTCCGGTCTCGGATAAGCCGATCCCAGGAGTCCCATTCTTTTCCTAGCCAGAGAGTCGCAGTCACACAGTAGGTGCTGCATTGACTCCGTTTCCTCTCCACATGCCCTACACAAGTTATTTGTTGATAGATGCATTCTGTGGAGCATTTGTTTTGTGGCATAGTGCTCTGTCAAGGCACCGATGGTTAATCGGGCCTGCCTTCTACTGCCTCCGCATATGAACTTACTCCTAGACTAGAGGATAAGTAACTTATAGTCCATGTAGTCAATATCGGCCTTAACCCTTATGGCAGTATTGGACTTATAATTTCGACTTTAATCATTTGGTGTACAGTTGAAATTGTACCAGCGTATATATTGGCGCGATAGGTGGGTGTGCTGGTTTCATTGATATCAAACAAGAATAGTCTACCAGCACACGTTTTCCCTCCTGCCTATGAAATAGGGTCCTTCAAACGAGTGAAGAAGCACCTTGTTAGCCTTGTTAGACTGTGACTGATGCTGCGACTTTCTGCTGCACCAGTTCTGGAATCCATCACCACTTCACATCAGGTGCAGTGTAGTCACATGTCCTGCCAACTAAAAAGAAAATAGAAAAAACCGGCCAAGTGCGAGTCGGACTCGCGCACGAAGGGTTCCGTGCTTTATGACGTATTAAAAAAAACTACTTACTAGATCTCGTTCAAACCAATTTTCGCTGGAAGTTTGCATGGTAATGTACATCATATATTTTTTTTAGTTTTTTCATTCTCCTATTTTAGAAGTTACAGGGGGGGACACACACATTTTACCACTTTGGAAGTGTCTCTCGCGTAAACTATTCACATTAGAAAAAAATGATATTAGATACCTCAACATCATTTTTGAAGACCTATCCCACACGTATGAGTTCGATGAAAAAAAAATTTTGAGTTTCAGTTCTAAGTATGGGGAACCCCCAAAATTTATTGTTTTTTTTCTATTTTTGTGTGAAAATCTTAACGCAGTTCACAGAATACATCTACTCACCAAGTTTCAACAATAAAGTTCTTATAGTTTGTCTGTCTGAAATCCATAAGGGTTCCGTTTTTTGCCATTTGGCTACGGAACCCTAAAAATGACTTGAGTATACTATCTCTTTTGATTTGGACTGCTCCACGCCGGCCCATTAGGTTTGCTTACCCAGTACCTAAACATATTCCCTTAAGCAGCATAGAAATAACGTTAAAAATTAGCTTGAAATATCAAAAGCGCAAACAGTACAAAAGCACATTCCCAACTCTGGGGAATAATTCCATTACAAAGGAAAGAAAACAGAGATGGCTCAATGGGTGCTCCGCTACTAAGTTATGGTGTCGAGAGTAAGCTCCGTAGGGGAAGTTAGAGAGGTCAGGGCATGGTGGTGTTAGAACAACGGGAGTATTATAAGAAAGTAGGTCTCTATGGTCAACCCTCCTCTAGTAAATACTCGAGATATGATACTTCCTTCCTATGATATGCGGTCCTTCAAACGAGGCGTGAAGAGGCACCTTGTGGGCCGGCAGAGTGAGGATAACTGATGCTGCGTTGTTTTCACGCTGCACCAGTTGTCGTCGCATCTGGATTCCATATTCACTTATCATCAGGTGAATTGGAGTAATTTGCCGTGCTACGTATAAAAAAAAAAGAAGAAGAATTCAGTTTACTATTATAAATATAAACATAATGAATCTTTAGATGAAAATAAGTGACGATAATGCTGATATCTTCAACTACTGAGAAGCTGGTTATCTTAAATATTTTACGGGTAAGCATCACAGTGCCTTAAACTCCCCTGATGTTAAGTGATGATAAGGCCAATGGTGGAAGCGCACTTCACCTGGAAACCTCAACTACTGAGGTACTTGGCTATCTTATCTCTAGCTGCTGGAACACAACAATGCTACAAACTTTGGCGAAATATTTATTTAGATAAGATGAAGGTAGCTAGCCGGGTGGACAAACAAACCCTACCACCAACCAAACCGAGTACACAAACATGTACCCCCCGCTGGGAATCGAACCCGGGACCTATATGGGTGTGAGACCGGTTTTAACCACTAGACCACAGAAGCGGTTAAGAGGTTAAGATTGTAGTACATCAAGATATAATTCTTTCCCATGAAAAAGGCTAAAATCTAATTTCGTTATTCTATCCGCTTCTCTCCCTCTCGGCCTTACTGAAATGAGTGAGTGTTGACCCCGATAAGTGGATATTGTGTAATAATGGACTGTATTCTCATGTATATACGTATTCAATGAATAGCCTAACATTAATATTGACTGTTACGTCTATTAATGTATATTACGGGCCTATCTACAATAAGCAGGGCATGTCAGTTAGCTTTGCACAGCTAATTCCGGTATAATTAGCTAATGTTAATTATTGCTTTCTTTAATTGAGGAAAGAGATGGAACTTGAGGAGGGAGTAGGAATTTGGAGGGGGGAGGGGTGAGAGGTGGGCCTCCGGTACTTTCACTCACCGGAAGAAACACAACAGCAACGAGTGCCATTGTTTCACGCCGATATTCTGTGAGAGGGTGGTAATACGCCGGGCGAGCCGGCCCATTTCGTGCTGCAACGCAGCGTGGCTCTACCACTCAGACAGTGTCACTCATTTAGCACCACCCAGGGGTCACGTGTAGGGTCTCAAGGGTAAACCTACGGACGCGAGTAACTGTAACCCCCAAATGTAGTGTATGTGTTGTTACTGAGAGATAATTATTAACTTTAATTTGTCATGAAATTGTAAATTAAATATTTACATTAGTGACGTCATGCGCGTCAGGCGCGTATGCTAGCAGTGATCACAAGTGTAAGTACACAGAGGTTACTAAACCACTAGGGTTGTGACTTGTTTATTTTCATGTGACATCACAAGAGAAATATTTTATTAAAAATAGCATAATAAATGAAAGTTAATAATTATGTGTTAGTAACTGCATAAAAGATCTAGATTGGATACACGTTGTATATTCCCGCCCGATCCTCTAAATGCCACCACACATTTACAGAATACACTAAACATGCACACTAGTTTGGGCCCAAGACACCGTACTCGTAGAACAAAAGGGTACGACGAACCGGTTCACACGCGCTCTATACCGGTTACAGACATGTACCTGGGCGCTTCTCTCCACCACCACGACCCAGTCAACCCGAGCCAAGGTCCTAGCCTTTAGAGGCGCCCTCGGGTTGTTCCGCTCCCCGATCCGATCCGAAACCCTTCGAGAATCTATTAGGGGACGGAGATACGCATTAGTGCGTGATGCCATGCCCTCTAGAAAACCTCTGACGGTGTTTCGTTCATACGGCTTGTTACCCTTTAAGTTTCTAGTCGTCCCAAAAAAGTCTGGTAACGCTGCCTGATGTGCTGTCTGAGGCAATAAGCAAACTCTCTCCATAAAAAACGTATATTGGGCGGCACACGTGGCGAGAACCAGTGATGGCCGGTGGAGTAAAACCCTCATGGAATGGCTGCCCAGGATGAACAAGCGTATCCTGCTATATGAGCCAGAGATATGGAGCTGGTCGCTGGAAAAATCTGGATGGGATCAGCTCAAACAAAACAGAAGGAAATGGCTTAAAATGGAAGAGGCGTTTGCCCAGCAGTAGGTAGATGCGGGCTGAAAATGATGATGATGGTGATACTGTCCCATGGCCTTCATCACAGAAATCATGTCATTGCCGCAATTAATGGTGATGACAATTGATTGACAATTGATGGGTTGTGGATAGGATAATCTGAAGACCAGCCCGACCTAATAGTAATTAACAAGACCTCTGGTTATCAAGCCAAACTCTTAGCAACTTGGCCATCGTGGCGTAAATAGCTAATGTTTATTTTTATATTGTTGTTTTGAATTTAATGCCGCGTGGAAAAGTAAATTAGAACCAGAATCAGAATATTTTTATTCGCTAAGAAAATAATTCTAGGTGCTCGACCCTATATCCGAAGATCCAGGGTAGAATTACCAGGTCAAAAAAGCTATGTTGCGGACCCGGTCACAGACCCGATCTTAGTTGTGATAAGATTATTTTGAACCATAGTCGTTTCCAATTAGAATTTATCTATATAAATTGTAGGAGGTTTAAAAGGTCTCTAGGTAGGTACCCTAAAAGTAGGCGTTACAAAAAATATCAAATAGATTCGTGTTTTCACGTTCAACGAAATAGAAAACTTCAAACATATTTTCACTCATAAAAGTTTTCACCATTAAGAAAATTCCTTAATGGTGAAAATTGTAGCGATTGTGAATCATTATTTCTTCTACCATAAGGCTGCTTTTCCACCAAAACTGTACGAGGTAGCTAAGCGGTGGATGTGCGAGAAAAAACCACCAATAGGATTAAGGCACCGACAACTAAGACACAGCGCTCTCTGTCGATCTGCATACAAGCAATAGGGATGCTATTAGTGCGTGAGTCACTGGATTCAAGTCAGGAAATGCGAAAAACGCTAAAGATACATATTTAAAAACTAAATGTTTTTTGTAAAACAATTTAACAATACCGCTTTGCTAAGGAATATCTACTTGAGTGTGAAAGCCGTTTCATCGAATTTTGTTTCTGCAAAAACCTTTCAACGCCATTTGTATACTGCGACGCCTTATTACGCCGACGACCTCCTTGGTCGAGTGGCTTGCACACCGGTTTCCATGGTGTCGCCATCTCTGAGGTCCCGGGTTCGATCCCCGGTCGGATCAATTTAGAAATTATTGTTTTTCTAAATTGTCTCGGGTCTGTTTTCTATGTATAATAAGTATGTATTTAAGTATTTTAAGTATGTTTATCCGTTGTCTAGTAACCATTTAACGAGTTTCATAACGAAGCTTCTCTTGGGCTAGATAATTGGTGTGAGTGTAGGAAAGTATTTATTTATTTATTTATTTATTAAATCGACGTCTGGTTACTGCGATGTTTCGTTACATCGAAAGACTGTACTGCGAACGATTTTACTGCGAAACTATCATACTGCGAAGCCTTGCTCAATTCCCTCAATTGGCTCAGTACCGCTAGCTCCAAAAATTGTATCCCATCAACACCAAATTTATTTCGTTCTTGTACTGCCAACTCCAAAAACTAACTACTACTTTGACTACTACTACTTTGACGTCTTGTTTTTTTTTTGTCGAGGCAATTCATAATTATGCGTTATACTTAGAAACAAAACCGTTGTTGCTAATTTACTTTATTTAACATATATTTTTCTCGGCGTTGTATGTTGTATACCATGCATACATGAAGCGCATTTCATAATTGGTAGCGCCTAAGGAAGCGATCTTATTGGTGGATTTTTTCGTCGTACACCGCTGATTTATCTCGCACAGCTTCAATGGAAAAGCAGCCTTAATATTCGCGACGAATCGAGAAATGGCTACGGCGAAAAACATGAAATTGTTACGGAAATGTTTCATCACTGAGTCAGAGGAGCGGGTGGGTAAAACAAAGGGATTGTTTAATGAACCGATCGAGTTAGATTTGAGGGTATTCAGTGCTGTGAGGATAAAACGAAGAAAACAAACGGGAGAAATGCAAGCTAAAATCCAAACGTTCTTTAATTTATAACAAAGCACAAAAGCTTAACAGTTTTTATACACCACTAGCTGTACCCGCGGTTTCACCCGCGTTAATTAGCGAGCAATCTACGCAGCGCACGCAAGGAAAGCTTTAAAAATATATATTTTCCCGTTTTTGCAACATTTTTCATTGTTGCTCCGCTCCTATTAGTCATAGCGTGATGTAATAAAGCCTATAGCCTTCCTTAATAAATGGACTATTTAACACAAAAATATCTTTCAATTCGAACCAGTAGTTCCTGAAATTAGCGCGTTTAAACAAACAGACAAACTCTTCAGCTTTATAATATTAGTATAGATTCGATTACGTGAACAAAGCAAGGAATTTTATGGAAAGCTTGCAACTCACCTCGTTTGTCACCAGTAGGCATTTCTTCTGAAGAGCTCGATAGCGCAGTGGTTAACGCGCCCGGTCTGCGATTGCTGAGGTTAAGCAACTTTGGCAATGGCCGGTCATCGGATGGGTGACTAAAAATGTATCATCTCGTGCTGCTCCGTGCTTCGGAAGGCACACAATGCCGTTCGTCCCGGCTTCGTTAGCAGTCGTTAACAATTACCAATCCGCACTGGGCCCGCGTGATGGTAGGTGTATGGCCCATTCTCTCTGTGGTGTGTCTATACATACAGAAAGTTCGTGCTCCAGCAGTAAGGACTTGAAATGAGCATGTGATGCTGCTGCTACCTAAATTTCAATGAAATTCTGGGCTTACTTTGTCGAAAACTAGTGCCACTCGATGGGTTCCTTCTATCTGGCAGAATTTTGTTGCTCCGAATTTTATTTGGCATAACACACTTGGCATAATTTTCTTTAAACGAATGTGTTCAATAATATGAATTTCCAATGGCATACTTTTAAGATTGCAGATTTTCACTTGGCATAATTACATTTAGCAATATTACGTTACGCATAATTTCGTTTAGCATAACATTTATTTAGGGCGACGATTACTCGGTATGCAAACTACGATGGATGATGGCAGTTTTCCATTTGGAATAATTTCAACTGAAGCGGGTCGGGGAAGCGGGGGACGGGGATTCTGGATGTAAACTTTCTGCGATATGATAGTTCTGCCTCTTAATTATCGGGGATTCTGAATGTAAACTTTCTGCGATATTAATTATTATGGATATTAAATGTATGCCTAAAGATGGTTCTGACTTAAGAAATTATGGGTTTTGAATGTATGATTAATGAGTGTGTGTGAAATGATTTTCTGCGAAACGAAGTTTATGCTTTCCGCTGTTATGCATAATACAATTACTTATAACATAAAAAGTTCTGCGATAAAACGTAGATCTCCACTCGACACGTGCATTCCGAAGCTCGGGTTCATCAATCTCCAAGTCCCAATGTCCGCATCGCAAATAGCAACACTACATAAATCAAACGCGTCAAAGTCATGTGAGAAAAATATCTGAAAACCGATATTTATTGGCTTCATCTATAAAAGATGGCCGTACTTCGCTCTCGGGACCATCGTAAAATAGTATATCATTTGTGACAAAAGCGCCCGGCATTTGTTTCAGTTCGATTTCTTGGATAGACAGTATTTTAAAGAAGCATACCTAGTACAATAAAGATATTGATATGAAACACTACCTTACATACGAGTTGGGTATAAAACTCCTTTGGCTTATTAAGTAAGAGGTATTATCCGGTCAGAGGGGGCAGCCAAAATCCCGCTAAGCAGAAATTGTTTTGAAAACTTTCTAAATCTGCATACTGATTAAAAAACCTAAGTAAAACCTTTTTAGATTTAATGACAATGTGCCGGACAATATCTGACCAAATAGTTACTTATTCACACGTATAAAAATAATTTTGAATGGTAAAGAACGATAGAGTTATAAATACATTGTTAAAACCTTTGTTTAAATTGTAAAATACGGTTGAATTTCGACCACTGGGCAACCACAGTATTTATCATTATCATCATCATCATCAGCTCATTTTTATGTCCCCACTGCTGGGGCACGAGCCTTCCCTATGGATGGATAGGGAGAACGGGCCATAAACCACCACGCGGGCCAGTGCGGATTGGTGGTTGTTAACGATTGCTAATGCAGCCGGGACCAACAGCTTTACGTGCCTTCCGAAGCACGGAGGAGCTTGAGACGATAAATTTTGGTCACCTATCCGATGACCGGCCTTTGCGAAAGTTGCATAACCTCAGCACTCGCAGACCAGGCGCGTAGACCACTGCGCCATCGAGCTCTTCAGTATTTATCGTTAAACAATAACACTGGTGTCTCCAAATAGTTACAGCATCAGTGCAACTGTACAATGTTATTGTCACAATGTTATTGTTACAATGTTATTTGTACATCACATTACACTTTTTTCGTTGTAACTTGAACACCTAAATCTCATTACAGGTTCCCCTTATTTTTATAGTACGCCAGCCTGCCTCCATTAAATTGACACTTTTCATAATATACGACATGCGGAAAACCCCCAAATTAACTTTATTCTGGCAACGCGAGCAACGGGAAATAATGAGAGGTGCTTGAGAGGCACCGTCGTCTGTTGGCCACGTAATGATGTTTCTGCTCAAGTCCTCGCTTCAAGCACCTTTCGTTAAGCAAAGTCGGCAGAATGTAACGTGAATTTCGCCATGTTCGCTCGAATCGATGGGAACGGGGAATAGTGATGCAACGTGTGCTGCTTTAATAGCACGAATATTTCTACGATATTTGAATTTCACTGATGAAACAAAAATATGACAATGCTGAAAATGCGCTGTGCATATATTTAAAATAACTTTTTGCTTTACTTACTTATTCTTAGTAAGAATATTCAAAGTTGTCAATTGTTTAAAATTAAGATATTATTATACTAAATAGAAATTATTCGGCCATTCTATTAAATGTTGTCTGGAAGAGATCACTCTTAGTGATAAGACCGCCCTTTGTACGTGTATTTTTATGTAGTTTTTTGTCAAATGTTTTATTTTTGGTGTGGTGGACTGTATTTTTTGTTGAATAAAAACTCTTCTTCGATGTATTTAGTGTCTTCTTTATTTCCCAAGTTACAATTGAATACTGAACGTTGAACATGATTCTCATACAAAACTGCGCTACTTATATCCGATTTGGACGTATGGCAACTAGCGACGCGTTGACATAGTTGATATTGCGACTATTACCAATCCCATACTAACTAGACAAACAAATTAAGTGAACTTTAACGTGATTGGCTAATTCATGTTTAGACGTGTTTCGACAAGATCAAACCTAACTTTAACAAATCGTACTTAGCGCTTTACATGTACTTATTACTACATTAAGTTTACAAACAAAATAATAACAAAATAATCAAATTCCCTTATGCTACGTATGTCTAAACTAATAAAACTCGGCGTCCTCAACATCCTCCCCCCGGCGCAGCTTGCGAAGCCTCTTCTACCGGGAGCACGACGAGTTTGCTGACTGGCCTCTTGAAGACTCCTGTCTTTGTCTTCACATCTGCTATCCGGATGCCGCCGTCTGGTCCTGGGTAGGTGCCTTCCACGATGCCCATAGGCCATACGTTTCGTGGTAGCGTGTTATCGGCCACTATTACGACGTCTCCAACTTGTATGGGTCGCCGTCCGTTGTCTCGTGGCTCGCCTCGCGGTATCAGTGAAGGCAGATACTCGCGTAGCCAGCGTCGCCAAAAGTGGTCGGCTAACGCTTGGCTGGCTCTCCATGTTCTTCGGTCCGCTTCGTCACAGGGTCCCGTCGTAGGTAGTCCATTTGATGATCCCAACAGAAAATGGTTGGGGGTGAGCGCCTCTGGATCGTGGGCACTCACACTGACGTGGGTCAGCGGTCGGGCGTTGATAGAGAACTCTGCTTCGGTCAATAGCGTTCTCAGAACCTCTTCGGCGGGTGCCTTTTCTCGCAGCGTAGCGGTGAGTGCGACTTTTACTGAGCGCACCAACCTTTCCCAGGCGCCGCCTTGATTTGGCGCTCCGGGCGCTATGTAACGCCACTCCATGCGGTGTAGGTACCCCTCTTCTTTTAATATGGGTGCCCACCCGGTGTACGCTGCTCGTAGCTCTTGAGCGGCTCCACGAAAGTTCGTAGCGTTGTCGGAGTACATAAGCTTTGGCCATCCTCTTCTTGCCGCCATCCGTCGTAGTGCCATCACTGCAGAGTCTGTGGTGAGTGATGAGACGAGCTCGATGTGCACGGCGCGTGACGTGAGGCACGTAAACAGTGCGCCCCATCTTTTCTCTCGCCGGCGTCCGATCTTCACCATCATTGGCCCAAAGTAATCCACCCCGCAGTTAGTGAACGGGCGATGGAAAGGGTCAAGGCGAGCGCGTGGCAAATCTCCAGTGGCCGGTGCTCTCGGTCTGGCTTTTCGTACCCGACAGAGGGCGCATTCCTTTTCTATAGCGCGTACTGTGGGTCTCAAATGTATTATCCAGTAGCGTTGTCGCAGGTCGTTAGTTACGCGTTCTCTGTTTGCGTGACCCGCGCCGCAGTGTTCTTTCAGAACAATCAGTCTTGTGATGCGGTGCCGTCCGTCCATAATGATTGGCGTCTTCATATTGTCGGGCGCGGTAGCAGCTTGAATGCGGCCGCGTACTCTTAAGATGCCATCTTCTAACACCGGGTCGAGCTGAAAGAGGCGACTTCCTCTAGTGATTGGTTGAGTAGTCTTTATCTTCTTCATCTCATTAGGGAAGCTATCTTCTTGTGCTTGCTTGATGAGCTCTTGTTCCGCTCGTTCTATATGCCGGTATTCCAATCCGGTGGCCCTGTGTCGACATATGTCAATAAACGCCAACACTCGCGCAGTCGCTCGTACTAACGTTTCATACTTAGAGAAGCGAGTCGGGTCCGGTATCCAGCTATCCCGTCTTGGTTCCACTTCTGTCGTGTGTAGAACTTCTTGCTCTTCATCTTGGTTGTCGTCTATGCGTTCGAGGGGCCATTCGTCTTCACGTTGATATAGGAAGCGAGGTCCCTGAAACCATCGATCGCTCGTACTTATACGACCGTTGGTCATTCTCGTGGCGTCGTCCGCTACGTTTTCTGTTGTTGGTAGCCATCGCCATTCTTCTTTATGGGTGAGTTCCGCCAGTTCGCCGAGTCGATGCGCCACGAATGGTGTGTAGCGTCGAGCGTCGTTGCGCACCCAATGAACTACTGTAGTGGAGTCAGTCCAGTACACGGTTCTTGTTATTGTACTTCTGTGTTCCTTCTTGATTTGATCAGCAAGTCGCGCTCCGATGATTGCTGCTTGTAGCTCTAACCGTGGTATTGTTTGTGTGCGTTGTGGTGCCACTTTAGCTTTGGCGGCCACTAGCACGACTTTAACTTCGCCGTTGCTGTAGACGATTCTCCAATAGGCCACGGTTGCGTAGGCTTGTTCGCTTGCGTCGCATAGTACGTGTAGCTCCATTTGTTCGTAGGTTCCCGGCGAGTAGCATCTTGGAATTTGCAGGCTTGCAATTTCTTCGAGCTGCGATAACCACGCCGTGAATAGCTCTTGTGCTTCTGCCGGTACAGGTTCGTCCCACGATGTCTTCAGTCGCCATAGACTTTGCAAAATTATCTTCGCTCTGATGGTGAAGTGACTCAGTAGGCCCAGCGGATCGTATATAGACATGACCGCGCTGAGAGCCTCTCTCTTCGTTGGTGCACGCTGCCGACTTCGAACTTCCACTGGAACTCTGTTCATTGAAGTGTTGAATCCCAGTTCGTCTTTTTCAGCGTTCCACATCAGACCGAGGATCTTACTCTCTTGCTGATCTCCCCCCAGTCGCATAGGTGAGGTGGCGTATAGTTCCGTGGGCACGTCACGCAATGCTTCGGTGTCGCTTGCGCTCCATTGTCTCAAAGTGAATCCCGCCGCTGCATGTACCTTCCTTGTTTCATTTATTGCAGCCCGAGCTTCTTGCTTTGTTTCATAGCTGGCAACGAAATCATCCATGTAGTGATTTTTCGTTATTGCTTCTAATGCCCGTGGATACTCTTCGGCGTGTCGCTCTGCGTTGTGGTTGCGAACGAAGTGCGCCATAAATGGAGAGCTTGCTGCGCCGAATATCATACTGGTCATCTTGTAATGTCGAGGTGGACTTGTGCGATCTCCCCCTCGCCATAAGAACTGTTGGGCCGGTTGATCTTCAACACGTATCTTGACCCGTAGAAACATTTCTTGAATATCTGCTGTGACGGCGATGGCTTTCTCCCGGAAGCGAAATAGTATTCCGGGCAGCGATAGCAGCAGATCAGGGCCCTCCAGCAGCAGGTCATTGAGGCTCACGCCGTTACATCGTGCCGCTGCGTCGAACACTAGCCGTTGTTTGCCTGGCTTGTTGGGGTTGTATACGGCGAAGTGTGGTAGAATCCAGCAGTGAGTGCTGTTCATCTCCGATCCGTCGCATGGCTCCGCGTACCCCTTCTTAAGAAGATTTTCTATTTGAGCAGTGTATTCGACAGCGAATTCTGGCGAGGCGTCCATCTTCTTCTCAATGTTCTGTAATCTTCGTAGTGCCGCGTGGTAGCTTGGTGGCGTGGTGACCTTGTCTTGTCGCCATGGTAAGCCAACTTCATAGCCGTCATCAATTTTCTTAATTGTGTTCTGTACTATCTTCATTGCGCGCTGGTCCGCCTCACTGATTCGTGGTTCCCGTGCGACGCCCAGTGCTTCTATCTTGAAGTGAAACTCCACTAGATCATGAAGCTGTTTGTCGTGCCGCTCTCTTGCATCGCTGTGCCGATCGGGCTCGTAGAGATGAAGCACGTTCTCATTCTTCATAATCATGTTGCGTGGTACGGTTCCGTGCACCACCCAGCCGAGTTGCGTCTTTGAGGCAGCCGGTTCGTTGGGGCCACCCATTCTCAGTTCCCTGGAGACAATACTTTCCCAGTGATCGGTTCCCACCAAAAGGCCTGGACGCGCTCTCTCGTAACATATTTCTTCTTGCTTCAGATCTTGAAGGTGCTTATGTTGCAATAATTCTTCTGGAATTGATTGTTGATGCAATTTTAAATTCTTCATTGTTCTTGCTTTCAATTGGTATGCGTGATCTTCCTGCTTGCCGCGAACTTGCACGGTGACGAGCTTGCTGTTGTTCTGTATTTGCCTCATATTGACGCCATGGAGATGTAGCGGATGTGCAGGTCCTTCCGCACCGACTTGTTTGGCCAGATCCTCGTCGATTAGAGTGATTGTAGCCCCTTCATCCAGCAGCGCGAAAGTGTTCACCTCCCCCCGTGGTCCACCGATGACAACAGGGCACATCTTCAGAAGAACGGCACGTGGTCCGGCAGCTTTGGTGGTAGCTACCGACAACACGGCCTCGTTGCTCGTTGTTGCTTGTTCTTGTGTTGCGGTTGCGGGCTTCTCTTCTTTTTCATAATGAAGCGACGAATGGTGTGGACGTTTGCATTGTCTCACGCCGCATGGCTTGGCGCGACAGCTGCTCCGCCGGTGCTTGTGATGAGCGCACTTGAAACATACTTGCTTTTCTTTTAAAAAGTCCCATCGCTGTTCAGTCGTCATCTCTTTATACTTCGGGCATTGATGTAGTATGTGCGCTTGACCGCAGCTCAGGCACGAATCTTGCACTTCTTCCACGTTGTACACGTTGTTAGCCTTCTTCCTTGGCATTGCAATTGCTGCAGCAGGTCGAACTTCTCTTCTTATGTTCGTTGCATTCGTTGATGGAGGAGCGTATGTGTATCGCAACGCTCGGTCCGCCTCTTGCATTAAGAATCGCGAAAGCATCACGATCTCTGGTTCCGCCGTCCCTTCATTTTCGTAAGCGTAGTCACACCAACGTGATCGGATGTGCGGGCTCAGCTTATCCAGCACTTCTCTTGCCAGTAGAGGATTGTAGAGGTACCCCCGACGATCGATTGTCTTCAATACGCAGATGGTGTTTTGTAACCGCACGGCGAACTGATTGAGGTTAGTGGCTGATGATGATGGTTTCGGCGTCTTCCTTAACTCTTCCATGGCTCGATCGATGATAACTTCAGGTCGTCCGAAGCATTGTTCTAATGTTCTCATAATGACGTTCGGATTGGTGGCCGTATGTAGCAGTGCTGACACGACGTCTCTAGCTTCTCCCTTAAGGCAGCTTCTCAACCGTTGTACGTTCTCAGCGTCGGATATGTTGTACATTCTTGTGCTATCTTGCATCGCCGCTTTGAATGGTAGCCACTCGTTGATAGCCCCGGAGAAAATAGGTAGGTCCATACTTCGTGTTCTAGGCCGCACCATCTTCTCTAAAGTTTCTGCCAGTCGATCGATTCCGCTCCTTGTTCGTGATGGGGTATATGATGTTGTTTCTCTAGGTGTTTTGAAGCGTAGTTGTCGAACATCTTCTTTTTGGTTGCCTTGCACTTGTAGCCATTCATCAACTCGCTGGCGCTCTTCCTCCTTTGAGACGCGTCGAACCGGTTCATCGTGGACGCTATCGTCATCCTCTTGAATGGCCGATACTTCGGCGGCAAACCTCTTCTTTATTAAATCGGCTTCCAGTTCCAATTCCTTTCTTCTTATGGACGCTAGCTTCTCAGCGGCTTCTAATTCCGCCAGTCGCATTCTCGTAGTAGCGCTTGCCGTAGATCGATGCGAGCGCACAGAACGCGTCGGTGACGGGACGCGACGCCGTTCCTTTTCTTCCATACTGGGACCAGCCTTATGAACCATGGTGCCCCCTGGATTCGCCTTGCTTTGCCCCTGGTCTACATGTCTCGACGCAGGTGAAGCAGGTGCTTCCAGTGAGAGTCGCCGTATTCGCTCAATTTCAACGCGTTGCATCTCTTGACGCCTTTGCTTTTCCAGCTCCGCTATATCACCTTGATTTCTTGTGACAACCATTGCGATCGGCTAATGGCAACGAAGATTGTAGCTAGACGTCTTGATAGCAGCTCCAAACGTTGATAAAATATTCAGTACCGTAGACGACGAAGGCTTGAATATTTTCTCTTGAATATTTTCTTTCTTCAAAATATTCCTTGAGATCCGGCTTCTCGATGGACCATAATGTGGTGGACTGTATTTTTTGTTGAATAAAAACTCTTCTTCGATGTATTTAGTGTCTTCTTTATTTCCCAAGTTACAATTGAATACTGAACGTTGAACATGATTCTCATACAAAACTGCGCTACTTATATCCGATTTGGACGTATGGCAACTAGCGACGCGTTGACATAGTTGATATTGCGACTATTACCAATCCCATACTAACTAGACAAACAAATTAAGTGAACTTTAACGTGATTGGCTAATTCATGTTTAGACGTGTTTCGACAAGATCAAACCTAACTTTAACAAATCGTACTTAGCGCTTTACATGTACTTATTACTACATTAAGTTTACAAACAAAATAATAACAAAATAATCAAATTCCCTTATGCTACGTATGTCTAAACTAATAAAACTCGGCGTCCTCAACATTTGGTGTACAATAAAGTTTATTTATCTTATCTTTATCTTAAAGGCCTACGCAGACCGGGATGGCATGGCAAAGTTTTTAAATGTTTACCAATGAAAATTCAAACATATCGAAATATAAATAAGACAGCAGAAGCTGCCGAGGCATACTTCGACGTGACGCGGCATGCCGCCGCCGGCAAGCGCCGTGGGATGCCGTAGCAAGTCTCTGGAATGTCGCGGTATCAAAGCGGCTGTTGTGCGCTGACTGGCGGCAATAGTTATTTGTGCAACAAGAGAGCAAAGTCGTTTTTTGCTGCGTGTGCTGATTCTGAATCCTGAGTGTGGCGAGGGATTTAAAGGCACGAGATGCACAAAACTTTGCTCTCGTGTAACACACATAACTTTCCACTTCAGCAGCGAGAACACTTTAGGAGATAAAATATATTACGTAACATTATTGAAACTAGAAATAATTATTTACAGGTTAAATATCAGTTTTATTTGCAGTATATACTTATTTTCGTTTGAACAACAATAAGTTAAACATTCAATAAATTACATTAAAAGACAATTATCTTTTTGCAAAATTTCTTTAGTTAGTACGAGATTCCGAACGTGTTTGTCTTTGAGGTCAAATTCAAAATTGGAACTTCGAAAGGGCTGGTCTTTGTCTCTCTCTCTTTCTAATGGCGGGAAAGAGATAGAGTGTGAATGTTTCGAATTGTATGATTAACCCAAGGCTGAATAAGAAATTCGCGACTTTCTGAAAAACCTACATGTTTGAGCTACTGAAGTGAAAAATACTTTGCCATGCCGTCCCGGTCTGCGTAGGCCTTAATTTGAATTAGCATAAATTTAGTCTACTACGAGAATATCGATAAAACAAAGGCAGATAAAAAAAATCAGGTTTTTTAGTGTACATACCTTTTGAAATTACCTTTTAATTAGGCAATGGTCGTTTTTAATTTTTTTGTTTCATTATTAAGTATTGCTATTATGTACACACTGAGTGAATTTATTTAACAATAGAGAATAGATTACATTATAATTTTAACCTGATTTCAAAGTGATGATGGTGTCTCAATATTGCTCATAAGGGCAGACAGAAACAGGCAGTTTTCAAGCGAACGTTCTAGAATAATAGTGTATCTGTGAAGTGCCTTTTTCATTGTTAAATGATCACTTAGCTACCTAGCTTTAAACTGGTTACGTATAACTTTAATGTCAAAGGACATAACAATGTATGTCTTAAGTATCTGCTGGTTCTAAACTTTAAACCTGCTTCCTGATTACACGTTTGAGTGCAGTGCAAGCTTTGGAATAACAGTGTATGTTTGAGTTACCTTCTTCATTGTAAATGATCACTATAACGAACCAACTCCAACAGTCCGTTGTTATCAAACTAACGTCCGTTGGCAGCACTGCATTATTTGCTTCCAACTTCGTACCAACACAAAATAAAGGAGTCTGCAGAAGGTAAGGTTCTCACAAACGTGCTCGAGCAACGCACACATAGTGCACACGTAGTAATTTTTATTTTAGTGTTATCTTGTTTGTTCTTTTTGTTAAATCTATTTTTAGTACTTTTTAATGTTGTGCATAATTTTTTTAGGTTAATTGACTAGCAAAACCTAGTATGTAAATCGTTTTATAATACATAACAACCGTCAATTAATTGTTATTATGCCTGTACCAATAAAATAAATAAATAGGCAACTATGTGTGCGTGTAGGGTTGCCAGGTCACCAAACCTAATAGCTGGACAGACCAGCCAGTTTGGCCGGACATCTGGGTAAAAAGGCCGGACACCCTACATTATTGAGGATTTTGTGTCTCAGTATTAATAGTTGCCTACGACAATTTTTTTTTCTTTATTTATGTTGAAAGGAGGCAAGCGAGCGCGGGTCACCTGATGGAAAGTAATCACCGCCGCCCATGGACGGGTGTCCATGGGCGGTGGTGATTACTTTGATTACTTACGGCAAAACCAAAGTATAATGATGCATGCATGCAGATGCGTTGCCGGCCTTGAGGAAGGAATTGGATCTTGAGGAGGGAGTAGGAATTGGGAGGGGGGAGGGGTGAGAGATGGGCCTCCGGTACTTTCACTCACCGGACGAAACACAACAGCAACCAGTGCCATTGGTTCACGCCGATATTCTGAGAGAGAGTGGTATTATGCCAGTAATTGTATGTAAAATCAAGCTTTCTTGATTATTACCATAAATCTTGTTAAATTCTAATGAAATATAAATAAAATCGAGTGCCAAATCAGTCTAAGTTCTTAATTCTTAATCAGGCAAATGAAGTCATCAGTCAAAAAAAGTAAAAATTAAAAAGCTTAACAAAAGCCGGACAAGCCGGACACCGTTTATTTTGGCCGGACACGCTGATGATGATGCTTTCGACCGATTTCAGCCATGGCGACCGCTTCGACTCCTAGTCAGTTTGGCGCTGGTGCGCTCGAAGATGGCTAACGTAGCCAATCTTTGCGGTGAACTCTCGTGTGCAATGTGGGCACGTGGCACGCCTATGTCCGGCTTTATCCGGACGCCTGGCAACGCTATGTGCGATGCTCGAGCGCGGTATATATCAATCTTACCTTCTCTGGTTTTCTTATTTTGTGGCACCAACATAGAATTAGTTGATATAACTATGCGAGTGTACGTAACACTAACTTTTGCGTTTGTAAATAGGAAATTACGTTGTACAGTCGGCGTCGTAAGTAGCTGACCACTTTAGTTTTCTATTGTAACAAGTCGAAAATGATACGGAGCTGTTAGTCTAAATGGATCATAAGAAACTACGGATATTTAATTACACTAGGCAATATAGTCATCATCATCATTATCATCATCATCATCTAATGTTTTTTTATGTCCCCACTACTTGGGCACGAGCCTTTCCTATGGATGCATAGGGAGGACGGGCCATAAACCACCACGCGGGCCCAGTGCGGGTTGGTGGTTGTTAACTGCGACGACGATTTCGTAATTTGATCGATTATTCATAATTTTATTAAAAGATACATACATCATCATTATCATCGTCATCTCAGCTAAAAGACGTCCACTGCTGGACAAAGATCTCCCCCAAGGATCTCCACAACGACCGGTTTTGTGATGCTCGCATCCAGCGGCTTCCCGCGACCTTCACTAGACTGTCGGTCGGTAAGCTATGAAATTATCTTTTCGTCCGATATACCGCAGTGTCTCAAGACGAAAGTCTTTGACCGGTGCGTGTTGCCAGTGATGACATACGGGACTGAGACGTGGTCGCTCACTATGGGCGTCATAAAAAGGCTCAAAAGATAGGTACATAACGTTAGATTTATTGTGAGAATTATTGTAAAAAAAAATGTATTTAAAAATGATTTACCAGTGACTTTTAATATCTCTGGATATCAAATTGAGCGCTCTGCCACTCGGCCACATGAGTTTTTTTGGAGAGAGTTTGCTGATTGCCTCAATCGGCATTTTCAGCTTTACCGGCCTTTTTGGGGGCGGCTTGAAACTTTAAGTCTTCCTCAAGCCGTGTGAAACGAATCACCTTCGGAGGTTCTAGAGGGAACGGCATCACGCCTTAGTGCCCTTCTAGATTCTCCGAGGGGTTCGGATCTGATCGGGGCCATTTGGGTGTTAGGGCGACGAGTGAGTAAAAATTAGAACTTATTTATTTATTTATTTATTTATTCAACAATGTTTCAACAGCATTTAACTAAACACAAGGTACAGAAGATGTTACTTAAACATAAGCCAATTATAGAAACATATTATGCTACTAAACTTAAGTTTAAATTTTTTGTATCGCTTTTGTGTATAAATATAGGGCGAACGGTGTGTTTAATAATTGATTGGTGGCGGCGGACGACACGTGGCGCTTCCCGATTGGCTTTTAACATTTAATTAACATCTAAATAAAACGTAGTTGTGAACTAGATAGCTTTGACGGCGCTATTTGATTTTAGGCCAAGGAAAGTACGGTACATGATGAATGGCCTAGATATGAACGGTTTGTTTAGTAGAAAATTTAAATCATCATCATCATCATCAGCTCATTTTATGTCCCCACTGCTGGGGCACGAGCCTTCCCTATGGATGGATAGGGAGAACGGGCCATAAACCACCACACGGGCCCAGTGTGGATTGGTGGTTGTTAACGACTGCTAATGCAGCCGGGGCCAACGGCTTTACGTGCCTTCCGAAGCACGGAGAAGCTCGAGATGATAAATTTTTGGTCACCCATCCGATGACCGACCTTTGCGAAAGTTGCTTAACCTCAACACTCGCAGACCGGGCGCGTTAACCACTGCACCATCGAGCTCACCCTTCATTAAATGATTTTATTCAAATTTAAATTTTGGCTAAGCATTTTTTAAACGTCATATTAAAAAGTATTTACCTATCTATCTAAATTTTATTCATCATAATCATCGTCAATCAGCCTCACATCGCGACGCCGTATATACAAAAGTGTATATACCGTTCCATAGTTTAATTATTGTAATTGTTTATGTAACCGTTTTAATAAAATAAATAATTGAGCAAAGGCCTACTTAAAACCAAGTCATCGCTACAACTGATGGGCACCACTCTTGCCGAATGAGGGTTGGTGATCAAAAGCCCGGGCTATGCATCAAAAAAACTACATGCAGTCTACATGCTACCAATTTGTATTTAAAGCGAGTCCACAGAGTGGCAGTCTCATGCAAATCGGTCCAGCCGTTTAGAAGGAGTTCAATAACATACACACGCACAAAAGATTTATATATAAGTATTATAGCTGACCCGGCGGACTTCGTACCGCATTTCTTTTTTTTTTTTTCTTTCTTTTTTTTTAATGAAGCCTATGTTACTCAGCGCTAATGTAGCATTCTAATGGTGAAAGAATTTTTTAAATCGGCCTAGTAGTTTTTGAGTTTATTCGTTGCAAACATACATACATACAAAAATACAAAGGTTTCCTCTTTATAATATTAGTAAAAAAGTAAATAGCCCATATACCTACTGTCCCATTGCTGGGCACAGGCCTCCATCATTGAAATTAAGTCATCGCTGCAATAGATGGGAATACCCATCAACCAATAGGCTTAAAGCAATGTGACATTAATCCCGCGCGATAGGAACACCTGGCATCGAAGCGCCCGGAGTGGAGATCCCTGGTCAGAGACAAGATTTTTGATTTTGAATCACTGCGGCGTTCTGAGTTAGATGCCAAGCGCGATGAACTGAAGGCCCGACCAACGGCGGACGTCAGTTATAATTTTGAGAATGGTGTCTTGACCTGCTCTCTATGCGCACGCACCTTCTTAAAGAAAATAGGCTATATAAGCCACCTAAGGGCGCACGAACGCCAACAACAGCGGAATGTAAGACAGTCGCCGTAGCCGAAATCGGCCAGGAGTAGTAGTAGTAGTAGGAGTAGTAGTAGTAGGAGTAGTAGTAGTAGGAGTAGTAGGAGTAGTAGTAGGAGTAGTAGGAGTAGTGGTAGTAGGAGTAGTAGTAGTAGTAGTAGTAGTAGTAGGAGTAGTAGGAGTAGTAGTAGTAGTAGGAGTAGTGGTAGTAGGAGTAGTAGTAGTAGTAGTAGTAGTAGTAGTAGGAGTAGTAGGAGTAGTAGTAGTAGTAGTAGTAGTAGGAGTAGTGGTAGTAGGAGTAGTAGTAGTAGTAGTAGTAGGAGGAGTAGTAGTAGGAGTAGTGGTAGTAGGAGTAGTAGTAGTAGTAGTAGTAGTAGTAGTAGGAGTAGTAGGAGTAGTAGTAGTAGTAGTAGTAGTAGTAGTAGGAGTAGTAGGAGTAGTAGTAGTAGTAGTAGTAGTAGGAGTAGTGGTAGTAGGAGTAGTAGTAGTAGTAGTAGTAGTAGTAGTAGGAGTAGTAGGAGTAGTAGTAGTAGTAGTAGTAGTAGGAGTAGTGGTAGTAGGAGTAGTAGTAGTAGTAGTAGTAGGAGGAGTAGTAGTAGGAGTAGTGGTAGTAGGAGTAGTAGTAGTAGTAGTAGTAGTAGTAGTAGGAGTAGTAGGAGTAGTAGTAGTAGTAGGAGTAGTGGTAGTAGGAGTAGTAGTAGTAGTAGTAGGAGGAGTAGTAGTAGTAGTAGTAGTAGTAGTAGTAGGAGTAGTAGTAGTAGTAGTAGTAGTAGGAGTAGTGGTAGTAGGAGTAGTAGTAGTAGTAGTAGTAGGAGGAGTAGTAGTAGGAGTAGTGGTAGTAGGAGTAGTAGTAGTAGTAGTAGTAGTAGTAGTAGGAGTAGTAGGAGTAGTAGGAGTAGTAGGAGTAGTAGTAGTAGTAGGAGTAGTGGTAGTAGGAGTAGTAGTAGTAGTAGTAGTAGTAGTAGTAGGAGTAGTAGGAGTAGTAGTAGTAGTAGTAGTAGTAGGAGTAGTGGTAGTAGGAGTAGTAGTAGTAGTAGTAGTAGGAGGAGTAGTAGTAGGAGTAGTGGTAGTAGGAGTAGTAGTAGTAGTAGTAGTAGTAGTAGTAGGAGTAGTAGGAGTAGTAGTAGTAGTAGGAGTAGTGGTAGTAGGAGTAGTAGTAGTAGTAGTAGGAGGAGTAGTAGTAGTAGTAGTAGTAGTAGTAGTAGGAGTAGTAGTAGTAGTAGTAGTAGTAGGAGTAGTGGTAGTAGGAGTAGTAGTAGTAGTAGTAGGAGGAGTAGTAGTAGTAGTAGTAGTAGTAGTAGTAGGAGTAGTAGTAGTAGTAGTAGTAGTAGGAGTAGTGGTAGTAGGAGTAGTAGTAGTAGTAGTAGTAGGAGGAGTAGTAGTAGGAGTAGTGGTAGTAGGAGTAGTAGTAGTAGTAGTAGTAGTAGTAGTAGGAGTAGTAGGAGTAGTAGGAGTAGTAGGAGTAGTAGTAGTAGTAGTAGTAGGAGGAGTAGTAGTAGTAGTAGTAGTAGTAGTAGTAGGAGTAGTAGTAGTAGTAGTAGTAGTAGGAGTAGTGGTAGTAGGAGTAGTAGGAGGAGTAGTAGTAGGAGTAGTGGTAGTAGGAGTAGTAGTAGTAGTAGTAGTAGTAGTAGTAGGAGTAGTAGGAGTAGTAGGAGTAGTAGTAGTAGGAGTAGTAGTAGTAGTAGTAGTAGGAGGAGTAGTAGTAGTAGTAGTAGTAGTAGTAGTAGGAGGAGTAGTAGTAGTAGTAGTGGTAGTAGGCTTAATCACCACGCTTGCCAAATGCGGGTTGGTGATCACAAAACCGGGCTATGCATCGAAAATCCGAACTCACTTTGCCCGACCTGGGCATTGAGGATCATCATCGAGGATCTATAAAAAAAGGAAACAAAGATCCCTCCCGTTCTTCCAAAATTTAAAAATACAGCATCATTGTAGAAACAAACAGAGCACAATGGAGCATCCAAAGGTTGATTGTCTTCTTACAAAAACACTTTCAGTGTCTCGGAGCCGTCGTACCCTCCTCAGAGTGATCTTATTGTTACTGTTATATTAAATCTCCTTGCTAGTCATGCGTGATATATTGCTTACAATTTATATCATTCCCTTTGTAGTCTAGAAATAACGATTTTTTTTAATAAAATATTTTTATGTGTTTACTTTAAGATTTGGTGAAAATTTAAGAATCAGTCTTTAATGTAACTTTTTTCTTTTATTTAGCCATTGGAATGTCCCACAGCTGGGGAGTGGCTCAGAGTTATGCCACCAAAGATAGATGCTGAGATTTTTTTATTTTATTTTATCCACACAACAGCTGCTAATTTATGAATTAAAAATATGCAAAATAATAACATACTATCTTTCTTTTATTTAACTTAAAGTATTTTGTTTTGTTAAGTTAATAACGTTAAAAAAGTTTTTAATAAATTAAGTCTATGACGTATAACAAGCTTAGCTTTATTGAAACCTACTACGTATGTGTAAGAATAACATAAATATGATTTGACATACTCGTACAAATCCATGAAACGGTAAAACGTGCCGTGGTAGTCTCTCCAAAGCTTTCACTGGCGTCCCGACAAAAAAAAATTAGCTACAAAAGAATTTCATATCACAAACAATTTCGTGACGTCATCATTTATAATTACCGCTATCAAACTATGTACCTACCTAAATGTTATAATCATAAATTCTCATAATAAACTGTCCATTAACCGTTTCGAGCTCTAGCCCATAACATTTATGATAAGGGATAATATTTCCTCATAGCATCTAGAGTGGGTGTGTCTTTCTGTACGTTTGCCAAAGATTTTGCGAGTACACACGCCTACACATGAGACTACGACAAACTGCCAAACTTCCTAAATAGTATTTGAACTTTATGTCCATAACCAAAGGTTGAATATTTATTGAAAAAAAATTGACAGTTTTGGTAGTCTGATGTGAAGGCGTCTGCACCAATCCAATGGCTACACGTGTAAGTGAGGGCTTAACCTAGTTTACGTAATTAGACGCTAAAAAAGGTTGGTTACATTTATTTTGTACACTTAATTTATTTTTTCATACTTGGCCTTATTAAGGGCACTTGACAAACGACAACAACAACCCACTCAACACTACTTTAAAGTTTATACTGACACCCCCTACCAACCATTAGGTCACAAAGTAGGTGTCAGACATCCTTGTGCAAGCACAAGGGACCATCTACGTCAGGTCATAACGCCAGATCAGGACGCACCGAGGCGCATTCTTCATCCGGTACTTTTAAGACTAGTGTCTCAAGCTAGTCGCCCCGTGGACACGTATAGTCCACTACCTATTATCCAGATAGGTTACCGGAGCTGTAAGCTCGCTCACTTCTCGTTGCACAAGAGCACAACTCGCAGATTCCACTGCTCGGGTCGTCAACTCTAAGTTGACTACCAATTATCCTCTTTGGTGGCGGAGTTGTAAGCCCACTCACTTCTCAGTACCTATCCAGGCACCTTGCCGATTTCAACATCCTACGCGGTTGGCTCAACCGGAGGTATTGCATCTAGCGGGCACCTCTACTAGTTATCCAGACTAGTGCCGGAGATGTTGGAGCTCTGCTCAGTGAAAACCACCGAGCATGACAACCAACTATGGGCAACTCACGTGCCCCGCAAGTCCTTTCGCCTCGGGCCCCTCGAGACCGCTACTTGGACCCGCTCGCTGTGCACGAAATGGAAGCCTGGCCACATCAACCAGGCAGACGAACATTCCCACTTCTACAGCTAACCACGCGCCACCACGAGTCCAACCCATGTCCGGAACCTGTCGGAGACGCCCGCGAAGGCATAACCGACAGGGGGCTTATGATCCGGAACTTCCGTGGTACCCTTGAAAAGACAGCCGGACCCGTAGTTCCAGCTGCCATACCCTACCTATCAGGGTCAGTAGATAGGGACTAACGACAAGGAAAAGAGAAACAAAGGTCTTTATAGGGGATAAAGCAAACTAATTACTAAAGATACACCTGACTTTTAGATAGACCTGCACCCGCCGTGGTCACGGGCTGCTTGAGTCAGCCCGTGACCACGGTTGGTTTAAATCCTTGTTTGTTAAGGAACGCGAAAGTTTCTAATCAACGCTGGGATTGGTATGTGACATGCTATGTTCACATGACATTACATTAGGGATGTTTACGGACGCGCATATTAATGGCTTCGCAGCGATTGTGCGCAAACCACAGATCATATAGCGGTCTGTGGCGCAAACGAATAGCGTCCCTGATGTGCCGTGTACGGGGCAGCTCCAATGGCTACCTGCAGCTGTTCGCCGCGAGGATGGATCTGGACTGGCCATTATTGTAGCACTGGACCAGGTTGCATGTTGTGCACTCTGGTTCCAGACCTAAATTTAGATTACGCTGATTATTAATAATATTGTTGTTTTTATGTTTTTATTCTGATTTCATTTTATTCTAATTTTTAATTATTACTAACACAGTATTAATAATAATTACTAACACAGTCTTAAGTTTATATTGTTACTTACAAAAATGGCTTTCTGTAAGCATCTGATATTATTATTTATTATTATACTCTTTATTTATTTTAAATCTTATCTTTTTTAACTTTTTTTATTACAATTACGTACTTACATAGGTTAACCACAAAATTGGTTATAATAAAGAAAGTAATAGTAGTATAAATACACAGCTCCCCAACTACTAAAAATACAGAGACCCATACATAATAATAGTGATATTAAAGAGATATCATCACGACCAAAAATATCTCAATCAACGCCAGACCTTGCGGCTAATGAAGAGGTTGTATGACGGTAGAAGGGTGCACCGAGACAGAATATGACATTTGTAATTTTTTTTTTTTTTTTTAGTAATTATTAATTATTAGTAATACATAAATAAACAATATTTCTTTTCTGTATGATGATGATGAATGATAATAGAAATGAGAAGTGAGAAATGATATACCCCCAACCCCTCGAGTATCTCAGTAAAGATGTGGGGCTTTACTAAGTCCTCGGGCGGACGTCTTGAGAGAATTTGAAAAGTGACGTTGCACTGTTTTGTTTTATTTGCCAACACTCGTGCACACTCACGAACACTTAACGGTTAATAATCCACCATTATTTCACATTAATATTCGATATAACACAAATTTTCGAAAATAAAACAAAACCGCAGACATGACTCTTCACTTTCCCGCCAAGAAGTCCATTTGTAATTAGTAACTAACTAAATACGATGATAAACATTAAAACTCCTTTCAGCACCGATTTCCTAAGGCTTCAGTCTACGCCAGACCTCAGCCAGTGTAGAGGTTGTATTGCCGGTAGTTAGGTGCACAGACATAGAATATTGACTAAAGAGGTTTTCTGTTTTTATATGTACATAAATATGAGGTTTTCAAAAGTAAATAAACTGAGACTGAAAAAAATATGTTTAAAGAACACAAGTAGTCATTATAATGGGTACACTGTTTCGCGGTATTATAAAATACGTGGTTTTCATTTGATTTTTACAAAAATAAAAAATAAAATGCTTTTTTGACATACAAGGGTATCATTCAACAGCGACGAATTATGATATTTGCAATTAGTAACAGATACGGTAATAAACATGAAACTCCGTTCTGCAACGATTTCCTATTTATATTTAAGAGATATAATTACCAAAAAGGTCTCAATCAACGTCGAACTCTGAGCTAGTGCAGAGGTTGTATGGCTGGTAGTTCGTGCACATACACAGTAACGGATTAGATACGGTGAAAGATGATATGGTTGACTGGTAGAGAATGCCTCAGGCATTAAGTCCGCCATGTAATAGTTGTGTTGCAAAAGTTTAAATAAAATAAAATAAATAAAATAAACATTAAACTCCTTTCATCACCGATTTCCTATCTATATTTAAAAGATATAATTACCAAAAAGGTCTCAATCAACGCCAGAACTCTGAGCTAGTGTAGAGGTTGTATCACTGGTAGTTGGGTGCACAGCCTCCGTTTAATTACAAGCCGTCGGGTCGATGAGTGCGAGCGAGTCGTTTTGACGCTTGAGTGGCTCGTTACCAAAGATTAGGTGTGGTGGAAGGCATGAGCTAGCGAATGCTCCTGATGAAAAGTAGGTTTGTTTGTTTTTCTCAGGTTTACGAGAAACACCGACTCAAAATGGTGAGGGTCACGGAAAGTAGCTGGATGTGAGCAGCACAAATCGGTCGTTGTGGAGATTTTTAGCCAGTAGTGGTCGTCTTTCGCTGAGATGATGATGATGATGATGGTATATCAAAATGAGAAAAAACTTTGTAGATTACAATTGTGTTTTTCAAAAGTTTTATATTATGATGTACGGCTGAAACAAATAATGTTAAATCAACGCGACCATGTTAAGTTTAACTTATGTCTGAGATTAGTAGCAAGAGAGGAAGAGAATAACAGAGACAATATAGAGACTTATTTATTACGCAAACACATTACACAAAATACACACTGATACAAACTCCTGATTCTTCCAGATTCTTAACCTGATGTTTCCTAAGCCAATACAAACAAACACTACACGTAGAACAAGAACACGGATCACACGCGCACTAAACCAGGGGGTCGACGCCTAACTCTCTCGCTTTCGATCGCTTTGAAGGCGAGGCGAGGAGGAGGCGTCATCTTGTCATTTCGAAAGCAATATGAAAGCAATATCGAAAGCTATAGGCTATAGCTTTCGATATTATTCGATATTATATTTCGATATTATATTAGAAAGCGAGGCGAGAGCCTCGCCTTCAAAGCGATCGAAAGCGAGAGTGTTACGCGGTTGGGGGGCAGGTATTGTTAAATACGTAGGCGCTTTCTAAAGGCGAGTCCACATTAAGTAACATGATAATATAGCTTAATTATATAGCATGTTTTATTAGTGTGGATGAAAAGCGTCAATAAAACAACCTAATACTTATAGTTTTGTAACATGTATAACATAAGTTATATAGCCTAATGTGACATCATTCATAAATCATTCTAATATGTTTATGTTCAATAATGATATAAATAATATTTTTTTTATGATTAGTTATATTATTAAAATATACAACGTGTTACAAAAAGATGTAGTCAAAATGAAAAGATCCAAAGTGTATCTCATGTAGAACTTGTATGTGTTGTTATTAAGAGATAATTAATAACTTTAATTTGTTATGCAATGGTTAATTAAATATTTATATTTGTAAAGTGATGCGCGTCAGGCGCGCATAAGCAAGCAGTAGTGATCATAAATGTAAGTACACAGAGGTTACTAAACCACTAGGGCTAGACTTACTGAGGGGTATTTTGATGTGACGTCACAATATAAATATTAAATTAAAAATTGCATAACACATTAAAGTTAATAATCATGTCTTAGTAACTCTGCATACAAGATCTAAATCGGATACACTTTGGATTTTTTCATTTTGACCACACCTTTCTGTTACACGTTGTATATTTATATATTAAAATAATATAATTATATAAATACGTCATATTGATATGTCTTATACTATAAAATAGATATCCTGTGAATGACGCGCTCGGTTACTGTCCCACACCACCAGCAATACACTAACGCATGTAAAGGCACACAATGACACGAACGCGGGCAGTCAATATTGTAAGGCTGATTTGCCGCAAAATGCAGCGATAAATGCGATAGTTATTTACCTATACCGTTTACACAGAATCGGACTCGTTCGCTTCTAAATGGGCATATCGGTGCATTCTGCTAGTTTAAGCTGAAGGTGGTGTAAATAAATAAACAAAATGTCTATATTGGTCACCGTCGGTGACTCCAATGTGTATAAACAAACTCTTAAGAGTCTGAATACACACTGTATATAATATTTAAGAATATTTTTAAATATAAGAAGCTGTCCCGTCTCCACATTATTACCGCCAAAACAAAATATGATATAACTTATTTTTGGCAGTATCACTGTTTTAATTCCCCTCACCGCTCTCTCCTTTCACTTGCTCTAAGACTGGAGTCGGAATATCTCCATTATACAGCGAAGTGTGAGTATGATTCGCCCGTGGACGTGCCTCGTGAAATATTTCTGAGACCATTAAACTTTAGTGCGATCGTTTCAGTGTAGATATTAAAGTCATTGTATAAAGAAAATATAATAGAAGACAATAAAACATTGTTTCCATGAACACTACACATTGAAGAAACAACATTTACGACTTTTGATTTATCCTACCGTTTATTGTATTTCAAAGAAAACAAATGCAACTTATACTATAAATAATAAAAAGTGCTGGTGTCATGTTCATTATCATCATCAGCCTTTAAGTGTCTAAATGCTGAGCTAAGAGCTTCCCTCAAGAACAGGGTGCCTCCCCCCCCCCTCCAGGGGAAACTAGCAACCAAGTTCCCGCAGACTGGGACGACCTACGGGATATGTGGGGTTGGCCTAAACGCGGCCGACCCACTAAAACCCCTGGGTTGTTCCGTCAACCGTCGATAGGGAGAGGGAAGCCCCGTGCAATCGAGCTAGCGATTCTACCGTAACGACCCCTCCGACGGGCGTCATGTGACGACTTCTGCTTCGAGCTGGAGAAGGCCCAGAACAACAGAGCCGACCCCAGAGCCAGGCTTGCGTGCCTATGTGCGGGTAGAGTACTCTCCCTGTCCAACCACACCGCAGGCTCGCTTAGGGGGGAAGGAGTTGGACGAATCCACGTCGCCGTCTCCCCGTCCTCCTTCGGCGGATTGCTCCCGAGAGAGGATCTTCCTCCCGTTCGCGCTCCGCCGGGAACAGGGAGCCTAGTGTGAGTTTTGTTTACTATCCGTATTCATGCGATTACGTTTATAAAAACGAAAATTAGTATAGCATTGACGCAGCGCCACCTGGCGGCATACGAGAAGAGTTAACATTTTGCCATGCAAAGTATTGGTTTCGTTAACGTGATCGAATGGTGAATGAATCTCGCATTAGGCACCCTGTAGCACATTGAGATAGTGAAGTGCCCAAAGTTTCGGGGGTCACCTAAGTGAATTTGAAAGCCAGTCTGATCGATTTTAATTTGAACGAACACCATATCATATCATATCATCGAATGATGCCCTAATACTACGAAGCTTTAAATACCCGAAGTTGAATGTTACATCGTACGTGACACATCATGCAGCACTTGGCATTCGTCTTACCTGATGTTAAGTGATGCTACCGACGGTGGAAGCGCACTTCACCCAGGAATCGCAATTCTGCCGCCTCTATGATCTAGTGGTTCAGACCACCAGTTTAGACCCAAAGGTCTTGGTCCCGGGTTTGATTCACAGCGAGGGGTACATGTTTGTGTACTCGGTTTGGTTGGTGGTAGGGTGGGTGCGCCTGGCTAGCTTAGCTACCACCATCTTATCTAAATATGTCGCCATAACATCAATGTTTGTAGCATTGAAGTGTTCCGGCAGCTAGAGATAAGATAGCCAGTGCCTCAGTAAATGAGGATTCCTGGTGAAGTACGCTACCACCAATTGTTGTAATTATCACTAACCATCAAGAGATTAAGGCACTGTGCTTACCCATAAATATATTAAAAAAAAAGTTACTAAAGAACTGAGTATTGACATCTACCCCCCGCTGGATATCGAACCTAGGTTTAATCTGTGCCCTGGATCCTCTAGATTATCCACTAGACCCCAGAGGCGATTATCTTAACCATTTAGAACTACTCAAATTAGGTTTCTTTGTATAACCAGTTTCTTTAATAACGACAAAATTCTCTCCACCCCAAGTTATTAGAGAGTTGGCAATTGCTCAAATCTTTCACCTCCAAGGCATTGTCTTATAACAAGCGCCATCTTATAATCAGGTTTCAGTATTGAAGTGCCAACTTTGCTTGTTTGAACTCCAAATTATAGACTTAGGGAAATTGCGGTGGCTTCTAAGTAAACGCTCCAATTTGGTAAGCGGATGGTTGGTGATTATACAATCCTGTCTATATATACAGGTTACCAAGTGTGCGTGGATGAATGAAGAGATTGCGAAATATACTCAAAGGACTCTCGGGGGCAATTTTGATGAAAATGAAAATGGTACCTTAAGATTAGACAAAATGCAGATTATTATGTCTGATATTATGAGATTATGTCTTATTATACTATATTATTATAGTATATAATATAGTATTGAGGAGCTCGATGGCGCAGTGGATAACGCGCCCGGTCTGCGAGTGCTGAGGTTAAGAAACTTTCGCAAAGGCCGGTCATCGATGGGTGACTGAAAATGTATCATCTCGAGCTTCTCCGTGCTTCGGAAGGCACGTAAAGCCGTTGTTCTCGGCTGCATTAGCAGTCGTTAACAACCACCAATTTGCACTGGGCCCGCGTGGTGGTTTATCGCCCGTTCTCCCTATCCATCCATAGGGAAGGCTCGTGCCCCAGCAGTGGGGACAAAAAATGAGCTGATGATGACGATGATGATGATATAGGTAGTATTATACTCGTAGTATGATACCTATGACGTAATATCAGACGTAATATATGTTTAAAATCGTCTGTCGTCGCTTAACCAAGAAAAATTACAAAAACTTTTTATTCAATTAAGCTTTCTTTCAGTAACATTTTCAAATATTCATCCATCATCATTCTACCACTGGAATATTAAAGGCAAAAAATTCTGTTTTACCAAAAAATTAATTACAAAAAAGCTTTAAGTATTAACAGATTTACCAACATTTATTAATCCTTTATTCTACTCGTACATAGAAGATACATTTGGGATTACACATTATACAATATATACATTTAGGGATTTACCTGTAGTGATAGTTATAAAAGGAAATAAATAAATATTTAGGTACATTTAAAACTGAAATATATTACTGCTCTATGTTGAAATAAAACTTGTGGTAATTAATAGATTAAAGTATTAGTCTATACTAATATTATAAAGAGGAAACCTTTGTATTTTTGTATGTATGTATGTTTGCAACGAATAAACTAAAAACTACAGGACCGATTTAAAAAAAATTTTCACCATTAAAATGCTACATTAGCGCTGAGTAACATAGGCTATAATTAATAAAATACTAAAAACGACAATTTAATTTTCCAATACAAAATAATTTGTTTGTTTTGTGGTCATGGAAACTATTGATATATAGAAACTGTCAAAGCGGTACGAAGTCCGCCGGGTCAGCTAGTTTATTATACGGAGCAACCTATCAACGGTTTTCAATAAAAAAGAACGTTGCTGCCAGAGTCACAGACACGCAAACCGCTGGGTATGTTTTGTCACTATGGTTTATATCCTTATTTTAACATAAAATCTGTACTGTACTGGGCACTTTGCATACATAAAACTAAAATATAAAAGCATATAGCTTTACCTTAATCGCGGTCTCTGTGTAAATCTCGTGTCTGTATGTATATACTTACATCATTTACTCGAGTTCTTCAGGTAGGTATACCTACGAACAGATATTCTAACGTAGGTTCTTATAAAACAATGACCATATCCCTGCTCTGTTCCGGTTTGAAGAGTACTAGATCTAGTGAAGGGCATAAAGGCATAATTACTAAAGCATCAAGGTCGACAATGCTTGATATTGAATGAATAATAAATATATGGGGTTGACATAAGCCAATAAAATGTAATTATCGTTGGTTTATGTTGGTATACGATCACGCATACGATGATCATTCTATTCCATTTTTATACTTCTAGCGTTATGCCACTTGTCTAGGCCCTAAGGTCTATAGGCAGATGACCACTTTTCACCAAACGTAGGTAGGCCATATGTCGAGTACAAAATTCAAAATGTTTTTTTTTTAGTTTAGGCTCCTATGGATCTTCAGGACGGAAGACCTTGCACAGAGTTGAACCGGCAAGAAACTTAGCAAGGAAATTTTTATTATCCCTCCCTTTTACAACGTTCAATACTAGAAAATACATATAAATACACTTTTTTTTTCTTTAGTTGATGGCTTCGTGCAATTTAGTTAGTGTCAAAGTAATTTTTCTTACAAGTAATACATAAATAAACAATATTTCCTTCCTGTATGATGATGATGATGGTGAATGATAATAGAAATGAGAAGTGAGAAATGATATACCCCCCAACCCCTCGAGTATCTCAGTAAATATAAGCCTTACTAAGTCTTCGGGCGGACTTCTTGAAAAAATTTAAAAAGTGACATTGCACTGTTTTTTATCATTTGCCAACACTTTTGCACACTCACGAACACTTAACGGTTAATACTCCACCATTATTTCACATAAATATTCGAATTTCACAAATTTTAGAAAACAAAACAAAACCGCATACATGACTCTTCACTTTCCCGCCAAGAAGTCCCTTAAAGACACTTTCCAATACCAATAAGATACACAAAATATAAAAGACAACAACAATAACATCATCATCATCATCATCCTAGATAAGTCCACTGCTGGACAACATGTAAAAGCTAAATTATCTAATATTGCTTTTTTATTACCTTATTTTGTATTCTAATCTCTAAACTTCATACAATGATGATTGTATGAAGATGATACTTAATGATACTTCACTAAATGATGATGATGATTAGGTAATCATCATCGTCATTTAGTGAAGTATCATTAAGTATTGCTTGTAGGTACAAATAACCCTATCGACTTCTCGATCGTAAATCCACTGATAATGGATTAAATTCCATGCGTAGTAAATACGAAACTTTGTGTCAAGTTCCTCGTATCTAATAGATATCAAGATTACCACAGCTAATTTGGTCTTTAGCACCTATTACGTAACCGATACATTATGGAGTCCTATCAAACTTCTGTAGTTTATCTATAGCCCCATCTACAAATACAAATATACTTTATTACGAAAGCTGTGCTACAAGGGGTCTCAAAATACATAGGTGTGCAACCAATAAAGCTAGGTTATTCGACAACATCGTAACAACACAAGATGCATTGACTATGAGTCCCACACTAGGAAAAACTGTTTCGTGGGCACCCAATTAAGGCAAACAGGATAACGACAGATCTAACAGACCTTGGCACTCCAGAAATCAGTACAGCTAAGTGGAAGTAAATTATTATTAATAACAAAAAAAGTATAAAAATAATAACAGAAACTAAAATCCTTGTGGATGGTAAAATGTGTTTGTACGAGTGTGTGTTTGTGTGCATGTGAGTGTGAGTGTGTGAGTAGGGTGCGTCTTCATGGTTTGTTATCCTATACTCACTCATAATGCCCCACTGCTAGACAAAGAACTCCGTTTCCTTTCACGTCTTAGGAGTCTCAGCTCTTAATGGTCAAATTCCAAACGAAGTGGAGAACGCTAGTTTATAATGAATTTTTCAACCCCTTTCAAAGCGCTAAAGCGCTGGAAAAGAGAGAACGAAAGAACTCGGTTTTATTTCAGAACACTAGTTTGTAGTGGATCTGGCAAAGAAAGAGGGATCTTTCTTTGCCAGCGCTTTAGCGCTTTGAAAGGGGGTCGATCAAGTACCACAAAACCTGGAGTATTTCCGTCCTTCCAAATCATCCTGTTTATCTAACACTAGCTGTGCCCTGCGGTTTCACCCGCGTTAATTAGCGACTGTTCCACTCCTATTAGTCATAACGTGATGTAATATAGCCTATAGCCTTCCTCAATAAATGGACTATTTAACACAAAAAGAATTTTTCAATTCGAACCAGTAGTTCCTGAGATTAGTGCGTTCAAACAAACAAACAAACAAACTCTTCAGCTTTATAATATTAGTATAGATATGTTTTAAGTTTTAATTAATATTTCTATTATCACTTTCATAATACAAAGAAAACATTTACTTTAAAGCTTGATTTATTTATTTGATAGGTACAAAAACAGATAACAAACTGTAACATTCAACTGGTCATTTTTTGAATAATTTGTTAACCTAAATATTGTACACGGCATTAAAATCTATACTTATAATATTATATTATAATCTATAATATTATAAAGCTGAAGAGTTTGTTTGTTTGTTTGTTTGTTTGTTTGTTTGTTTGTTTGAACGCGCTAATCTCAGGAACTACTGGTTCGAATTGAAAAATTCTTTTTGTGTTGAATAGTCCATTTATTGAGGAAGGCTATAGGCTATATTACATCACGCTATGACTAATAGGTGTGGAACAGTCGCTAATTATAAAAAATAAAGTTATTATAAACATGCAACAATAGATACAGCGTTTTATTTAAAAGTAATTTTAAACAAGTTATTCCTATAGCAATAAGCACCCTGATGAAAAATATCGAGCTCAGTGCACACACTGTAATAGGCTTCGCGCATACGATGAAGTAAGTTGTTTTGAGAAACATTATTGTTGGATAGTGGAACGTTGCACAAACGAGGTACTTACATACGTTTAATTATATATTTTTTATGTAGTTTTTTTATCAAATGTTTTATTTTTAGTGTACAATAAAGTTTATGACTATAAATATAAAATATAGTTAAACATGAAATGCCCACCCGAACCTGGGTCTTCTTCTGACCCTGGTTCGATTCCTTTTAACGCATTCACTGCCTTGAAACAACTGTTGAATTTGAAATTGAATTTCGATTGTGTCTCACACGGCGCCGTGTATTGGGCAGTGAATGTGTTAGTTCGGCTTCAGTGCAGCAATTACCACAAACAATAAAAATAAAATAAATATAATTTAAATATGACACACATGCTCACAGAAAAAAAAATGGAACAGAAATGCAAACTAAAACAAAGATCCGTTTAGTTTTAATATAATGGATTTTTTTACTTTTTATTTTTAAGTGTTAATTGCTACACTTATTTATATAAAATACTTATGTGTTGTGTTCGTTTCAATATTTTTTCAATATTGTTTCAAAGTTTTCACAACTTACACAACATTAATAATTGCCTCAGCTTACATAGAATTACGCAAAATCAATTCAACCAATTTAATAACGAATCATCCCCAAACTATAAGTCCAAAATAACTTGAAAACATTAATTACATCTCTATCAAATTTTAATGGCTATCGGCTATACTCGTAATGTACCTGGCTATTAGCTCAACAGAACTAATTAAGCTTAATTAAAATTCTGACAGAGACGTTCCAGATAAATAACGAAGCTTAAAACGGGCGTGGGCCTTCCCTTAATGAAATCTAAATGCACAGCTAAGCTTGCCATTCCCCGCCTTAGAATAAACATGGCTGCCAAACTTGGAGGCAGTTGTACAAGATGCCAAATGAAATGGAGCTTAAAGCGTTTGGAATAAGGAATACTGTTATTTTTCGGAGTGATAGGGTAGGTTTGTTGTAAGGTGTTATGGAGGCAGATCCGAAGAAATGTGACTTATTTCGGGGCTTACATGTGCGCACGGTAATTATTCTCGTATGAGCAAATGTTACTGCCAAATAAGATCGCTTTTACTTTCACCATATTGTGATATGTTAGTCTAGTGAACTTGCAACGCGCGTAACAATTAATAAATGCAATAATTTTATTCTATCGTGTTAATGGTACTTATTTTAAGCACAATAAGTGCAAGCAAAAAAGCACTGTAAATCAAGTTACAGATACACAATTTTTCTGAGTGGTAGAGTCACGCTGCGTTGCAGCACGTACGAGTAATGGGCCGGCTCGCCCGGCGTAATATCACCCTCTCACAGAATATCGGCGTGAAACAATGGCACTCGTTGCTGTTGTGTTTCGTCCGGTGAGTGAAAGTACCGAAGCCCATCTCTCACCCCTCCCCCCTCCTAATTCCTACTCCCTCCTCAAGATCCTACTCCTTCCTCAAGGCCGGCAACGCATCTGCGGTTACTTTGGTTTTGCGGGTGTCCATGGGCGGCGGTGATAACTTTAAATCAGGTAACCCGCCTGCTCGTTTGCCTCCTTTTGTTATAAAAAAAACACACACACACGATAGTATATAGTATATAGGAAAACATGCTCATGTTACTAATTAGGGTAATGGTAATAATGTTCAACATATTAAGCCCAGTCTTCTACATAAATTTAAACCATAAAAAAACATATACTATCATTAAAATTATAAGGGATGATATCCAGGAAACGGGTGGTCTTTATTCAAATTGTTTTGCTAATGACTAAAATCAGTTGCCGTCCTCTTTTTAGGGTTCCGTACCCAAAGGGTAAAACGGGACCTTAATATTAAGACTCTGCCGTCCGTCCGTCTGTCTGTCAGTCTGTCCGTCTGTCACCAGGCTGTATCTCATGAGCCGTGATAGTTAGACAGTTGAAATTTTCACAGATGATGTATTTCTGTTGCCGCTATAACAATGAATAGTAAAAAACAGAATAAAATAAATATTTAAGGGGGCTCCCATACAATAAACGTGTTTTTTTTTCTTGTTTTTGCTCGATATTGATATCGGCAACAGATAGACGCTTGAAATATTCACAGAATATTGAGTTATATTATTTATTCACTTTAAAAATAAATAATTTAATTAAAATAAAAATAATATTTAAGGGGGCTCACATACAACAATAGTGATTTTTTTCAAATTTTGTCTCGGTCTTAATAACGATAACCGGTAAAAACTTGAAAGATTTTTATTGATAATGGTACGGAACCCTTCGTGCGCGAGTTCGACTCGCACTTGTTTTTTAATGATTAAAATAAACAAATGTCGGTCACTGGTCCCTGTCAAATATTGGCACCAATATTTGACTACGCGTCTGTCTTCAAATTTTTAATTTTCATTTAAAAATATGAAATATTTACAGGCAATATCTATATTACAATCAGCTCTGTACCCTGGCCCTTTTTAGTGGGTTATTGTAAACTCGCCATAAGTGTTATTCCGCTAGCCTGCCTCTGTAAAGTATTGGCTACACGTAATTGTCTATTTGTTTTAAGTTAATGATGGATTTTATAATTAACTAGAAGGTATTAGCTTTATTATCAGGCTGACCCCAAGACTTCCAGGGTTCGGCCCAAGTGCTCTTGCCACTTACCGAAGCATTATTAATAACTAATGGCCCGTCCCTGCTTTGCACGGGTAGACTTTTTTTTATATAGCCTATGTTACTCAGCGCTATAGCATTCTAATGGTGAAAGAATTTTTTAAATCGGTCCAGTAGTTTTTGAGTTTATTCGTTGCAAACATACATACATACATACAAAAATACAAAGGTTTCCTCTTTATAATATTAGTATAGATAAACTATGTTTGTTGAAGCTATGCAAAGTATTAAATCGGTCACTTATGCATTAAATAAATCCAATTTTTTTATATTAATTTATTACTTAAACTTACTCGTTTTCTTGGTCGTGTGTTCTTGTCTGCATGCTCACAAGAAGGCCCCTACGGAGTACCTACTACTTCTTGTGACAAGTGCTTGTGACAAGTAGTTTAAGTGCAAATTTATCTATACAGAATATATAATATAATATAATATATATAATAACGCAGAATTGCCAACTGATTATGATGAAGACACGAAAGTAATTAATCTTACTCAAATTATAATCTAAGGTAACTTACAGACATTAATTAAACCTACATTAAATTTTAATAGCTATTGGGCCTTGCATACCTGGCTATAAGCCCAGGAGAACTTACGTAGTCCCCGAACTATTATAGTAGTTATTAACGTTTATACTCTCCCACTGCTGGGCAATGAACTTCATCATTGAAATAAAGACATCTCTAAAAAGTTTTGAATGCTTCAACGCCACGCTTGCCAAATGGAGAATCACAAAATCGAGGTATGCATTGAAAAATTCGAAACTCACTGGGGCATTGAACTTAGGATATTTGTATCTAGCAAAGCCGGACTCGTCCGCCGAAGTGAATTACCCTCAATCGACCTCGAGACTCTTGGGTTTGAGGCTAGTGGAGACCACAAAGGGCAGCAAATCTACGACACACTTTTACGTTTAAAATTGAATCTTTTCGTCGAATGGTATATCAAAGCTGTCTGCTTTTATTGTAATCTAACTAATCTAAGAACCCCGCCACTGCGCCTGCGCACCACTGCCCGCACCGGCATTGGTGGGTGCAGTCACCACTCCCGTCCAGACCACAGCATCGAACGAAAGGTCTCGAATCTTTATTTTATATAGCATTTTTAAATTCACAATTTATATGTATCGATCTAGATTACAACCATTGTTTTATTGTATAACTTTGTAACAGTTGTAATTTGTCTTGTGTATGTAAATAAATATATAAATAAATACAGTTCACACTCGTATCGTTTATCAGAGTATTATTGACCAACCTCGGATAGTATTCGATTTTCAAACTTTCAATGAGTACCTAATTTTGGTAGTCACAAACTTTTACAATGTCCGACCTCTGTGGAAAAACCTATCAATATCGAATCCTCTGACAGCAACTGTAATGAAAAGCTTACAAAATGACATTTCCACTGCGAACAGCAAATAAAATTGTGATTTCAAATGAAACTAAGCCCTAACACGTTGCGAATAAGTTGTATATTGTTATGAAGTTGAAGTCCGCGTTCGAAGTTATGAGGTAAACCCCAGGAACTACTAAGTTATGAATGAATCAAGGGGCGTTTTAAAGATATTAAACGTAAGATATCAAAAAGGAAGCATAGGTATGATTTGAGTACGACTGTACATAGGTATGTATGTTTACCGCACGCTGAACATTTTCCCTCCTGATCCTCATAATTACCAATACATTCAAATCGTGATACACTAAACTAAACTATGCATACTTGCATAGGCCCAATGCACTTGTAGAATAAGAGTAAAAAGACCCGGTTTACACGTGCTTTATACCAGGTCCCTGTGTACCTGGGCGCTTCTCACCCCCACGACCGGTCACCCGAGTCAAAGTCCTAGCAGCGGTCCTTTGGAGGCGTCTTAGGTGGTTCCGTCAAATGCTGGGTTGTTAGGCAGCACCAAAAGAAGAAAAATAAAAGATGTAAATCTGGTTTAACCAAATTTATTTCGCTCAGGGTGAGTTCGTCGGTCGCTTTAATGCTCAGTGATGTCACGCGATTTTAAGAGAGGACTTAACTTCGAGTGGGGACGGGAACGCGCGCGCAGTTTGGCGTCTAAGTTAGCCTAAACACGTGCGCCGTCGACTGCGCCAGTGAGATCTTGATCCCGGGTGGAGGTGGATCAGCCGCAAGAAACTGCAGGTAGTGTTCGCTGCCTGGTAGAAGGACCCCACGTTTGGGATTGTACGAGTATAGTACAGTAAAATATAAACGACATTGCGTAATTACTTTAGATGAGACTGATAGGAGTGGTGATGGATAAAAGAGAACGCGTGCACCACGCCACTAACCTTATATATCCGAATCGTTCTCGGACAATGTAAGGCCTTAAGCCTAAACGGTTAAACACTAACAATTGATTGAATGAGTGTTGTGACTTACGATATCAATCGGTAAAAGGATGAACGCTTCACTCAAACCCTAACATCCATTTACATCATCTAATGTAGAAAAAACAGTGATAATTACTATTTATGTACTTCTTTTTAAAAAGATTATTTAGTTTAATTAATATTGATAAATTTAATATTCCTGAATGAATCCATAGGTTCAGAAATCATTACAGTATAACAAATATCAATTTACAAAAAAATTAAACCGACTCCAAAAAATTAGACTGAAAAAATTGCACTAAACAGTAAAAAATAATTGCGTAGTTTAGTTTGTTCAATTTACTTGCAGTTAAACTATATTATACTCAATCTTATATACTTTCTTAGGAAAATATATAGGTACAATTATTGTTATTTTTGGAGCCGGTGCCAGGCAAGGCAACTCTGGCGAAGCGTCAGAAACGAGGTTATTTTAAATAAAAAAGTAAAATAAAAAGAAGCTGACATTTGAAATTGGTAACCCTTGACCGGAATCGTGGGTCCATGAATATAGGCTTCCTTAGATATGATAGTTCTGCCTCTTAATAAAGGATATCAAATTTAAGCATAAAGATGATTCTGAATGTAAACTTTCTGCGATATGATAGTTCTGCTTCTTAATTATTATGGATATTAAAATTTAATGTATGCCTAAAGATGATTCTGACTTATGAAATTATGGGTTTTGAATGTATGATTAACAAGTGAGTGCCAAATGATTTTCTGCGAAATGAAGTTTATGCTTTCCGCTGTTATGCATAATAAAATTATGACATTAAAAGTTCTGCGATAAAAGGTAGACCCCACGCTTGGGCATCATTAGAGGTTGAAAAGTGCCTGATCCATTTTATTACTTGCTATGACAAAGAAAAAAATTGTTCAGCGACTTTTGTTGCTGATTGTACCAGTGAAACTATTAGTTTGATGTTGTTTAGTTTATAAAGTAGATACTTAGAAATTCTATGAATAATCGGCAACTCTACGAACGTTCCATTACGGTGCTCGGAACGTTAGTTATAGACACTGGTATGCATTCCACTCTTAAAGCTGGTTGAACACACCGCAGGTTTCAGTAAGTTTATAGTTTAAAATTCAACTTAAGCAAGAACTTGCTATTTTTCACTCATAGTGAAATCTTTTTTAAATTTATTAAAAGTAAACTTGCGTGGATAACTTATTTATTACGATGGTTTGAAGACTGATGCCAGTGCGATGAAGGATTCTACAGCGCCATCTGTGTTGGACATCAAAGCCGACAAAATTCTTTACTAACATGGCTCTCTTTCTAAGTGACGGAAAGAAACTAGATGTTGGAACGGGTACGTATCATAATGTATAAAATTAAAATATATAAGTTTACAATGCATAAGTTCAAAATACCTAAAATCAAAAAATATAATGATTAGAACAACTAATAACAAAACCCCATCTCTTCCCGTGGGTGTCATAGAAGGCGACTATGGGACCATTCCAGAGGATGGGCAGCAGCGTCTCTCTGTGATTATTCTCACGTTACTGCGATCGCCAACCCGCCAGCCAAGCGTGGCGATTTTGGAAAATTCCCCTTAAATTGATTTATATCCTTGAGGGAGGCCTTTGTCCAGCAGTGGACGTGTTTTTGGCTGAGATGAATAACCAAAATCCATAAAACTCATAATCCATCACTTACAACATTTAGTTCGACCTTATAATATTACTTATCTTATTTTGTGAGCTGTGAATATCACATAACCCAGATTGATATATACGTAAGGCAAGAAGAAATTATAAACTGTCCCACCGCTGGAAAAAAAATTATGTATATTGACTTAAACACTATGCTTGCCAAATGCGGGTTAGTGATCATAAGTCTGTTATGCACCGAAAAAATTGAACCTAAGATATTTTTATAGAGGCTTACAAAAACTACACGTCCATTTTAACCGTTTTTCATGAATAAGCCATACCTATTTATTAAAATTGTGTTTAAATAAATAAATAGCTTTTGTTTTCACACTACGAATAAATTAATATTAAAAAATGGAAACAATATCGTAAAATGGCTAGCCATTTCAGTGCTGTATGAATAACCAACCGAGCTTGACCAAACAACTGAAAATTGAAAAACCAGAACTACAAACAGCAAAGTCAACACCAAGTACACCAACGTCAAACAATTGGACAACGCAAATACGGTTTGGTTCAACATTGACACTTTAATGGAAACATCGATCGGTGATGTAATCACACACACTCTATTCCCAATAAATACAGCTGCGGCCAATAGGACATACATAATTAAGAAGAAGGAATTACCAAGTATTCACACTGGCTGCCATGTGTCCAATTCCCACGCAGCGAGCGTCTATTGGACGACGTGACTTTGAAATTGATACACGTCAGTGCAAAACTAGCAATGACAATGAAATAGAAATCGATGAAGACAACCATTTACTCCTTGGTAGAAGTGAAGATCACTCGTGTCTGAGTGGTCGATGATTTGAAAATAGATAAAGTTAAGAAAAATGAGGAATTTATTTTAATCGTCTTTGAATACTTAACTAATAAAAAGGTGAAATTAAAAACTATTCAAGGTAAGGATTGCGAGCTTTTTGGGGATCGTAGTAAATTTGTGAATGAGGATATACTTGAGGACGTTTCTTTTTCAGATGATGACCAAAGTGAAGGCGCAGGGCCTTGTGTCCGATTTGATGCCAAACATCAAATTGATGCAGGCATCTGGCCATTTTCTATTCAATTATCACTCGGGTAAGATTTAAATTTCTATAGTGTTATTTTTTCAGTCAAATATCTAACAAATACGTCGGACTAATAATTAGTCCATGGAAATACTTAATTTCATGCTCTCTTGTGATAAGACATACATCCAGTCACTGCTGGTTCACTGGTAGAGAAGAATAGAAATGTGTATAAAATAATATAATCATATAAATATGTATTGTGAAAAATGTACTATGAAACAAGATAACATAACTGACACTAAAACATTAAAACTCAAAAAAAACTGTGGTGAATTATTTATAAAAATAATAATTAAAAGAAAAAACACAATCTTTGAATACCGTACTAGTATTTAACTAGAAATATTAATTAAAATTACTGTTTCAGATAACTCTGGTATGTCATCCCTTTTGCGGAAGGTTTACTCTAGCGTCCACGCATTCTTGATCGTCATAAATTTTTTGTGTATGGCTGCAAACATGGCGAAATACTCTGAGGAAGTAAACGAGCTGACAGCGAACACAATCACAGTGCTGTTCTTTGCTCACACCGTTATAAAGTTGCTCTTCTTCGCCGTGAACTCCAAAAGTTTCTACAGGTAAGAGTTTCACAAGGGTCTCTTATAGGTCCAATGTTGTAAAATGTGGACATTTTAAAAATATGAATGATTTAGCTTGATTTGGATTGAATATGAGTTGGCTGTAATTAATTTTCCTTTGTTGCAATATTGTAAGGATAAATAATTAAAACAAAAATATAATGATTAAACCATCAATATAAAAAGCGTTTGTTAATCATTGATTTTTTTGATGACTAAACTATATCGTTTTCTTTAAGTGATTTTCACAACTTACTTACTTACTCACTCCGATGGCTTAGCGACCCAAAGTGAGTCTTGGCCTCCGACGCAAGGTGACGCCGCTGCTCCTTGTTTTGCGCGATTTCTTAATTACATAATATTATTTTTCAAAAACAAAGCCAAAAAGCACTACCATCAATTATGGCCTTTACGGAGGCACACACATTACCTACGTAAATATTAACTCCTAACTTGTCTTTTTCAAAATATCTATAAAACTATAAAAACATTAATTTAAAACCGAACCATAATTTGAAGACTGCTATCTAAATTTATTCAAACGTTTAAAAACACAGTAGCGAAAAGATAAGTAAACCTTAATAACCCACCGCCTCATTAAAAATAGTCATTCAAACAGAATTGCGTGTCACAAAGAAAATTCATTTCAAACCAATTTTAATTTAACGAGTGAACACAAAGACTTTCTGAATGGAATATAATTTTCGCGTCGTCAACGCCTCCTTTCTCTTTTTGTTATGGAAAGCCGATGTTTTTGACGGAGAGCTGCGAAAGCGTAACTTAGTTTTTCAAGGTTTTCAAGCGTGTAAATTCTTCTTGCTCGGTCCTCAGAGTGATGAAGCCTTTTCTCTTAATTTTCTGATATAAAACTTGATGACAATGAGTTTTCTCTTTTTTGATTGCGTTGTTGAGCAAAGCTTCTTCTTTTATTATATATTCTACGGAAGGTTACTCGACAATTAAAAGCGCTAGCATTTCTTCTGTTTTGTTTGTAAACTATAATTTGTATGGCTGTGGTAGGTTTAGCCATTATTAAATTTCTAAGGTGATGATAATTTTACCAATTTTCAGTACAGCTATCGATTTAACAGTTAAATAATTGCGCAGATATTTCACAAATAATAAATTTTCATTATCATTTATATTGCTTTAAATAGTTTGTCTTTTTTTATTTTTATAAAATAAAATCCTAAGAGCCAAAACGTTACCTAGACTTTTAGACAAACAAAGCCAAAATCTCTACAATATGATTATTTTCTTAAAAAGATTATATTCCATTTCAGTTTTACTACAAAAATATTATTTCCAGTTACAATAATAACTCGTTATGCGACGCGGGGAATGAAATTTTGCCTTTGACTGGTTGTAGAGGTCGGGGGGTGAATCGGGACAGTATGAATAATAATATCACCTGAACGATTGGTTCAATCAGAAAAATGTTCTACGATTTGTTCAGATCCCCACAAATTGGCTGGCATAACTCCTTGATAAGGCTTTGTGTACGTTGAAAGTTGCCACACAATGAATCAGAACTGTGGTTACGAAGTTGAGTTGAAAAAGTTTTTTAATATTACGCGAATATGGTTATCATGCCTTTGTAAACATCAAAATCAGATATTTTGATTTGATTTTGATAGTTATATAGTTAGTTTGATTTGATAGTACGACAGCATTATACCTAGTTCAAAAAAGGGTAGCCAATCTCGTTAGATCATTGGACGACGTAGTTTATGATATACGTGCAGCGTGCAGTTGTTCTCACGCTTCCATTAATATTAAAGTAAGTTGTTTTTGTTACAAATACTTTTTATTATTATTATTATACTCGGAAGAGCTCAATGACGCAGTGGTTAACGCGTTTGGAACTTTCGCAAACCAGCCGGTTATCGGATGGGTGACCGAAACATTTATCATCTCGAGCTCCTCCGTGTTTCGAAAGGTACGCAAAGCCATCGGTCCCGGCTGCATTAGCAGTCGTTAACAACTACCAATCCGCACTGGACCTGCGTGGGCATTTATGGCTTGTTCTCCCTATCCATCCTAGGGATCAATCGTGCCCCAGCAGTGGGGACATTAAATTAGCTAGTGATGATTATACTTGGAAGAGCAGGGCAACTTCAGTGAACGGTGAAGTGAACAGTGAGTTTCCCACTTAATCTTCGATCAGCTAATACAAAAACTTGTTTCAGGACCCTCGCAGTATGGAACCAGTCGAACAGCCACCCCCTATTCACTGAGTCCGACGCTCGGTACCACCAGCTTGCTCTCACCAAAATGAGGAGACTGCTATACTTTATCGGCGGTGTCACTATCACGGCTGTCATCAGTAAGTTGAAGAAGCAGTCAAAGATTGTAGTCTTTTTTATACAGGAGACAAAGCGTTATGCATACCACTGGTCCTAGGGAGATGAGACGCAGATGGTTATGTGGGACTCTCTCAATCTCTCTCTCTCTCTTTCTCAGTGCAGGAGTTTTTGATATACCCACTAAAACTCCTGCACTAACTCTTTAACTGACCTTGTAAGGAATAATTATGTCATTGGTTTATGGACATGCCTTTCTACTCGCTTCAATTTATAAAAAGTGCTGAAAGTTTTCGGTGTTTGCAACAACCCGATCGAGAGGGACTGTGAGCAAATGTTACAGGGTTAAAGAAATGTAAGTCCAGCAGTAGAATAATATACGCTGATGGTGATGATAATGATACTATAAATTTTGTGGTATCATGAATACGAGTGTTAACTTTCAGGCTGGGTTACTATCACCTTCTTCGGCGAGTCAGTCCGCATGATCGCGAACAAGGAGACCAATGAGACTTTGACTGAGCCGGCCCCAAGGCTGCCCCTCAAGGCCTGGTACCCGTTCGACGCCATGAGCGGGACTATGTACATCGTGGCCTTCGCCTACCAGGTCAGTAAGTTTTTTTCTTTTGGAGATAGGATTTTGGGGACCAGAAAGCTGTGTTCCTATCAAGAAACAACACAGAATGACACTACCATCACACATAAACAACGCTCAATCCACAAATAAATCTAAAAATATCATATATACAAAATGGCGGAAATGACAAAACTCGCCGAATATGTTCCTGATTTACAACACTGCAGAATAGGTGGCACAAACGGAACAACGAAATAAGATTGCAAACGTTTCGTTCCACTTTGAAGGCAAAGAGCCATTTCTCTGTACAAGGAAACGTCGTTTCAGATTCCCGTTATTGCTCTCAAAGGGACTTTGGTTACCTCGTTGCAAGTCTGTATTGTTTATAATATATTATTTTTCATTTTAAAACTTATGAAAACACGACGAAAGGAACAGTTGCTGTATTTTTAACCGACTTCATCGTGATAGCAAATGGAAAAAGTCAATAACTTCCTATTATATAGAATTATGTATTTTATGTATGTTTATTTATTGTAGTTTATGTATTTACAATACACATTATTATATATTTATGTATAAATAATATTTATGCATGTATTATATACTTACTTTCACTTAATTCATTTATGATACAAATAAATTGCACCTGCCAATGTTATCTCTGCACCACCCTATGGTTGACTGGTAGAGAATGCCTCAGGCATTAAGTCCACCATGTAATAGCTGTGTTGCAAAAGTTTAAATAAAAAAAAATAAAAAAAATAAAAAGAAATGCCCTTACTAAGTTTCTTGCCAGTTTTTCTAATAAGAAGGTCTCCTGCTTTGTAGACACAAACTAATGGCATAGCGATAATTATTTTTAATAAAACAAATTATGATTACTATTTAATACTGTTGTTGATCTAATAAATAAATAAAAAATGCATTAATAACAGTCTAGTTAACTTAACAATGCTTATAGTCCATGTTAAGTGTGGGTTTTCGTTAGTACGTTGTCTACCGAAGCTATGGGGTTTGAACCACATATTCTCACATTCCACCCAAGCATCTATGCTTTCGGCTACCGACAAATGATGCTAATAATTATAGTCTAAACTGAATAGCAACATCTTAATTTTAATTAATTAATTTAGTTTACAACTTAACTTATAAGAAGTAAAAAAAAACCCTCACCTCTCGTTACTTTGTCGCATCTCTCATAGGTGGAACAGTGTGTGAACACTCGTTCCTATGATATGGAGGCCTTCAATCGAGGCGTGAAGAGGCAACTTGTGAGCCGGCAGCTTGAGGAAGACTGGCTGCGTCGTTTTCCCGCTGCACCAGTTGTCTTCATGTGTGGACTCCATTTCCACTTAACATCATGAAGGTTTCTTCAAGCCGTGTGACACGAAACACCGTCTGAGGTTTTTTGGAGGGAATGGCATCACGCACTAGTGCGTGTCCCCGTTCCATACTAGATTCTCCGAAGGGTTTTTATCGGGTCAGGATTCGGGACTCAACGAGTGGTGGAGTGGAACTCCACTCCACAGTTTTTAAGTTATAACATTTCACATATTTATGAATTTGATTACTTCTCCGTCTCTTAGGTGTACTGGTTGCTATTCTCGATGGCGATCTCCAACTTCATGGATGTGATGTTCTGCTCCTGGCTGATATTCGCGTGCGAGCAGCTGCAGCACTTGAAGGCTATCATGAAGCCTTTGATGGAGCTGAGCGCCTCGTTGGACACCTACAGGCCGAACACTGCTGAGCTGTTCCGCGCTTCTTCAACAGGTAACTGAGATCAAGGACCCATTTTGGTATCCCATACGAACTTCAACTAATTCTAATTCTTTCAAACCAATAAGCAATAATTAATGAAACCTACTATGGGAAATATCAGAGATCTTATAACCTAGAAAGTAAGAAATACACGAGCTATTAACATTAACAAACATCCTAATTTCAATAGAGAAGATGGTTGGAATTGACCATCAGCCTGAGATCCTATCATACAAGCTATGAAATCCCAACCCCAATACTACACTGCCAGGCCAAAGGATACGAAAAGATCTTCCAGCGTAAAATGGAACGCACCCGATTACATTGTAATGAGGGTATGCAAGTTAATAATTAATTGTGCTAAGTCAATATAAAAAACATAGTTTATAATTATTTTTCTTTCCATCTTTTTACAGCAACATTGTTGAAAAATGCCCTCGCAATACAAGAGAAACACGTTCTATTATTAGCAGACTGTTCTTAGTTGAAGGTAGTATAGCTGTCGGCTTATAAACTTCTAGGGCTTCAGATATATTAATAAAAGCTTTTCGCTGTACCGCCAAGATGTCTGACATATCAGTTAGGGTTACTGCAGAATTAAAATATGAAAAAGAAGTAGAAGCTACTACGAAATAATAATAGTGGAATAAGCAGTTTGTTACACAATTTATTACATTATCAAATTTTATTTAAGAACAGCGCTAGGGTTTGGCACGGGCTTTGTTAGCGTTTTTTTAACCGACTGTAAATTAAATTAGAACTCCCTCTTCTTTACTCATCCCATTTATATTCCTTACTCAACCCACCGCACATACATAAGTATTCCTTACTAAACCCACGTCGAAATTATAAAAGGAAACCCTAGTTTTGCTGGCTAATACTTTTTTGTTATTAATAGATACATTTTACGGTTCGTAAAAGAGATCTTGTATATTATATATTCCGTTATGAAAAGAAATTTCTAAAAGTGGTACATAATCATATATCATTATAAAAATCTTATATAAATCAACAAAAATGAAATGTAATGAGCAAAACCCACGTACACCTATAAACATAATATTAGATTATTATAATGCATGCAGGCAATTTTTTCATAAATTAACCCGGCCCTTAAGAGGGGGTATAAAGGTAAATCACCAATCGTAGATTTGATTTTAACACTAGAAGATAAACCACGATTTACCCGAAAAAAATATCATAGATACTACAGCATACTTGAAAGGGACTGGCTTAAGCGAAAACATAATATATTAAAATTTTATCGATAAAATAAAATCACAAACTTACGTCTACTTTTCAACTAGAATCAATTTATTTTCAATTTGACGCATATTATTGAGCCAATATTTTAACACATAATATCAAATTATATTACCGAGCGACTGTATTAGCGATTTGAAAAAAAAATGTATATTTTACGAGTAAATAAACTAAAACTAATTCGGCGCTTACGACATTCTTATTCCGTGCAGAACGCTCCAGTCTGTCGCACCTGACCCGAGGTAACAGGCATGTTTTGTTTCATCGATTAGTCGCGATCACTCTGTTGAGACGAGAGGACTGTGTTTCTGTGCTCAGGGCGCCGAGAAAATATTTCGTTAAAATAAGATATTATTATCATAATATTGTTATTATTTCTTTTCATTGGTGATGAGTAGTCTCACCTTGAAATATCGACCCTTACGAATTAACTTTAGAGCTCACTATACAATGTATTAGAAGCGCTGAAGCAATGACGGCGACGCGGGTACCGGGTATAGTATATGCAAAACAGAACGATGCTTTTGACCACTCGTATTGGTGGCAGTATGTATAGTAATTTTTTTTCACAGTACATACATAATTAAGTTGAATTAGCTATTCTGGAAGTATTGTATCATACTTCGTATATTACCGTACAAACTTGTGATTTACAATTATTTTGTATTTCAGAACTGCTGCAGCTCGTAAATGTCGTAATATCTCACAAGCCGATGAATGCTATCCGGTCAAACTCGTACGCAAAAATCTCTCATCAACTCTGTTAGTTCGTTACAGTTGTTTAATTTAAAGCTATTCGTATATTTATTTTTATAAAAACCATAGAATGTAAACATAATATTGATTTTTTTATATGTTAACACATGAAAAGTCTGTCGTTGCTGACTGTACAATCCAGCTCGAAGATCTCGTAGATCTCGAAGAGCTCGCAGATGAAATGCCTCGCGATACCTGAAAAATGAATGTAAAAGCTTATTTCTATAAAAATGAACTTGAATTTGGTCCAGAATTATCTTTTCAAATATTTTACTAAATGTGGGTAGCACAGAAATTGGTCTAAAGTTAGTGGGGTCAGATGTGCTACCTGATTTGTATAATGGAATTACTTTACTGTGCTTCATTAGGTCAGGAAAAACACCACAGTCAATACATTCGTTAAATATGCAAGCTAAAACTGAAGCTATTGTCTCAATAACGGATTTAGTGACGTCAACGGAATTACCCCACAAATCAGCAGTCTTTTTTTTATTAAGAGTGTTAAAAGTTTTAATTATATCTCTAAAATCATTTTTTTGAAAACTAAAATGGTTTTCACTAGGTTTGACATTTTCCTTTAGAACCGCTTCAGCTACAGTGGGGGACGAGTCCAAAGTCTTTGTAGTTGAAACTGGAATATCAGTAAAAAACTTCTCAAATGCCGCAGCAACATCAGCATCAGAAGTTAAGATTTGATTTTCGAAGCTCAATTTGTACTCATTGTTACGACTTTTGACATTTCCAGTTTCACTATTTATAATATTCCATGTCATTTTTATTTTGTTATCACTTAGCTTAATCTTTGAACTCAGGAATTTTGCCTTTGCTAATCGACATACTGTTTTAAATAACTTAGAATATTTTTTGACATACAATTTGAAATCTTCACTGGTGTTATAGTTGCGTTCATCATATAGCTCATAAAGTCGCTTTCTACTTTTGTGGATACCAATTGTAACCCATTCACTAAAAGTAACAGTACCACTAACCGAGACCATCTTTGGAATAAAAGTTTTATTAAATTCTAAACAATATTTATAAAAGAAATCATTATAAAATTTATGTGGGTTATCATTATATTCTACATAACATATATTATCATAGAGATTGTTTTGAAGCGTTCCAGACGACCTGCAGTTTTTGGTACAACAGTGATAATCTGTTTCTTCACTTGCTGACACTGATGTGGAAGGCTGACCATTTGGCCACAATGATCAGAGTCTAGTTTATTAATAATGAGTTTAGACAGAGGTACTAGATCAGTGTATATATTATAGATACAAGTGGCCAAAGTGGCAGTTATTCTAGTCGGCTCCAAAAATAAATTATTCAAATTATATGATTGAAATAAATTTTTAATTTTGATAGCACCTGTAGACTTTTCTAACAAATTAATATTAAAATCACCGCAAACAACTATCTTTTTACCTACATTGCGGATTTTATATAATGCTTCATCCATTACTTTTTCAAAATAATCATACAATGCTGACGGAGGCCGGGATACACTTAATACAACAAGTCGCTCCAGCTCCACACAAGCTATTTCTATTGTTTGCTCAACCGAGAGGCTCATTATGTCTTTTCTTTCCTTTAATTTTAACTTCTTATCGACTATAATTAAGGAGCCACCATGAATTGAATTTACTCGACTGAACGAACTACCTACCAAATGATTATTAAAATTGAACATGAACTGATGATCTTTAAGCCAGTGTTCAGTAATACACAGAATATCAACTTTATTATCGTTCATGAACAATGCAATCTCTGGATCTTTGCCCATCATTCCTTGAATGTTCTGGTGAACCATACTGATTGACTGAACATTTTTAATAATTGTAGGTTGAGACGGGCTTTTCTTAGAATTAATTACACATTTATTTAAAATATTACCAAACATTTTGCAAGAGAATTCCTCTTTTGTCTTATGATTTAATTTAAAATCGTCATTAAAGAAAAGCTTTGTAAAAAAGCTTATTATAAAGTGTCTGATTACATTCAAGACAAAACAGCATGGGTTAAAAATGCTTCAATCACCCCAACAGGTATTTCTAATTTAAAATATTGTTAAGTAATTTTAAACTTGTATAACTTGATAACGGCATATAATTTTGTAAATGTCGTTACTTATATTAAAACTGTGGAGTTTCTTGCGCCCATTCTTCTCCACAACTAAAAAATAGACGTCCTGAATGGGTAGTAGGTAAAAAAAATGTTTGGACGATTCAAAAGTAATTTTCAAAAGTTTATTTGAATACAAAATATTTGACACTTTGACTTTGACTTTGATTACAGAAAGTCTGTTTATCTTAAGTGTAAACAATATTTTAGTTTTTTTTACCATTAAAAAAACAATAAAATTTTTCATTAAATTTCAATAGTAAGTTCTATAAAGATTGTTACATTTTAAGACAAGTTAGAATGAACAGACCTTAAATACATAATTTAATGCAAAAATGTTTTAACTTACCTTCTTTCTGTCTGTTCTTTGCAGTACAGGTACAAGCCAGGGAACGAATTCTGAAAAAAAAATGTAAACCTATGAATCTATGTAAATAAAGCGATATTTTTGTAATAAAATTAGACTTCTTTTTTTTACATTGTCGACACTCTTTGAAGAGATATAACAGTAAGAGCACTTACACACGAGCAGCACTTTGGTATCAATAGAGGTAACTGTAGCGTCGGATGGTAGGCCTTTGACCTTTAACGTGTCGACAGCAACCGTTGACTGTTGCAGTTACTTCTGTCGATAGCAAAGTGCGACTGAAAGGGATAATATAATCTACATGATACAAAAAATAATCTACATAATACAAAAATGCTTAAAGATTTCATGGCACCTACGCCTTTAAAAAATAAAACAATATTAAATATTTAAAGTAGCAATATATAATAAAAATATATGATATCATTACTTACCTTTGCGTATTATTTACCACCAGCAAAGAGTATTTTAGTGTTTCGAAGTACAGCTAGGTGATCCGACTCGCACTTAGCCGGTTTTTATCTGATTATTTTAGGTATACTGTGCGCGATCGCACTAAACACGAGTACACACGAGGGAGCGACCTGCCAATTTGTTGCGTTGGCCGCCACGCCGTACGCACGGACGAAAGCGGGGCGTGAAAGGGGCGCGGGTGGAATCTGTTTTTTTTCTAGGTTTATACGCCCTCTTAAAACTGAAATTCATTCTGCTAAAAATAATCATAATTTGCATTCGAATGAATATTAATTGAAAGATTAAAATCGCTGTTATTTCCTGAAAGGAGGTTTTAAAACAGAGTAGCATAATAATTAATTTATCAAAGGCTGCTTCCGCCTCCGCCGCCTTCCTAAGATCTTTGAGAATTTTTAATTTTTATTTCGGCTTGATGGCTTTGTGATATTATATTCGGTTATTTGAGATAAGTACAGACCCTTGCACATCAACCTATCCAAATGACAACTTCTTCAATAAATTTTCAACCATATGCCTAAACCATAAAGTTCAAAGTTTATTATGGAAACTTGACAGTTTGTGGTAGGTATATATGCAGGCGTGTGTAAAAATACATTTAATGTAATATTATAAATGCCCTGAGAGTAAATGGTTAAGTATCGGCTACTGAATTGGTTTCGGACAGTTTGAATTTTTTTTTAAATATTTTTTATTATTACAGTCACTATCGTTGAACAGTCGAAATCTTAGAGCATTTAATGCTCTAAGGTCGAAATATATCATAAATGCAAGCACACATACATGCTACTAAAATAAACGCAACATTATTTCATCACAACAGAAAAGTCCGAGAAAGTCCCTGATCCAGTGGACCTCGACATCAGGGGTATATACTCCACCCAGCAAGACTTCGGGATGACGCTGCGCGGTGCTGGTGGTAGACTGCAGAACTTTGGGCAGAACCAGAATAACCCCAACGGGCTGACGCAGAAGCAGGAGATGCTGGCCAGATCCGCCATCAAATACTGGGTGGAGAGGCACAAGCACGTAGTGAGGTTAGTTCTTGTTCCTTCTTATTCCATAAAATGAAATGCTGGAGGTAGACTGCAGAACTTCGGGTAGGACCAGAACAACCTCAAAGGGCTGACGCAGAAGCAAGAGTTACTTGCCAGGTCCACCACCAAGTACTGGGTGGAGAGGCACAAGCACGTAGTGAGGTAAGTTCTTAAAGTTCCCCTCATATTTCATAACTTAAACTACTGGTGGTAGACTGTAGAACTTCGGGCAGTCTAGCCAGAGGAAACCTAACGGGCTGACGCAAAAGCAATAGATGCTAGCCAAGTCCTCAAGTTCTAGGTGGGAGGCACAAACACGTTGTGAAGTTCTGGTGGTAGACTGAAAAACTTCGGGCAGAACCAGAACAACCCCAACGGGCTGACACAGAAGCAAGAGATGCTACTCAAGCCCACTCAAGTATAAGTGAAGGAGCACAACCACATTGTGAGGTAAGTTCTTGAAGTTCCCTGGTTTTGAAGTATTCCTGAAAATATTGAAAAACCCCAAAGGGCTGACAAAGAAGCAAGAGATGCTACTCAAGTCCACTCAAGTATAAGTGGAGGAGTACAAGCACATTGTGAGGTAAGTTCTTGAAGTTCCCAGGTTTTGAAGTATACCTGAAAAGATTGACTATCAGCTTTACTTGATAGCAGGTTCAAAACTGATTCTGTCATTACCATTATCATCATAGACTTTCGTTTCTTTTCTAACGCATACTAAGCTTCAGCAGATGGTAAATCGAACTGCTACCAGCCACTCTGCCTATATCGTCACTCCACCTCACTAGATCACTATAGTTTCCAGACTTGCATTAAATGTTTTAGTCTTGAATTCCTTCGACTGATGTAAAAGATGTAAGCTGTATGTCGCACTGGGCCCGCGTCGTGGTTTATGGCCTGTTCTCCCCATCCATCCATAGCGAAGGCTCGTGCCCCAGCTGTGGGTTGGTGATGATGATATACCTAGTTTCCTAAGTTAGCTTGTATAATGAGAAACGGCTGTCTGTTTTCTATGTCTCTATTCTTTTGATTATCGCATCAAAAGAAAAAATATTACGGGACATCTACAGGAAAATGCTCGTAAATATTAATCTAGCTCTCTCGCCCGCGGCATCGCACGCGTGAAATGCGTGACTGTCGTGAGTTATCAAAGGGATAAGATGTTTTATTAGGATAACAAGCAGCTTCTATAGCATATCTATACTATATACTGTATAATATATTATAATAATATTATAAAGCTGAAGAGTTTGTTTGTTTGTTTGGTTGAACGCGCCAATCTCAGGAACTACTGGTTCGAATTGAAAAATTATTTTTGTGTTGAATAGTCCATTTATTGAGGAAGGGTATAGGCTTTATTACAGCACGCTATGAGTAATAGGAGTGGAGCAGCAATAATTTATATGGCAAAACAACGTTTGCCAGGTCAGCTAGTAAATGTTAAGTTAAGATAAATTGACCGATTTTCGAGAAACAAGGCATTTTGTAACAACCTAATGGCAAAACGATTTATATTGTGACTACGCCGAACAATGCAATCTTGCTAAAATTTATTTGTGGAAAAGTCGTCTGTGTAAGCTAAGTTATAATGACATTTATTCTCTTTCAAATAAGATTGATTATGTAGCTCTTTCACTGTGTTAGGGTTGCTTAAGAAAATATATAAATGGATTTTTTATTATTATTTTTAATGAGGAAGCTTAATCTCACCTGATGTTAAGTGATGATTACGCCGAAGATGGAAGCGCACTTCACCCAAAATCCTCAACTAGTGAGGCACTGGCTATCTTATCTCTAGCTGCCGGAGCATAATAATGCTACAAACATTGATGTTATGGCGACATGATACGATAGTGGTAGCCAGCCAGGCGGTAAACCAGCCCTACCACCTTCCCAACTGAATAAACAAACATGTACGCTGGAAATCGAACCAGGGACTTAACCACTAGACCATATAGGCGGTTTAGATTCCGCTCATATGCAGCGAGCACTGATCAGTGCCCTGAACAATTAAAATTCTATTGTGCCTGTTTTCACAGCAGACGACGGATCAAAAAACAACAAAAGACAACAAAATGTCTTCTTTTTTGCAATTCCTCATTTCCTCCGTCTGGTTAACCCATTCCCAAATTCTCCCGAAAGGTTCCAGCGTTTCCGGTTACGTTAATTTATGTCCCCCCAGATACCGGGACACCCTAAATCACCCTTGCTTTTGTCCTCTTTAATTCCAATGGTGTTTTGTAAGTTAAACTGGAATGCTATCAGTTTCTATTAATTAACTGGCCTATTTCGGGGATCCAAAGCCAAATATCTATTTTTAAACAAAAAATTGGATCAGTTTAAGACGAAAATCCTCATCTTAAAGGCAAATCGTTTACTCAAAATACTCGGTTAGCTTTCACAGGCACGATGGCAGGCACAATTATAAACATCTTTAAAATTCAAAATAAAATTAACTTTTGCCAAATTAAAACTAAACTACTGAGTCTACCACCAAGGTGCCTCTGCGACATTCATCTGCTATTCGATCACGTTAACGAAAACAAGAGTTTGTACGGCAGAAATTTAAGTATCCTCGTATACCATCAGGGCCGCTGCTTCAATGTCGTAAATATACGTTTTCGTAAACGTAATCAAATGAGGAGCTCGATGGCGCAGTGGTTAACGCGCCCGGTCTGCGAGTGCTGAGGTTAAGCAACTGTCGCATATAGGCCGGTCATCTGATGGGTGACTAAAAATTTATCATCTCGAGCTCCTCCGTGCTTCGGAAGGCACGTAAAGTCGTTGGTCCCGGCTGCATTAGCAGTCGTTAACAACCACCAATCCGCACTGGGCCCGCGTGGTGGTTTATGGCCCGTTCTCCATATCCATCCATAGGGAGACTCGTGTCCCAGCAGTGGGGACATAAAATGTGCTGATGATGATGATAATGATGATGATGATGATGATGATGATGACAATGAATCGAATGAATACGGATAGTAAACAAAACTTATACTAAGTACTCTGTTCGGATTTTGGGAGACCTTCCAACGGGAAAGAGCTGATAAGAAACTCAGGAGACTTTTTCTTTCCGTCTTCTTAATAAAATTACAAGATATTTGTACCTACAACAGCAATAGTGTCGAAAGCAATTCGTATTTCAATAAGCGTAGGTAGATATTTTTATTTTCTATTTCTGTCAGGTCACTCGCAAAGGCATGCGTGACTTGCTTATAAAAACCTAAGCCGTTTTTAGCTAAGATGAATGGCTTTTTGGGGTCAAATGGAAGTTACTTGAAAGGAGAGTTTTATCTATGTCTTTTATTTTAATTAGAAGATAACAAAGTCAATAAAGACAATAAACACAGACAGACAATTTATTTACCAATATTTCGCATTTTTAAATAACATAATAGGTATGTAAGTAATAAATAGCCTATATACTTTCCCACTTACTACGCTATATTTGATGAGTATTGACTTAAACACCGCGCGAGCAAACTCGGGTTGGTGATGTGATAACAAACCCGGGCTATGCTACGAATAATACGAAACACACTTTCCCTGAACCGGGAATTGAACCCAGGACACTCGGTCACCAAGGCGTAGATACAAATTGGTTTAGGTACCTATTTTTTTTACTAACTCGTTATTTTTTCTTTCAGACTGGTGGCTTCCATCGGAGACACTTATGGTACTGCCCTGCTGTTCCACATGCTGGTGTCTACCATCACCTTGACTCTCTTAGCTTATCAAGCTACTAAGGTATGTCAGTGCAAGGGCTTCCCTGTAAAAAGTGTGAAATCTTAATCGAAATAATTTATGTAAAACTCGATAATAGCATTAACCGCTCAGCCCCCCAATTCTGCTATTTATTATGATCTGAAACGAATCTGAAACGCTATAGTATTCTGCGAACTACGAAACTATAGAGTTGATTTCGTAAAATAAATAGCAGAATTGGGGGGCAGGCCTAGAGATACTCGTTCATATGAGTATAAATGTTTTGGTTGGTATTAGTTCTATCTTTTAGCTAACACCAACTTATCAAAGATGCCGTAATATATATTCCGTTAGAGGTATTCGGAGAAGCGTCGGTAGCCGAACGAATACTCTACTTGAATGCAGAGATTATGATTCAATCGCCATATCTCCGTTGGGGTACTAAAGTGAAAACGAGCGTATTAGATTTTATGAATGAGTTAAAAGGACTATTATTAATGTTACAAGATAAAATTTTATTGGAAAGAATCAACCAGCCTCAGGAAGCTTGAGTTCCCCTCGAATCGAACCCATGATCTGTAGATAACCGGTCTAATGCTCTGACCGCTGAGCTACCGAGGTCCCAGATGACTCGTCGAATTTATCTAGTAGTTTATGAATTTTTTTTTTTCTAGAAAAATTTAATTTATAATGCGCATTGATAATTATCGTTTCACTTTTAAAGATTGTTGTGTTACAGAACATTTTATCTTTAACTTCTGTCAAGCAGAAGCTAAAGATCAACCATAACCAGTTACTTCAGTAGTTGAGAGGTAGTGGTCGCCCAGTGGTCGAAATTCGACCGTAATTTTATTAAGGCTGCACGGGATGTATCCTAAGATTCCTAAGCAAAAAATAATAAAAAAAAGGTAGAATTTGAGTTTGGATTGGCATTGACAGTCGGCCGCATTAACCTGTCATCTGCCGCGAGCACTGATCAGTGCCATAAACAATTAAAATTCTATGGTCTGTATTCACGGTAGAATGTAGATGACAGATTAAAGACAAACAATACGTGTGTGTCAAATACATGGTAGTGTATGTAATGTTGTTTTTGTTGATTTAATGTATTTTTATGCATAATTTAAAAAATATATTAACATTTGGATAACCTTCTCTATAAAAACTATAAGTGTGCGAAATTTCATACTCCTCCGTCCGCACAATTTTCGTAAAAACGGTTACAAAGTTTTTGTTTCACGTATTAATATATAGATATTATATTATGTTCTTTTGATTTAAGATAAACGGCATCAACGTGTATGCCTTCAGCACCATCGGGTACCTGAGCTACACGCTGGGCCAGGTGTTCCACTTCTGCATATTTGGGAATAAGCTCATTGAGGAGGTGAGAAGGAAACACATAATTATTCAAAAGTTAGGAAAAAAATTATGTTACTGTTGTGAACTGTACTGGCTAAAGTAGAGTCAATTTTTAAGAAGGACTCTAAATTTTTTTTCATTTAAGCTTGTATTCATACTTATATTCACTGAAGTAATGGGTAAGGGGTAGACTCTGGTAGACTCTATATTCTAATGCAAAAGTAAAGAATACAATAAAACAAAAACAACAAATAAAGGCAATAAAAAATATAATAGTAAAAATAAACTTTTTGGTAGGAACATGAAAATTCATTTTTATATGAAAAACAATAAAACGTAATGTAATTTTCTATATGTAGTTTTGTTTATTTTATTATTGTTATGTATTGACGACTTTGTCAAGCGATGGATTGCGAGTGTCCTAATAAGGTCCCACATTTCTACTAAAACTCCAAGGGTTTGAGTGGAATATCTTTTCAATGTTTAAAATCTATCTTTTAAACAAAGTTAACTTTTTAACAGTTAGCTCCTCCACCACATTAAATCTTAAGTAAAAAAATATAAAAACCGTTCCATACAGAGCTCATCAGTAATGGAAGCAGCATATTCATGCCAGTGGTACGACGGCTCCGAGGAGGCCAAGACCTTCGTCCAGATCGTGTGCCAGCAGTGCCAAAAGGCCATGAGCATCTCTGGCGCCAAATTCTTCACCGTCTCACTGGACTTGTTCGCTTCTGTACGTATCATTATATTTTAATATCATTGTATAATAATTGATTTGAGTACACAAACATGTACCCCCCGCTGGGAATCGAACCCGGGAGGAAACCCAGAGGTTTAAGCCGGAGGTCTTTTAACCACTGGACCACAGAGGCGGTATTTGTTCACAACAAAATCATAAAATATTCATATTATAAAATATTACTCATTTTTTACTTATTGTACTCCTCCTTGCGGGAGGCCTTTATCCAGCCATGGACGTCTTTTGGCTGAGATGATGATGATGATGTATTCTTATTCTTTCAGGTGTTGGGAGCCGTAGTCACATACTTCATGGTGTTAGTACAACTCAAGTAGACCCTCAAAATTTACTCCATTTTAAAATACGAAATGGAGAATATACTTTGGTCCACAGGTTTGCATTTATTGCTGCAATTATTTTGAAATATTCTGTAGTCATTCTTAAGACGGATTTGGGCTTAAATTATACTTTCTGGAAAATTAATTATGGATTTATTATTAAATTAACGTTGTATTTAAATTTATAAGTATGATTTCCTTTTTAACTTATATATGTTTCTATGTAATTTACTAATATAATTTAAGATAATTTGCACAATTTCGTTAGTCATGCAACTTAGAGTGTATTTTTTAAGCCGTTTGTGGTAACTTTTAGCATATTTTCACCAAATTCAAAGATGCTCCAGTTTTTTCTGTATCTTAGTATGGAATACTATAATATATTAGTATTGATTCACAGAACGAACTTGTAGTATTTATAGGTACAAGAATTTGATTGTGTTATTAAATATTTTATTTTTCAAAGTATCTTATTATAGGAGGCTTATTTTTATAATAAATGTTTAATATTTGTTATGTCAATCAAAGTTTATTGTTTATTATTGTGTAAGTGCAAAACATAATAACTTATTATATAAAATTGTATTCTATAGAGTTATCTTAATAAAATGAACTATTAGAAAGAGTACTTTATTAAAAAAATTATTATTTTTAATTTTTTATTCCATCATTTTTTTATTAAAAGCAAACGATAATTTTCTAAGTGTTTTTTCAAATATGCGTCCGTTAGTAGCCGAAAAGGTAATTGCTTGGAATAAATACTCCTAACGATTGTGGTGGTGGTGTTTTTTATATCATATGGGTAAGCACAGTGCCTTCATCTCACCTGATGTTATGTGATGATAAAGCCACCCGTCCTTTTCCCTTCTTGTGGTACACGTCGACTTGGGCTCTCATAGCCGTGTCTACGTCTGCGTCTACCAATCCCATAATGGCGACATGGAAACAACTTGCCTTATGGATTATCTTAGTCGAGTAGCAGATGATGCGCAAGAGCGGTTTCCATCGGCGGAATTGGTGTTTTTGGGGGACTTTAATGCTCACCACAAGTTGTGGTTAAGTTCCTTCAAAACTGACTATGCTGGTAGAACGCCCACGTATTCGCTCTCACGCACGACCTGACTCAACTCTGATCGGATCACTGCTTGGTATCCAGCAAAGTGCCTCTGGCCCAGCTACCGCTTTTAGCGGTATCGAAACGCCAGATTTGGCACTACTCGTCGGCAGACTGGGATGGTATGCGGGACTGTTTCGCATCCGTTCCTTGGGGTAGCGCTGCTTCAGTGGGGAAGACCCGACAACTAGTGCGACTGCAGTTGCTGATGAGATAGTTTTAGGAATGGAATACTATATTCCGCACTTCTATCTCATCAGCAAAGGCAGGCACAACCGATGGTTCAACTGCGAGTATGTCAATGCTGTTGTTATCAGGCAGACGGCTAACCGCGCTTAAATCAGAGGTTCAGCCTAAGGAGATCCTGAGACCCGCACACTGAAAGCAGCCTATAACAATGCCACTAAGTCCTGCAGGAAGGTTTACATTGGAGCGGATGTCCAGCGCATTGCACGGGTTGGCCAAGAATCGGCTAACTCCCGAATCGATGACTGCAATGCACAGCCACCTACAATTTCTCACTGTGGCCACACGATGCCTGATATTAAAATCAGGCAGTGTGATGTACGTGCGGAGCTGCCATCAATTGATGTTCGGAAAGCTAATGACCCTGATGGCATCCCAGCATAGGTTTTAAAAATGTGTGCAGCGGAATTGTCTCCCGTGTTATCTCGTCTTAACCATCTCTCGCTCTCTTCAGGTTGTGTGCAGGAATCTTGGAGAGATGCTAATGTGAAACCGGTTCCGAAAAAAGAAGATAGGTCAGATCTGACTAACTACCGCCCAATAGCCGTTACTTTAGTTTTGTGTAAAGTCATGGAGCGGATTCTAAACAAACAGCTTATCCACTACCTAGAAGAACACCCCTTAATTCACGATCACCAATACGGGTTTCGGCTGAAACGGTCAACGGGTGATCTTCTAGCGTTCGTTACACATCTCTGGGTTGAGGCTATTGATAAGCGTGGCGAGTCGGTGGCTGTTAGCCTTGACATAGCCAAAGCTTTTGATCGAGTCTGGCACAAAACTTTTCTCTCCAAGCACCCGGCATACGGTCTGCCTGCTCAGTTCTGCAACTGGGTCGCTAGCTTCCTACATGAGCGTAGAATCCGAGTACTCTCAGACGAATGCGCTTCGTAGTTCATGTCAGTAAACGCTGGTGTCCCTCAGGGGTCCGTTCTATCCCTCACGCTGTTCCTTCTGCATATCAATGATATGCTTTTACTTGGAAATATTCATTGCTATGCAGATGATAGTGCAGTACACGGTGGGTACAACGGTCACTCAGCGGCTGGGCAGGTCGAGACTGAAGAGAAACGAGTTAAACGTGTCATTGAGCTCAATCGGGTATTAAGCCTCATATCTAAATGGAGCTCCAATAAACTTGTTGAATTCAATGCCAAGAATACACAGGTATGCGCGTTCACGGCAAAAAAGTCGCCATTCCCACCCCTTTCCTCTCTTCAAAGCACATTACTCGGCCTGCAGAGCAGTATTAACATGCTCGGTATGGAGATTTGCTGCGATCTGAACCAGAGGGACTATATCGAAGCCGTGATAAAAACAGCCTCACGTGAACTCGGTGTCCTGAACAGGGTGCAGAGATTCTTCACGCCAGAACAGTTGTGCCTTGCGTGGAGTATGTATTGCTTGCACCTCTGGAACCGTTCTTCGGCAAAGTATATTTTCGATGCCTTGGACAGATTGCAGCGGCGTGCTATTTACATTATCGGCAATGCAGAGGTCACTAATGCTTTCTTTGAGATCCCAACTAACATTTTGGTGATAAGAATAAGTGCTACATGAGTGTTAAAGTAGAATTTTAAAAACCTAAGTTGCCATAAAGGCAATAACAATGGGTGATATAGCGTGCTCTAACTTTCTTATAAACCTTATTTGGGCCCACGATTTTATAGCTTAAAGTGATATAAGGGTTAAAGAATAGTGATATTTGAGTGATAATACATAGTTACAATAGTGCTATTGGAGCAGTTATTACCACTTTACGTGTTTTGTGAGGTATTAATAGGTCACAACCGCAAGCTAAAGTAGTACATAAGTTGTAAAAACAACTCTGATAACTCTTTTGGTAATATATTAATGATTAAGGTAGCAGTGCATATTACACAAAGCGCTAATTAGTTGTTAATTATCATAATTTTTGTGTTTTGTTACCGCCAACAGCGTCATTTTCATTAAGTGCAGTAAATACGAGTGTTTGGTGAAAACAGCAAATGGAAAGTAAGTCAATAATATGTATTTTCGATTACTGGTGTTGTAGTACTGATGTGAAATCTTACTGCGGTGTTTAGTTTTCTGTAAGAATATATATTAGTTTTCATTCAAATTTTAATGCGCCACTACAATAAACTATTTTGATGATATTTTCTAGAAAAGTAAATATTGTCTCAGTTATGTTTTGCTTCAAGTATGGAAAATAACAGCTTCTGGTAGCGTCTACAGGTTTTTAAAAGAAAAGTAACAATAGTTTGATTTAATAAGTAAAGCAATAATGTTTGAAACAAGATTTCTTCCTGTATTTTTTTATAGGTTATCTTTATTTTAATGGCGTCAATTTGCAATCACTTATGGTTCCTGTTAACTCTGTTATTTCTTACAATAGTGTTTAAAGAATGATAGTTAGCACTTCTATGCTACTTGTAGTTTTACAATATGGTTTTAAAACAGAACAAACGATAAGTTTAGCTTGCATAAAGGTCCTATGTGGAGCAATAAGCTGAATTTTTTAGGGTTCAGTTATTGTTTGAACCAACTCCAAATCCAACTCGCTCGCTGAGCTAGTCCCGCACAGACGTGTATTCGGTTGCAACAAATTACCAACTTATATATTCCTATTAGTAAACACTTATATTGCTTTAAATAAGGTTCAATATAGACAACAATAATTTAATATCACAGTTGTGCATAATTTACATCGTGTACCCGCGGACAGCTGTTGTTGTCTCCTTCACACTGCAACACTGCAGGTACGTGTAGTCACAGAGTAAGCGTTATCAGCTGTCTAAAACGCTATGTTGCGTTCACCAAATCAAACCTATGGATCTGACCCTAATCTTCACAAGTTGAATATTCAAGATACAGAGTTTAACATAACTACAAGGAAGCGTAAACATGATGATGAATATGCCCTGATGTTCAAATCGTTCACCGAAGAAATAATGTCGACCTTAAAAATTTGGAAAGAAGACTTGGATAAAAATGTGGCTCAAATCAATGAGAACATTAATACAATTATTAAGGACGACTTAGCTAAACTGACTCAATCAACTCATGATTTGAAATCTGAAATCAACAGTCTTCGCAACGAATACTCCGTGATCAAGGAAACGGTTTCAAATTTGAAGAAAAACCAAGATGGTGTCAAAGCTGATGTCTTATCCCTTCAAGAATCACTAGAATTTAATTCTGGAAAAATTGTTGATATTGAAAAGAATTACAACAGTCTGAGACAGAATTTTAATCAAATGAAAAATGTGGAAACTGATTTAGCCGAGATCAAAAATGAAAACCGAAAATTGAAAAATGAAATGAATGATAACGCACAACGCGATAGATTATCTAACATAGAAATTATCGGTTTACCTGAGACTAAAGATGAAGATCTGTTTGATTACATTCGAAAAATTGCAAAATGTATTGGAGCCGACTTAGCACCCGAACATATCATCACTATTCACAGAGTCACACCAAAGATTAAAACCCCAGGGCGCCCAAGAGCTATCATAGTTAAAACTAAAACACGCCTTCAAAAAGACAATTTTCTTTCACGTGCAAAGAAGCGTAAAATTACTACCAATGATATTGATATTCCAGGAAACATCAAACCTATCTTCATTAATGAGCACCTTACGCCATTCAACAAACAGCTCCTAAAACTCACTAAGGAAACTGCAAAAACAAAGCTTTACCAATATACCTGGTCAAAAAATGGGAGAATTTACGTCAGGAAAAACGATATGTCTGCTCAAATCATGATAAAAGACGAAGAGGACTTGAAAAAGATGTTATTATAACCTGTCTTTTTATAGAAACGGTAAAATATGGCTTCTTTATATTTCAATTTAAACAACCGCATGTTTATGTTTCAACGTTTATACGTAAATTTACATATTATATTCTCAAATTGCTTTATCTTTTATTATTTTTATTGTTTGTAATATACTTTGGTTCAACTGTTTACCAGTTATACTCTGTGGCATACTACTATGGCACCTTAGTTTCACTAATGTCGATACGCTTAAATGTGGTGCACTCTTTTTATGTATTTTTGCACGCTTCATCGACGTGCGAACTAATTGATAAGTTTCGTTATGAGATACTTGATAGATATTTATATTGTAACATTGGACGCTGTTATATATTTCTACTTAATTATGAACTGCAAAGATTCCTTGTATTTCGTAGTTGTTATATGTGTATTTATCATACACTGTTAATCATAAAATCATTTCTATATTTTGTATACCATTACATTGGACTGGAAAACATGCCTATTAATATTTACTTATCAAGATCAAACCTTATTATCAATTTTACACAACCCATAAATTATTTTTATACAATATTTTATTATACAATTAATGTAAAATCTGTGTCACAATACTTAGTTACTTTATTTTACGCTCACATATTAATAATTTTTAATTATAAAGATCTGGTTCACAAAACAAATATTAATTATGTCATAACTACATTTTTTATTATTTGCATAATTAAAAGAAAGTTAAACTTTTATTTTAAATATTTTAATAATCTTATAAACATAAAATACTTTTCATCACTGTCACAGTATTTAACATTGCTTTATTATATTTACATTTCTAAAAATATTAGATATCTTTATATAGGAACTGTAAAAATACTGATTAATGGACATTTATATTATTATATTTTATCTTATTTTATTTTTGTTTATAAAACGCCTATTCTGTTACTTTACAACACAAACAATACCTTTAACACGGTCTCGTTTATTTTCTGGTTTATCGCACACTTGTTTAGCGAACCATTTGCATTGCACACTCTTTGGGTCAGGCGTTATGATGAGTTCTTGTTGTACCCACTAATTTCGTCAATATTTTTATTAAGTTTGTTACCGGACATTTACTGCTTGCAACATAATCACAAAAACACTTGTTCGTATGTTTTGATATATGGAAGGAATGTTTTTAACAGATTCTATTTTGGAGCCACGGAGCTCCAATCCGTTACGCCTATACGTTTTATCTTTGTTTTTAGAAGTTGTTTAATGTGTTTTACGTTAAGAGGTTTTAGCTTACAGTGTATAGTAACAATTTAAAAATATATTACCAAAACGTCCGTGGCTTGCGAACTAAGTGTTTAACGTTAAAGCAAAATATTCTCACGACGAATTACGACATAATAATATTGACGGAAACGTGGCTATGTGACGGTATATACGATATGGAATTGTGCGACGATAGGTATGACGTATTCCGTAGGGATCGTGATTTTGCATGCTGTGGCAAATCAACGGGGGGCGGTGTGATGATTATGGTGCGTCGTGGCCTTTGCGCCTTGCTGAGCGGCGCGGACCCGGCGGCGCCCACAGAAATGTTAACTATAACTTTGCCTGCGCGGGTTCTTGACTCCACTGCTGACCTCCACATTAGTGTAGCTTATGTTCCTCCTTATTCCAATCAAAATTCTGCTTCTTTTGTCGACAACTTAAATTCTATTGTTCATTCCTTTTCGCAACGTATGTATAATAATCCAAATCATAACTATGTTCTTATCGGGGACTTTAATTTGTATTGCATATCTTGGGATAAAGATCAGAATCCAACTCATTTAAAAAAGGGTCCTACAACGTTACAAGATGCGGGAGCCACGTTGATCGATGAATTAAATCTGTTAGGGTTAGTTCAATATAATTATTTTAAAAATTATGCTGGGAACACACTTGATTTGGTTTTTTCCAGTTTACCCTTAAATCTCGAAGAATCTTCAATTTACTTGGTAAAAATGGATCCAGCGCATCCAAGTTTTGAATTTGACATCTTTGATTTAAAAGTTACTCCACTGCTCGAATCACAAACTTTAAAGCGTAATTTCTTTAAGGGAAATTACGTCGGTCTTAACCAGTTCTTTAGCGACATTCATTGGGAGCTGGTTTTGTGCGATAAAAAGTGCGAGGAAGCTACTAATATTTTTTATAACTCTGTTTATGAAGCCATAGAAAAATATATACCCATTAAGAAAACCAAAAGAAGCTCTTATCCAACTTGGTACAGCCCCGCACTTATAAAAATTATTCGCGAGAAAGCCAAAGTACATTCGCGGTGGAAACACACAGGAAATTTATTAGATTATGACGAATTTTCCCTATTGAGAGATAGGCAGAAACGTGTCCAAGCGGCATGTTTTAAGAAATTTACTTTTCATACACAAAATTCAATAAAAAACCAGCCTAAAGCTTTTTGGTCATATTTAAAAGCGTTACGTGGTGGTTCTAGCTATCCTAGCAAAATGACTTATAAGGGCAGTGATTATACTGATGGCAAAAATATATGTAACGCCTTCAATTCATTTTTTAAGAGTGTTTTTGGTTTACCCTCTGTTGAGTGTCATTATGACTTTGTATCGGATGATGGTAGTAGCGACTGTATATCTAGAATTCATAATTTATCTGTTAGTAGCATAGAATCAGCACTAAATACCCTCGATATTAATAAAGGCGCAGGCAGCGACAATGTGCCACCTGTATTTTGGCGTCATTGTTCGGGTTCACTGGCTTTGCCTCTTTTTATTTTATTTAACAAATCGTTGAATGAAGGGCACTTCCCTAACATCTGGAAACAAGCTCATATCGTCCCGTTACACAAAAAAGGCGCCAAAAGTAAAATAGAAAATTATAGGGGTATCTCTATTTTAAATACGGTTGCCAAGGTTTTCGAAAGAATGGTTTACAAGGCTATTTATCCAGTAATAAAAAACGGCATACCTGACGAACAACACGGATTTCTAAAAATGCGTTCGACAGTAACAAACTTATCTTGTTTTACGAATTACGTATTAGAAAATATGGATGATGGGGGGCAGGTTGATGTGATCTACACTGATTTTGAAAAAGCCCTTGATCGTGTGGATCACGTCATCCTTTTGAGAAAGTTGCACAGTCTGGGAATTCGTGGTGATTTACTCCGCTGGGTTAAATCTTACTTGCATAATCGTTCCCAAGCAGTGGTTATTGGCGGTTTTAGGTCTGATTTTGTAAGTGTACTCACAGGTGTCCCTCAAGGTTCACACTTGGGACCCCTTTTCTATAATGCCTATTTGTTTGATATTGGTAGTTGCTTTAATACTGCGAGGTTTTTAATGTATGCAGACGATAAGAAAATATTTAGTTTGATCAAATGTGAACAAGACTGTACCAAACTTCAGAGAGATCTGGACTCTTTATACGACTACTATACAAAAAACAAAATTACTGTTAATGCTCAAAAATGTCAATGTATATCATTTACCAGCAAAAGAAATCAAATATCGCACAATTATTATTTTAATACCGTTCTAATTGAAAAAACCAATAAAGTCAAAGATTTAGGCGTTATCTTAGACAGCAAAATGATTTTTGATCAACATATTGATACTGTAGCTAATAAAGCTTTTCGGAATTTGGGTTTCGTTATGCGGTCCTGTAAGCCTTTCTATGACGTTGATACTCTCAAAACAGTATTTTTTGCATATGTTGGGAGCGTTTTAGAATATGCTAGTCCCATCTGGACACCACAATATGAGGTATATAAAAAAAAATTGGAACGTACTCAAAAAGTATTTATAAAACATCTTAATTATCGACTCCGTTGCTCCAGTGACTCTTATCTCGACGGTTGTCGCCGACATAACTTACTTACTGTTGAGGAGAGACATAAAGTTATGGATATGTCTTTATTGTTTGACATTATTCGAAATCGCGTTGACTGTCCGCAATTAGTGTCTAAAGTAGCATATCGTGTCCCTTCTCGTCGTACTCGACACACACCTCTGTTGCACGTTCCAAGTCATTCCACTAAGTACTCCAGTAACGCTGTCCTAACGCGCATTGCACGCACTTATAATACTCTTTTTAGTAAGGAAGATGTTTTCTTCATGTCCAAATTGAACTTTAAAAAAAACATAATCAAAGCCCTAAATAAATAGCAGCGTTCGATGACTGGCTAATTTCGTAGTTAATAGTTCTAGATTAGGAAAATTTTTACTAGGTTTATTTTGTTAGAAGTATGTGACCTTCTCATTACTACAGAATTTAAAAAAAAAATGTAGATGCAGAAACCTGTAATTGGCTTTACTCATTGTAATTGTCAGTAGCATAAGTATAAATTGTAATATGCTGTTGGTTTCTATAAATAAATAAAAAAAAAAAAAAAAAAAAAAAAAGAACACACATTTAAACTACATTACCACTTTCATTATAATCAAGGTCTCAATATATACGTAGTTGGGATGCCATGCCGTCCATGGACTTATGACTCCGACAACACACTCATAGTTAACTCTAGTACTAAATTGAATCAAAAAATATCCATAAGTTCTCTGTCGACTGTATCTTCTTTGCTTAAAACTGACATGGTATAAAACAGTTTACTTCTAATTCGGTATTTTGTTTAGGTATATCCCGCAAAAGGAACTACTGTATCAGGATCCAGTGAAATTATTGCTGAAACACGCACAATACTAGCTGCTTCCCCTATCAGAACAGATAACAATGTTTACGAATTAAAATGGCAAAGAATCAAAGAGCTTCCACTTCAAGAAAACGTGCAAAATTGTCAAAGCTGCAAACTTCAAATGATGACGAAAGTACTGACGAAGATGAAGATACATCTGTTTACGAAACTAAAAAAGAAAATAAAGTAAATCCAATTCATAATCCAATAAATAATACCACAGAAGAAAATTATCAAAATATAGACGTGGAAGAAAAAAAAGTCGTCGACAAAGAAGAAGAAACACAAATAAAAAAACGGAAGAAAAAGTATAGTTTTGAACAATTCTTTGAAAAATAACAAATCTAACATTCTTACAAAAAAAAACGTAAGGTCTAACAAATGAAAAAGAAACAAGACAATTTAGAGAAAATTATAACAGGTTCAAAAGAAAAAGAAGAGGAGGAAGAAGAATATGAGAAGGAGGAGAAAGAAGAAAAGATGACGCTGCGATCAAAGAAATGGAAAAAGAACAACACGATGTTGACAAAGTTACAAATGATTCTGTAGAAGAGATCAACTCTGAAGAAAATAAAGAAAATACTGTTGTAAGTAATGCTATAAGGTATTCTGAATAAATGGACATTTTTAAAAATAATAACAAGTTTTATTTTCTTACTGTATGTGAAAGAGGTAAGAAGACAGAAAACCACTTTTTTAAATACTAATTTACATCTACATCTTTAGAATAAAATATAACTTCATTTGACGACTTTACAAGATCTTCTAGAAATGAATTCAGGTTTTTAGGTTTCCTTTTTCCATAATAAATACCAATGATAAATGGATCACTTTTACATTCAAACGTGTTAGCCAATATAGGCCAGAATTCATAATTTGAGCTTTTAGCTTTTAGCGTAAAATATCTGTAAATCTCTTGTTTAAAATTAAAAGCAAATACTTCAAAGCAGTTTGGCTTATATTTATTGTAGAGCCCATGTACGTAAATAATTTTTTAAATTTATATTTTTCATGTATTCATATTCTTGCTCTTGATGTTTGAACACCTTGGTGTTTGAACTTAAACTACTGAAAGGAAACAATATATTAGACTCATCGTCAGTAATATCACTATCCTTTTGTACGGAACCCTGTTATATGTTTGCTGCTTGCGCAGCGTCACACAGTGTAAACAACGTAAAATATTATAATTCAGATAATATAACCTATTAAATGTATTTAAGTAATTTTAATTCAGTAACTCAACTTAAAGTGATATTTAAAAGTTATAAAGTTTGCAAGTAATGTTTGCCGCCATATAAAAGTATTTCTAAAAACCACTGTATTACCTAAAGTTGATCGATTAACCCCAGTATATAACCTGCAATGATTTAAAGGTGGACTCCGACTCTTGCAGCATTTAGCTCTATAGGGTCTATAATTAACACTTTTAATACACTAATAGCATTCTTGTTACCTCTTAGAGCGCCATAGAACTTGTTAGGTGGTACAAGGTATTTAACTAACTTTAACTAACTCTGTTTTAGAACATAAAGTGTTCGTAAATAATTGTCAAAATCTTTTGGTGTTTTACTCTTCCTTAAGCTATAAGAGTAACCCTTAAGGTGTTACAAGGCATTGAAGTAACTCTATTTAACAATATCAAATGTTAGTAAACACCTGACAAAAACTGTTGGTGTTTTACTCTTCCATAAGCTATAAGAATAACTCTTAAAGTTTTACAAGGCATTTAACTAACTCTGTTTAATGACATCAGTCGTAAGTAAGCGTTAGCAGACACCTTACAACTTCTTTTAGTGTTATATACTTCTTAAAGCTATAATAGTTAGTTATATAACGATTTCGACTAACTCCATGCTATCGTCGTAAGTTATAAAATTTTCTTTAATTACTGTTATTCCTCTTGAAGGTTTCATTATTTATCCTTAACACCACAGTAGAGTTTACTGTTATTATCGGAGCTTTTCTAAACCATTTATAGAATTATGAGCATTAAAAATGGTTGCCCTTAGAGCCAAAATGTTTGTTGGGATATAGCGTCACTCAGCGTCTTCTATCGCTTGTACCACGGCGAGTGCTCTGAAGAACTCTTTGACCTTATACCACCTTCTCCCTTCCTCCATAGGAGTACGCGTGCTGCTCTCCGGAGTCACCGCTCTACCTACTGTTTCGAACAAAGAAATTTGGTGACTCGTTTCTTTGTCGCACTTCCAAAAGATGGAATTGTCTTCCAGCACACGTTTTTCCTCCTTCCTATGACATCCCCATCTCCTTGAAACGAGGCGTAAACATGCACCTTATGGGCCGGCAGGGTAAGGGTGACTGATGCTGCGTTGTTTTCACGCTGCACCAGTTATCCAAAGATGGACTCTTGGAGGGATAGACTGGACTCCGTTTCTACTTAACATCAGGTGGAGTAAAGTCATTTGCCGAGCTTTGTATAAAGGAAAAACCTCAATTACTGAGGCACTGGATATCTTATCTCTAGCTGCCGGAACACAAGAATGTTACAAACATTGATGTTCTGGCGACATATTTAGATAAGATGGTGGTAGCTAGCCAGGCAGGCAAATAAACCCTACAACCAACCAAACCGATTACTTTAACATGTACCCCCCGCTGGGAATCAAACCTGGGACCTCTGGGTTTGAGACCGGTTATAGGCGGTGTGGTGGCGTCCACTCGTGGGATCTTTATGGAAAGGCCTGGGCCCAGCAGCGGGATGTTTATAGGTTGACACTGTTGTAGAGTAAAGTAAAACTCTGTCATGTTTTCAAGTCAATTTGTGCTTAACTGCAGTCGAACGGATGCTCGGGTTGTATGCAGGGAATCGTAATTCAATCCCCAAAGTCAAATCCAAAGTCCAATCCAATCCAATTCAATCCAAGTCCAATCGAGACAACACCATCGCTGGTTAACGGACAGGATGAAAGGGTCCAAGTGTAATTGGTCACCTATTTACACCTTTATTTGTAGGTACATTTAGATATAAACAAAAACAAAAGGAAGATTTTCTTTTATTTTGAACAAAAAAAGTTTTCTTTTATCTACTGTATTATTGTATAAATGTGTGTCTGTGGGTTTTAAAGAATGTTTTATCTATCTTATTTATTATCTATTATTTGTTATTTTTTATTATCTTTAATCTATTTATCATCATCAGCTCATTTTATGTCCCCACAGCTGGGGCACGAGCCTTCCCTATGGATGTGTAGGCAGAACGAGCTAAAACCACCACACGGGCCCAGTGAAGATTAGTGGTTGTTAACGACGGCTAACGCAGCTGGGACCAACGGCTTTACGTGCCTTCCGAAGAATAAAAGTACACCTATCACGTATATAAAAAAAATAATGCTTTCGAAAAATAATTAATTTGGGATATTGCTCTTATAATACTTTGAAGATTGACTACTTAAGATAAGAAACAATGTAATTAAATTGCCTGTTATAAATTTCTAGTAACAGATACGTTAGATGGCGTTTCAATTAATATAGCACGTCGTGTAACAGGAAAAGGCCGAAGGTTTTCCTGGTACAGTAATTAATCAAAATGTAATTCACCTTAAGGCTGGTCGCACATCGGCAATTATTGCTTAAGTAACTAAATGAGCGAGAGAAAAAAAAGTGTCTTAAAGTTTGTATTTAGATTATTTACATATAATTTCACGCAAATATTGTTGCGAACAAATTAAAATTTGAAAAAAGACAGTGTTTAAAAGTTCCGCGAACGGCTTTCGAACCCGCACCCCATGACTTGCCGGGTAAGGTGCACTGCCAACAGATGCTATCGTGGCTCGTGTTGTATTTAGTTTTTTTTTGTTAATGTGCCAATAAACGAATAAACGGCCTCCGACTGAAGGCAAACCTATTTAAGTGCTCATGTACACACGCCTGCAGATCAGACTATCTCAACTTATCAAATTTCCTCAATAGATTTTGAACATTATGTTTTTGGTTTCATCATGCTGCACCCACCCAGCTGTACCTACTGCTGGGGCATGAGCTTTTCCTTTGTATGGATAGGAGAACGGCCATAAACCACCACACGGGCCCAGTGCGGATTGGTCCGTTCGAGATTATAAATTTTGAGACCGGCCATTGAGAAAGTTGCTTAACCTTAGGAATCGCAGACCAAGCGCGTTAGCCACTGTACCATCGAGTTGACAGACATGACTGATTAATAGAATAAAATAAAATATAATAATAATAATGTTCGTTCATGCAACAGAAACGTCGTGCGGTAAAATCTATCTATATAAATAAAAATCAATTGCTGTTCGTTAGTGACGCTAAAACTCAAAAACGGCTGGACTGATTTCAAATTGTTTTTTTGTTTTGCTCATGAAAAGCTTATAAAAGTTGGCACAAGGATTGTTTAGAAAAGAAAACGAGCGAGCCTTACAGTAGTCGCATATATGATGTGTAACATTTGACATCTCACTTTAGTAATAAGCAATTTTAACATTATATTCTGAATAAAAATGGGTCAGGTATTATATCATTTTATAACTATAAAATAAATGCAGTAAATAATCATTAGAAGACATTTGACATATCAAAATGAGCTTTGATAGTCAAATGACATATGTAAATGTCAAATATAATATATAATATATTATATATATAATATAATAATATATTATGTTCATAATATCGATTTTAAATTTACTTCCTGTTACTTCCTGTTACAGACTGTTACTGACTTCCTGTTACACTGTTACACATACTTCCGTCCCATTTCACGAAATCACTTCCACAAATTGCTTATATAGAAAGTGAGCGGAAAGATGTTACACATCAAAAACATAGAAAACTCTGTGATATCGAAAAACTAAAAATTGCTTATTTTTTATGGGAATCATCACTTTCAATTACTTTGAATAGATGGCGTTCGTGGCACATATTTATTAAAACTTAGACAGGACATAGTCTGCCAGGTCAGCTGTGGTCAATAAAGCAACTAACTAATGCATGAGCAGATAGTAATTGATAGAGTGTTGTCAGCCTAAGCCTACATTATACTTATTGGAAATCGCTAACGACCTCACACACGCGACATGTAGACATAAAAAAGTAAAAAAAAGGTTCCAAATAGAATTAATGTACGCTAAAAAACCTCATTGACATCATCCTCATGAAAAGTATATAAAAGTCGAATTAATAGTTGCATGGCATCTTCTATATATTAATACGCGAAGAAAAAGCTTTGTACCCCTTTTTAAGCATATTGCGCGCACGGATGAGTGTGATATTTGGCATAGTTAAAATTTATAACATGGAGAAGAGTGCAGATTGCATAAAATTTATGTACTAGTATAATATGTGGAAAAGAAGTTCAGAAAGATAACATATATGTGTTACCTACATTACATTTTATTTTAGTTTTATAACAGTAACAAAAAAAAGAGTAGCTATGCAGTTATACATCAGACTATTAGAATTTTACACAATTTTATAAACATTGTATATTTAGTCAATTACGGTCGAATTTCGACCACTGGATGACAACTAGTATGTTAAATAGCATATGGGGAGGATGGGTATAACACACCACGTAAGCTATTGGGCTTAATCGATTCCAACAACTATCACCCTCGAGGAGCTCGATAGCGCAGTGGTTAACGCGCCCGGTCTGCGAGTGCTGAGGTTAAGCAACTTTCGCAAAGGCCGGTCATCGGATGGGTGACCAAAAATGTATCATCTCGAGCTCCTCCGTGCTTCGGAAGGCACGTTAAACCGTTGGTCTCGGCTGCATTAGTAGTCGTTTACCAATCCGCACTAGGCCCGCGTGGTGGTTTATGGCCCGTTGTTCCTATCCATCCATAAGGAAGGCTCGTGCCCCAGCAGTGGGGACATAAATGAGCTGATGATGATGATGATGATTAACTATCATCCAATGGCCTAGCTACGACGCGTCGACGATCGTAGCAGTAGCACGCTTGCTACAGCTTCGTAGCAATACCTATTTACTATGTAGCTACGTAGCTCGACGCCTCGTAGGCCGTGTGGCAAAGTGTTGATACCATAATCAGTAGCCATTAATTGTATTGATCCCTCATTTTAATTTTAATAAGAGGGTTGAACGTCAGGATAAACATTAAATAAAATTAATGTATAAAATAAACGTTTTAGATGAGAATTACCTAGAATAAACTCTGGAATAAAAATAAGGTTTATGACATAGTCTAGGGCTTAAAAAAAACATCGCGAAGTCTCATAAAAATAGTATATAAACGCTTTTGTAGTCTCTCTTAGGTTAAAGTTCCGTCGTAGTTTCAAACTGCCTGAGTCTTAGATACCTTGGAATAAGAAAAAGGTTCGTGACGTTGTTTTAAAAAACCATCTCGTAGTCTCATTAAAATGGTAGATAAACCCAACAAAGGTTCCCTCCGTGAACGCGCCCATGTTAGTACAAACACGCCTGCAAAGCCTATAGAACCGAAGTCTCGTAAATGAGCCCTAGGAAGTAGGTCGCACAATTAAGCCCATTCTCCCCCTAGCGAAATAGACAAGTAGACCTTATTGTCTGTCGATAGAGTCTTAATTGGCAGAACAGTTATCCGGTTTGTTTAAGCTGTATACAGCTTTTGATAGTTTGACGAGCGAATGAGAGGATTTATCGTATTATGCATAAGTCCTATTATTGACACTACGTTCTTTTGAATATCTTGGTATGAAATTCAGATCAATTACTAGACAAAGAAGCGTTTTTACAGCCATAGTCGTGGCCCAAAATAACAAACTCACTTAACCACTGGCAATTGACCTCCGATTATTGGGCTGAGCGATTTCTTAAATACAGATACAAAGTATCTAAAGCGCATACTCGCACAAACTTTTAGACATAAACAGTAAGCTTGTGCAACACACATACATGCCAACTGATTATTTACGTTAATTAATGTACTCAAGCCTGTACATGAGACTACCACCAACTGTCAATTTTTTTCAATATAAATAAATAAATAAATAAATGTTTCCCACACTCACACCAATTATCTAGCCCCAAGAAAAGCTTCCTTAAGAAACTCGTTAATATATGGTTAACTAGACAACGGATAAACATACTTAATATACTTAAATACATAGTTATTATACATAGGAAACACCCAGACCCGAAACAATATAGAAAAATAGGTATTTCTAAATTGATCCGACCGGGGATCGAACCTGGAACCTCAGAGATAGCGACACCATGAAAACCGGTGTGTAAGCCACTCGACCAAGGAGGTCGTCTATATACTTTGTTTAGTAATATACTTTGAACCTTATGTAAGTACTAGCTTTTGTTCGCGGCTCTGCTCACGTGGGCTACACGACTTGTGATTGTTTTTAAAAAAAGCCAAACTTAATAAAGGTACCTAAGTATCGGTGGGATAATCAGGCCAAAAACCAAAACTCATAAATTAAACTTTAAAAGTGACAGATTTCCGTACATACTTTCCACTCCCGTTTTAACTTTTTAGGGGATGTTTTTCGAAAAATGCTAAAACACGTCATTCTTTATTTTTATGAAAAAATCTAAATATCGATTTTATAGATACATTTTAATAGGTCTTACTTACAAAATAACGATTTCTCCAAAATAACCTCCATCCCCTTTTTAACTACTTTAAAGAAAAAAATACAAAATTCCTGAGACATGTCATTCTTAATTTCTTTTTATAAAGCCAAATACCAATTTTTATGTATTTTACTTCAAAACTGACGGACTTTCATACTAACTTTCAACCCCTATTTGACCCCCTTAGGGTTTGATTTCCGTAAAATCCTTTCTTAGTGGCGTCCAAATTTCATCTAATTAGCTTCAGCGGTTTCGGCTCGGCAATGATGAATCAGTCAAGACAAGTCATTATATGTATAATAGATATGGCTTAAGGTTGAACATTTATGATAGAAATTTGACAGTTTTGGATAGGTTGATGTGCATATGTCTGTACTAATAAGATTATTATATATTATAAATTACTTAGATAAGTAATTTTAAAATGTCAAGTTAAACTGTCATGTTTAAAATATTGGCAATGTTGAAGTTGAATAGTTGTCTAGTAGTGAAGGCCACCGGTTGATGAAAGGGTTTTTTTTCGCCTGGTTAGCTACCACCATAACGATGTTATTGAAATATGTCGCTAAAAAATCAATGTTAGTAACATTGTTGTGTCTGGCAACTAGAGATAGGATAACCATAGTCTCAGTACTCCAGCAGGCTTGTTAGCAATTGCCACAATCTACAATTTATCGCTGCCAAAACACATATTCGTATTACGGAACGTAAAACGCTACGATAGCGCCGCGCCACAAGCGAGCGATTGACGAACTAAAAGTGCACGATAACGCTAATTATAATATACCAACCGATTGTAGCAACCGCAACTAATAGTAGTCGCGTTGCTATTGTGCAATTAGCAACTGGTTGCTTTTTTTGGAAATAAACTTGCCGGTGAAGTGCGCTTCCACCATTGGCCTTATCATCACTGTTAAGTTATGATAAGTGATGTTAATCAGGTGAGATGAAAGCTAAGTGCTAACCCAGAATGAATAAAGAAATCCTATTATCTTATAAGAAAGCTTGTGTGCTAATCGGTTGGAGGTTAAAGTTACTCGCGTCCGTAGGTTTACCCTTGAGACCCTACACCTGACCCCTGGGTGCTAAATGAGTGACACTGTCTGAGTGGTGGAGCCACGCTGCGTTGCAGCACGAAATGGCCGGCTCGCCCGGCGTAATACCACCTTCTCACAGAATATCGGCGTGAAACAATGGCACTCGTTGCTGTTGTGTTTCGTCTGGTGAGTGAAAGTACCGGAGGCCCATCTCTCACCCTTCCCTCCCCCCAATTCCTACTTCCTCCTCAAGATCCAACTCCTACTTTAAGGCCGGTAACGCATCTGAGATTACTTTGGACACCCCCATGGGCGGCGGCGATTACTTTCCATCAGGTTCGGTAGCTAATTAAAGAAAAGTCGCCTTTATACGAAAATTAATTCCAATGACAATACTATACAATACACAATACATTCGTTATCCAATTACTGATGGTACTGGCACTTCGCAGTCTCTATTAATGACAAAATCAATATTTAATATACAATCTACAAGAAGAAATTGTTTTCCCGGTAAAACTTCTAAGCATAGAGGTGTCGATACATAAATAAGTTATCGATGATCGGGTTAGTGAGTTATTCTAATAACGCCGAAGCACATTATTACAGAATACCAGAGCCGGCCGTTGCGATGTGACTTTCTCACACCGTAGCGGCATATGCTGAGTTAAGGTCCTGATTGGCTCGTCACACTGTTGTGTTCTTTTATTTGTTACTTGTTTTGTACGTCCGGTCTTTTTTAAAAATTTATTCTGTTGTGTAATGTATTTAATCATGTTATGTGAGAGTCAATAAATGTTATTTTTCTTTCTTTTACCATACACAGTATTGCCTGAAATAGCCTTTATCTCATAATTAATAAATTCTTTTGGTTTGTAAATGTTATCAGTCTAGTGTGAGTTTTGTTTAATATCCGTTTATTTTTTTGGTGAGTGGTTGCTGATTGCCTCAGACGGAATTTTCAGCTTCACTGGGCTTTTTTAGGGGCGGCGAGAAACTTAAAGGGTTCCTGAAGCCGTGTGAAACGAATAATCTTCGGAGGGAACCTCCTTTCTAGAGGGAACGGTATCACGAACGGGGTTCGGATCGTGTCGGGTTACTTCCGTAATCATTCGAAAACCTTTATGAAAACGATGGCAAAATTTTTACTCTTCTCGTATGTGGCCAGGGGGCGTTGTTTCAATGCCATACTAATTTGCCGCCTAACGAGAGCCTCATGAGATGTTGATCGAGGCTCTTGGCCATCAGGCCGTTGGCCGTAACAACAATCAGCACGATGACAGCCGAATTCACACTCCACATGTCGACAACCTAATGTGCTAAGTCGAGATATTTGATTTGTTTCTCTTTCTCAGCTTTCACGAGGTTCTCGTCATGGGGAATGGTGATATACAATCATCGTGCGGCGCGCTAATCGATCTATCACCACAATGTCTGGCTTATTGGCTACAATAGTCCTGTCGGTGATGATAGTTCGATCCCAGTACAACGTGACATGCTCATTTTCGAGAACTGTGTATGGCACATACTTGTAGTACGGTACCTCCGAATTTTGTATTTCAAAGCAAGTTGCTGGTGGATAATCCTGGCCACTTGATTATGCCTGTGCAAGTACTTGCCGTTAGTCAGACGAGAACAGCCAGAAAAAATATGTCTGATAGACTCACCTGGACGGTGGCATGCCCGACATATGTCAATCGTCCCGTCTTTCATAATATATTTCCGGTAGTTATTCGTTAGCTTATCTTCGTCCATAATTGCACAGACAAAACCTTCAGTTCCCCGAAGAGGTCACCGAAACGCAGTCAGGATACGGACGCTAAAAAGTCTACATCGGTTCCGTGGAGGGCCCGATAAAAGCGCCCGTGGAGCTCCTTGCCTTGCCATATCTTCCTACGGTCATTGGTCATTGGTCATTTCTTTTGATCTGAAGGACAATGCTGACATAGAAAGGGAGCGCAGGGCGTTGTCTGTTAGAGCCAATATGATAGCGCGCCGATTTTTTCGTTGTTCGAGGGACGTCAAAATCACTCTTTTCAGGGCATTTTGTACGTCCTTTTATACCAGCAGTCTGTGGGTGTGTTATACGCTTAAACAATTCAACGCTCTGCGCGTACAGTATAATAACGCCTTCAGGGTGCTTTGGTGCGGCTGCCCCGCTTCTGCAGCGCGTCAGGGATGTTTGCCGAGGCGCGTGTGGATTGCTTTCACGCAATTATGCGAAAACGATGCACATCCCTGGTGCGCAGGGTGCGGGCCAGCCGCAACAGCATCCTACAGATGTTTGCGGAGAGGTTTGACTGTTAGTATGTTTACCATTGTGACATGGTTCACCTGACGAATGTCCAAATAATGTTTTAATTTAATTTAATTTATTTATTTCATTTTATTTAAATTAAAGTATAATTTGATTTAATTAATTTATAATGTATTTATTGCTTTTATTTAATTTTTTTATTTTTTATAATTTAATTGTAATTTTATTTTGATTGAATTTGTTAATTTTACTAACATAGGCTAAGGTAATTATTGTAACTAACCCAAATGAGTCATGATGCTTGAAAAATAAATATATTATTATTATTATTATTATTATTATTGGCACTAAGTACTGTTCTCTTTAGCCAAGGACAGCGGGGTGAGTCCCTTGTCCACTGCTACCACATCTCGGTGCATACCTACATCGGCCTTTAGGAAATATTATATTGTGTTTTCTAATGTAATCAATTTGAGACTTTAAGTACTAATATAAATAATTGTTTTTACATTAACTAATCTTATCTAAAAATAACATAGAATGGTTTCTTCAAGATATAAAACCAGCAAACATTATATATCTAAGTAAACTTATTCAAAATCCTGAAAAAAATGGCATTTTTCAATAGGTGTTACCAATTACCAATTAAAGAAAAGTTACATTTTATTTCTAATAATGATAACATGAGACAACCATGAAGGTTAGTAAGTAACTAGGTTACAATGTATAAGCGAGTTAGGTACGTTACGTATTGACATTATGATCGGTTGAATAGTTTACGCGTGAAAGCGTAACAAACAACCAACAAACAAACTCACTTTCAAATTTATAATAAATTGTAACACATTTAATCGAGTATCGATTAAAGGAAAACCCATATAACTCCAACAACGTTTTCCTACAAGTGAGCACTCCGTTTGAGACGCGGAATTGGCTTAATTTCCATATTTCACGTTGAACAGATGTTAATAAAATTTACTGCCTTTAGAAATAATTTATTGGGTTAGACTTTGTAGCGTTTAGTCGTTCATGTGATAAAAGCTTAATACAGTTAATATGGGTTGCCATTGCAAGGTAATGGTAATATAGGCAATTAAATTGTGGTAACGACAATCTAATACCTATTTGTGTCGATAAATTTCAAAATCGCCTATGTAAATACTAACTGATTTTCGGAAAATATATATTTTTTAATATGTAATGTAATGTAATGTAATGTGAATAATTTTCTGTACCAAGAATATTTACCTGGTTGATTAATACACAAAAATCCGCCATATTTTAAGTTAAATCGAAAAAATTATTAACCTTTTAATCAATATCACTTTTAGCGACTTAGGCAAGTTAGGCAAGTATCGATGCATTTAATTTTTTTTAAAGAAAATCGTTAATGTTATAAAATTCGATTTAATAAATGTATCGTTGTTTAACCTGTAAGTCCTGTCCTGAGTCCAGTCCATACAAGTACAGTTTTAAAAAACATTATTTACAAAATCCGCATTTTGACAATGATAAATAAATTTAGCTCGATGGCGCAGTGGTTAACTCGCCCGGTCTGCGAGTGCTGAGATTAAGCAACTTTGGCAAAGGCCGGTCATCTTATGGGTGACCAAAAATTTATCATCTCGAGCTGTTCCGTGCTTCGGAAGGCACGTTAAGCCGTTGGTCCCGGCTGCATTAGCAGTCGTTAACAACCACCAATCCGCACTGGGCCCGCGTGGTGGTTTATGGCCCGTTCTTCCTATCCATCCATAGGGAAGGCTCGTGCCCCAGCAGTGGGGACATAAATGAGCTGATGATGATGATGATGATGAAATAAATTTATTAATGTAAACGAAAAACAACTCACACTTGCACAGATAAACCTCGATAAGGTTTCCGTGTAACTCAATAATTAATTGTTGTAATAAATCTGTAAGTATTTTGAACAAATAAATTTCAAAATTATTGTTGGTTAACTCCTCCCTTTCCAGTTTCGCCCAACCACAAGCCTAAGGACCTAAAAAGGGCCTCAGTTAATATAATCACTGGTGTAAACTTTGCTCGTTAAACGTCGCATGGAGTTGGTTTCCGGGACATTTGATGATTATTATAATCTTGTAATCTTAGTATAAGACAACTTTTAATTGGCTACTAAGCGTAAACAATTAAGTTAAAGTGTCTGTCTAAAAGTAAAAGCGATATCTTTAACACAATCTTTGTCGCGAGAGATGCCACCCGACAACATTTACTTTGGTTTTCTGTAACTTAATGATAACAAAGGTTTATAAAATAAACATACTTGCGTCGTCGGCCGACGAGTTGCAGGAAATGGTAACATTAATGAATGCGTCGTTAGAAGCGAGAGGTATGAAAGTGAACGTAAGTAAGACAAAAACCATGGTTTTTGAAAGAGAGGAGGACATGACAGAATGTGATGTTTTAATTGGAGGTGAAAAAGTAGAACAAGTGAAAGAATTTGTGTATCTGGGGACTAGGTTCACGAGGGATGGAAGGCATGAGGGTGATATTGATAGAAGAGTGAATGCAGGGAATATGGTGAATGGAGCGCTGCATGCCTTTATGAACAGTCAGAAAGTGTCAGAGAAGGCGCGACTGGCTGTTCATGCGGGGGTGCTGGTGCCGACGCTTATGTACGGAAGTGAGAGTTGGGTATGGCAAAAAAAGGATGAAAGTAGGATAAATGCAGTGGAAATGAGAGCATTACGAAGTATGGCAGGAGTGACATTGAGTGATAGAATGAGGAATAGCAAAATTAGAGAGCGTTGTGGTGTGAAAGAGGATGTTGTCACTAAAATTGAGATGGGAATGCTAAGATGGTTTGGGCATATGGAAAGAATGGATGAAAGGCGATTAACGAAACAAATTTACAAGGCGAGGGTAGATGGAGCTGTTGGAAAGGGTAGGTCTAGACGGACGTACTTAGGACAAGTCCAAGACGTACTAAGAAAAGGTCAGGTCAGGAGTACCCATAACCGACGAGCATGTATGAAAGGAGTAATGAGAGTGGAGGAGGCGCAAGAGGTGTGTCAGGACCGTAGCAAGTGGAAGGATGTGGTCTCTGCCTACCCCGTTGGGAAAAAGGCGTGATGGTATGTATGTATGTATGTATAAAATAAACTTTGTAGCTCATATGACGTTTTTAACAGTAAGTTTGGCAAATGACTAATGACCAATGCAGAAGCAGAGTAGAGATGGAAGGACTTACTTACTTTTTAGTATCTTTGTAGTTCGTTATTTTCTTTTGTTTTTATTATTTTTAATTCAAAGAACGCTGTTAAGTTAAAATCTATGGGTCTTACAAATAAACAGAGAATAAGCTCTATATGGGATTACAAAGTGATTTATGCAGTTGGTGTATCTAGAAAACTGGACCGAAATTGTAAAATATTTTTGTTTTTCCTTGATTTATACACTAAACACTCATTATATTCTAAATTTGAAGCTTCTATGTCTGCTAGATGTGCCTTAGAGTTTGGATGATCGGTCAGTCAGCCAGTGAAAAAATTAAGAAACTTTGACTAGTTAAAATTCTTAAACTACTGGTTCAAATTGAATGAAATTTGAAATATACCGTATTTATACAATGCCTGCTTTGTTACTGAAAATTCAGGTTTCTAGTTTTATCAACAACGATGGGGTTGAAAATGGCCTGAACTGCTTCTAGAAAAGGATGGTATGGCCGTGCTGCTTTTTTGCTCGACTTGGCGGGGGCACTGCCGTGCCCCCAGATAGCGTGTTTTTATAAGTAATACGAATAAGTATACTTTATTTCATCGACGTACTTTAGTAAATGAATATATTAATAATAGTACCTAATCTAACGTAATATTTAATGTTTGGACTGAATTTTTTAAATCTTTTTATGAAATTTCTTAACTTGCATTTTTGAAACGATAACATTGTTGCAAATTTAGCTATTAACATATATTCTTCTTGGCGTTGTATGTTGTATATTTTTCATATAAACCATGCATACGTAAAGCACATTAAACAGTCATCAGCGCCTTAACCTTAGTAATAGCATTGGTTAAGGCGCTAGCAAAAATGAGTTCCTCTGATTAACATACATAGCTATATACCCTCCTTATTAATAAAGGAATTAATCTCAATGTTTGCTCGATCAGACTAGTTTCTCAAATACTGGTTAAGTGCAACAGAAAAGGCACAACTGGAAGTGGCTACTGCTGGAGTCTCATCGATAAAGTTACATACAAATTAGAAGCAGCGTCTCCATCTGGGTTGATAGGGTGCTGGATTGTGCTGGGGTCTGATTATCTTAAAATAATTAATTATCTTAATACTCGTATCTGAAATAGTTACAGCACTGCTGAATACACACTTTGTTCTTCTATGAATGCCGAGAAATAGAGAGAGATAGAGATAGAGAGAGAGAGAGCGCATTATGGCAATAGTCGCCATTTGTTGTTTAGTTTTGTTCTTTAACAAATCTTGTAAATGTCGCCATAAAATTAGATAATAATAGTAAATAGATAGATAGATAAGTATAGTATACTAGCTGACCCGGCAAACGTCGTTTTGCCATAAAAAATTAAAAAAAAATTTAGGGGTGGACTACCCCTAACATTTAGGGGGATGAAAAATAGATGTTGGCCGATTCTCATAGATACCGGATGACCCGGCAAACGTTGTTTTGCCATAAAAAATATAAAAAAATTTAGGGGTGGACTACCCCTAACATTTAGGGGGATGAAAAATAGATGTTGGCCGATTCTCATAGATACTGGATGACCCGGCAAACGTTGTTTTGCCATAAAAAATAAAAAAAAAATTTAGGGGTGGACTACCCCTAACATTTAGGGGGATGAAAAATAGATGTTGGCCGATTCTCATAGATACCGGATAAGCACAAAAAATTTCATCAAAATCGGTCAAGCCGTTTCGGAGGAGTATGGCAACGAAAACTGTGACGCGAGAATTTTATATATTAGATTGTGTAATGAAGCAGTTTTTAATTTGGTATTGTTCATAACCCTTTTGTTAAGCAGTTTGTTATTTTAGGATTTTATGTGCATCTCTCAAAATATCAAGCAAACGTTCCAAGCTCTTACCTCAAGGCTGGAATCATTTTAAAGATGGCCGCCACTATTAATACAGCAGCGAACAAAGGAGAGAAGCTGAAAGGAACAATAAACGAGTGTAATACAAATGGTACATCACAGTGAGCGATGGCTGAGTCGTAGCGGTTTACCTTGCAAGTGCAAGTCACAAGCGATGAGCGATTTGTTATTTTGTTAACAAATAAACTCTTCAAAACTTATTAGTCCAAAGAATTCGTCGAAATAACCAAAACTTTTACATACAACTTTATCCACTATGTTAGAAAACACTTTCCACAAAAAGGTTAAAAGAAAGTACAGTAACAGACTATTCCACTGTTGGGCAAATGCCATCATTATCGAAGTCATGACATCACTATACCAACGATAGGTATTGGACAATACAATTTATATGACCGAAAGCTAAAACCAGGGTGATTACATTTTTAAAATTTTTGTATATACTAAAAGCAGGTAGGTTAAATTGATTGTGCTAAGAACAGCTTCATTGGATTTTTGACTCGAAAGTGACGAGTCATGTTTTCGGGTTTGTTTTACTTTCTATAATTTGTGTTATGTCGAATATTAATGTAAAATGATGATGCATTATTAGCCGTTAAGTGTTCGTGAACTTGAATGAGGGGTCCCCTCAGACCCTAACCGGGCGTTAACGCCCGGAGCAAAATTCCGTCAAACCCCAACCGGGCGTTAACACCCGAACTCGACCACGCGACTTAAAACTTAAATATCGTCTATTTAGAGCTTACTTTTGTATGAAGAAGTTTAACTATAAACAAACTAGAATAAATTTGCTACACTTTCAACTTCCAACAACTTTATTCTCTGCGCGTTTTCAATTTATTTAATCAATTTCAAATTTGTTTTTTTTCCATTTTGCGAATTATGTCATCGGCGCAGGTGCTGTCATTTCTTTTGTTCGCGAGTTGAAGAATAATTAGCGAATTAAGAAAAACAGTGCAACGTCACTTTTTGAATTCTTACAAGAAGTCTGTGTGAGATCTGAGTAGTATCTCACTATTACTAAAAGGGTGTGGGTAAAATAATAATATTAATAACTAATATCATTTGCCATTTGCTATCCTAACCTACGGTGCCCAGACCTGGTCTCTGACCGAACATCAAAAGTCTAAACTCAAGGTTTGCCAACGAGCAACGGAGCGCAGCATGATGATGATGATGATGAGCACAGCATATTAAGTGTAAAGACCGATAGAGTTCGAAACACTACACTGCGCTCCAAAATCAAAATCATAGATGTTGAAGTTGCGACCGCTAGTTTTAAGTAGAACTGGGCCAGCCCAGTTCACGAGCTCAGCTTTGTTAGCCGCAAGGGCCCAGAGAGGTGGTCGAAGATCGCCACTGATTGGGTTCCATGTGATGGACACCGGAGACGAGGCAGGCAAAGCGGAAATGGGGACTTGACCACTTTTTATCGAAGTGGTATGAGGTGGCCGAAGAAAAAAAAAGTAGAGCCGCAGAGAGGAGGCCTTTGCCTAGCAGTGGGACACAACATAGGCTAACAAAAAAAACATTTGTTATTAAATATTTGTATTATCTCTTATTGCCATCATTTATATATAAGGTCACTTTTTATCAACTGCAAATATTTAATCTAATCTGATTTTTTTTTTTTTTTTTTGAGAGAGTTTGCTGATTGCCTCAGACGGCATTTTCAGCTTCACCGGGCTTTTTTGGGGGCGGCGAGGAACGTAAAGGGTCCCTCAAGCCGTGTGAAACGAATCACCTTTGGAGGTTTTCTAGAGGGAACGGCATCGCGCACTAGTGCGCGTCCCCGTGCCCTACTAGATTCTCCGAAGGGTTCGGATCGGATCGGGGGGCGGAACCACCCGAGGGCGCCTCTAAAGGCTCGGACCTCGGCTCGGGTAGACCGGGCCGTGGAGGAGGAGAGAAGCGCCCAGGTACATGTCTGTACCTGGTATAGAGCGCGTGTGAACCGGTTCTTCGTACCCTTGTTCTACGAGTACGGTGTCTTGGACCTAAGCTAGTGTGCATGTTTGGTGTATTCTGTAAATGTGTAGTGACATTTAGAGGATCGGGCGGGGGGGCGTTCGCAACTGTTATGGGGTCGTCGGGGTCGTCTAAGACGTGTCTAGGACGCCTAGATGAGAACCGTCTTGTTGGTGGAAAGGCACCAACGTTATAGTTGGCGGCCGCCACAACAAGCGGGTTGGGGTGGTGGGGGGCGTTATCAAAGTAACGTCTGGAAACGTCTTTGATGAAATCTTTGATAGTGGGAAGATCAAGATCACGGTGGAGATCTACATTGCGATAGTACCACGGGCAGCCCGTGGCACCACGCATGAAACGGTTTTGGAGGGTTTGTAGGGGATACAGGTAGGAGGGCGCGGTATGCGCGAAAACTACGCTAGCGTAAGTCATGACCGGGCGAATGCAGGCTTTGTAAATTGTCGTCTTATGTCTAAGAGACATTTTACTTCGTCTGCCTATAAGGTGAAAGAGCCGGCCTAATATAAACGCGGCCCTGTTACGGACGATTTTGAGATGAGGCGCAAACGTCAATCTTCTATCGAGGGTGACACCGAGATATTTTACTTGCTTTACCCAAGGGATAGCACGGTCAAATAAACGGATGGGAGGGCAACGATCGTCGTTACCCCGAGAAAAGAACACAGCGGCGCTTTTCTCGGGGTTAACTTCGATCCGCCATTTGCGAAACCAAACGCCGAGGGTGTTAGCGGCTTTTTGGAGTCGGTTGGAAACCGCGGCTCTGTCTCTACCGGACGAAAATAGCGCGGTGTCATCCGCGAATAGAGCTAGGTCTACGCGTGGGGTCTTGGGGATGTCATTTGCGTAAAGCGCAAAAAGGATTGGAGAGAGCACGGATCCCTGCGGGACGCCGGCGCGAATAGGACGAGGGGTGGAGAGCGTTCCTTCGACGCGGAAGCGAAAAGTGCGATTTGACAGATAGTCTCGTAAGATGTGCACGAGTCTGTCTGGCACGCCAAATTGGTATAGCTTATAAATTAAGCCGTTGTGCCAGACTTTGTCAAATGCTTTCGCGACGTCGAAGAAAAGCGCTCCGGTTCCCACGGGACGTTTTTTATTGAGACCGGTAAGGATATGCTCCGTGAGGCGGTGCAATTGGTGGGTACACGAGTGTTTGGGGCGGAACCCAAACTGCTCGTTGATAAGGATGTTGTTAGCGGAGACGTATTCCCTTAAACGGGATACTAGAACGCGTTCATACAGTTTTCCCAACGATTTGAGAAGACTGATGGGGCGATAACTAGAGGGGGCGTTACGCGGTTTACCGGGTTTATGAATACCTATGACAACCGCATCCTTCCACTCAGCGGGAAAGATTGCGTTTGCCATGGCGCTATTGAAGATAGCTACGATTAAAACGATAAGTTGGGCGGGTAAGATCTTAAGGATCTTGTTTGAGATGCCGTCTGCCCCGGGGGCACTACGGGGTTTGAGACGCCTAATTAGAGTTTGCACCTCATCCTCCGTAACAGGCGGGAGGGTAGCGGTGGGGGGGAGGGACGAGAGTCTATCGACTTCGCTATCTACCATATCGACATGGTCCTGAGGGACTGGGAGGGTGCTAGGCGAGCATTGAGACTCGAGGCTGTCGGCGAGGCATTCGGCTTTGTCGTCGTCGTCAAAGGCGATCGAGTTGTCGGGTTTGTTGAGCGGGGGCATGGACGTGACCGTGTCCGACTTAAAGGCTCTCGCCAACTTCCAATAAGCTTGGTGGTGTGGCGAGATCTCTTTAAGTAGGCCATCCCAGTTCGCACCGCGGAGCTCTTTTATGCGTTCCTTAGCAGCGCGCTGCAAAGAACGCATACGAACTCGGTTGTCCGAAGTGGGATAAGAGTCGTACGCGCGCGTGGCGGCGTTCTTAGCCCTCAACAGTTGCCTCACATCGTCCGGCAGTTTGAAGCGATGGTCGCCCGTCGCTACAACCCGCCGGGTCGATACGCTTATAGCGTTAGTGAGATGACTATTGAGGGCCTCGACCGCGGCCACTGTCTCGTGAGGCGAGGCAATGACATCGGGGATTTGGTTTAATGACTCACCGGCGGTAGGCTCGAGAGCTTTCTCAAGCTTATCCCAGTCAGTCACAACCTTAATAACGGGGGTGGGGTCGGTGGGGGGGCCTAACTGTAAAACAACCGGCCTATGATCGGAGGAGAGCGCGTGGATCGTTTCTATGGAACGCAACCGTAAAGTTACGTTCCTTAGCAACGCCATATCTAACGGGTTGGGGGTGTGGTTATCAACTAACGGATAGTGGGTGGGCTCCATAGGCACAACGATATCGAAGAGCAGCGACTCAGCGAGGTGGCTCATCACCCGACCATTACGGTTGGTTGAGTTGCAACCCCACTGAGCGTGTTTGCTATTGAAATCGCCGGCAATAATGACGGCGTTATCCATAGCAAACAGCGCCTCGAGATCGGGTTGTGTAAGAAGCTTGTTGGGGGACAAGTACGCGGACGCGATAGTAATCGACGGGTGGCCCGTCATGCCTAGCCGACAGACCGAAGCCTCTAAGTCGGATAGCTGTGGGGGATCGAGCGGGACACAGTGAAGCGACCGCTTGTAATAGATAAGAGTGCCGCCACCGCGGCCAACTCTATCATTACGGACAAGGTTGTAGTTTGCCAAACGCGGGTCTCGGATGGAAGGTTTTAGGAAAGTTTCCTGTACGAGAAAAACATCGACGGCGTGTTCGACTAGAAAGCCGAACACCTCGTCGCGTTGACTACTGAGACCGTTCGCGTTGAAAAACGCAACCGTAAGGGAGCGGGGCTTTATTCTTTGTGGGGGCGTATTATTCATTTTGAGTCATTAAGAGAGTCAATGAGGGACGTGATCTTGTCTAGGAGGGGACCGTGATCAGAAAAGATTGTCGCTATAATCATAGCGGGACAAGCGTTGGGGGCAGAGGCGGCTTCGCGCAACTTCCTATCCACCTCCACGATCTCGTCCTTGTATCGATAGATCTTTACAAGTTCGACAACCGTAGAGATGGATGAGAAGGTGATTGGGAGGGAACCTACAGTCGCGGCGAACGGGTGTTGCGGGCGATCGTTGGATTTGGGTTTAGGGGCAGCCTTAGGGGCGGGGGTTTGCCGTTTTGGCTTACGGGACTGGGTCTTAGTAGCCTTGGCCTTAGTGGCTTTAGCTTTGGGGGCTTTGGCCTTAGGGGCCGTGGCCTGAGGGGCCTCGGGAGGGCTTTGCTCCATTGGAGTTTCAGCCGGAAGCGGTTGTGGGGCACGAGCCGGGCCAGTCGCAGGAAAGTCGACAAGCGAGTCTGTCGCGGGGGCTTGAGCCGCGGGCTGGGAAGTCCGCGGGGTGGCCCACGGGTTGCGGGGCGGTGGTAAGGGGGCCGCGGGGCGGAGCGAGACTTTCGCGATCTGTGAAGGCGGAGGGGCGCGAGTCGCGGGGTTACGTCGCGGTCCCGACCCGCGGTTGGCGTTACTACGCGGCGCTTTGGGGCAGCCGCGATAGTTCGCGGTGTGTCCCAAAGCGACGCAGTTTACGCAACCGGGCGGGTCGTCGGGAACCGGCGCTTTAGGCCTTGCACACGCTTCAGTGCCATGGTCACCCAGGCACTTAACGCATCGGGGACGGCCGAAGCAGTTACGGGCGGCATGCCCGTAACGTTGGCATTTGTGGCATTGACCTACAATGCCACGCTTGTGAGGGGCCTCGATCGATAGGCCATCGAAGCCTACAATGGACTTTACGTCGAAAATGGATTTACCCTCGGGGGTATTTTCTAGCTGTGCCTTTAGGAGGCGTAAAGGGGCTTTGTCCTTGCCGAGCATCCGGGTCACTTCAAGGACGGGGTAGCCTTGCGACTTAAGGTCGTCCAGTACTACCTTAGGGTCCCAATCCGTGGGAAGACCGCGGATAACTACGGAGAGTACTCGCTCCTCGGGGAGCGAGAACGTGTGGAAAGGCACGTTCATTGAGCGGAAAAACGCCGTGCATTGGCGGAATTCGGTCGAGGTAGCTAGCTGTACCTTGATCATCTCGGTTTCGCCTTTAATGAGGCGAATTTTCAAAGGGATAATGTTGTGTCGCGCCTTCAGAGAACGCGAAAGTTCAACCCAGTCCTTGGTGGTCTGGATATAGAGCGGAGGGGGCTTCTTTTCCTTGCGCGGCTGGCTCGGCTCGGGCCTCGGGGAGCAAGGACGGGAAGAGGGCGCGCTGTTGGATTTAGCGGCCTTAGGCGGAGGGACAGAGGGAGGGGCGGCCTTACGTGCCCGCTTCCCTTTGCGGGTGACGGTTTCGTAGTCCGAGTCCGACGTGACAACATCGTCGGGCTCGGAGTCCGAGACGGGAGGGATAGTTTTGGAGGCGGAGGGACAGACCTCCATCTCCATTTCGGGATCGGACGGGGACGCGGGTTGATCCATCCGAATGATGGGCCTAATGTTTAGATGCGCGGTGGGCGTGGGGACAAAGTGCCCGGAAGGCACTTGTATGGGCTTCGCGTAGGGCGAGGGGCGCGGGGTGGACGCGGGGGAGGACAACTTGTTGTGGTGGGCAGTCTTAAGGACTGCAAACGCCTCGGGGTGACTTTGCCCTAGCAAGAGCTCTATCACCTCGAGCTCCATCTTAGCCGGAGTGCAATGGCTAAGATGCGTGAGTTGGTGTCAGACCCTCCCCGCCACAGGCAGGGAGGCGTGTGTTTGAAAAGAACCTACTGCCTGAATGGCCCTAGGTGTGTCCTCCGGTGAAAATCAATTCACCGTAGGGTGTGTTTGTCCCTAAACTGAAAGTGTAGCTAATAGTTCTGAGTTGACTAGGAGATCCCCCAAGGCCAACTTTGCCAGAACTCTTCCGGAGTGTTTTCCCCCCAGGAGGGTCAGGAGGGCAGCCGGGTCAGTGCCCCAACTGGTTTAGTTGTCACCGTTAGGTATCCACCAGTCGGCTACTAAGCGTAGTCTTTCAATGACAGTTATCGCTGTGAAACGGCGAAGGGTAGCGCTCCCGCAATGAAAATTGCGTCGAGAACGCTATAACGCGACGTACTGTGCACCGGAGCCTTACCGGTACACAGTAAAAAGGGACCGAGTAAAAAACAAACGGAACAGGCCGAGCGCGCGACGGAGCACGAGCGTACGTGCGTCCTGCGCGGCGAACGAACTGAGACTGTGGTGTCTAATCTGATATAATTAGATGTTAGCAAAGCAAAGCAAAGCATTTAAAAAAAATCCGGCTAGTTTTTTTTTAACTTTTCCTGACACAAAACTTGTAACATTTTTAAGAGCGGCCTCTCTGTCGGCTCTTTTGAATGAAACTAGGTGCACGTGTAAGCGGTGATGGCATTGCGTCCTCTCTGTTTCGGCTCTTTTGAATTGAAACTACCGAAAGTGCTTTATTTTTCTTTTTAATCGAATTGTCTTTTGGCGTTTTTCTTGAAAACTAGCGTATAAAAATTAAAGGTTTTTTCATAAAAATAGTTTATATATGTTGTTGAATTTATCCTCAAAATATTTGCAGTTGATAAAATGTGACCTTATATGGGTGAATCAACTTTTTAGGCACTCTCTTTGCGTCCTCACTGATAATATTGAAAAAAAAGACCATAAAAAACTTTGAACTTAAAAGAACTTAGGTTAATTAAAAAGTTAGAGCTATTCCAATACTGTTCTCAATATCTTATAAATGTTTTTTTTATTATTATTTGTCAGTTTCGTAGTAACGCAGTTGAGGAAAAATACTCCACATAGTAATAAACCTTGTCCCTCATGGTATCCTTGGTGATACTTCCCTACATAACTTTAATAAGTTACTTATGAAGCTTGTATTTTTACAGTGTATTTTGAAAAAAAAAACAATCACACTCTTATGTAAACCGTCCAAACACAGAATTTTTTAATTATTCAATTTTTAACAAATTTTTATTTGTTTGTCCCTAACACTGAGTAAAAAATCACATCCACTGCGTTACCGCTATAATTCACAAATTTCGACAAAGATGGCGTTATAAGCGTCGCCAACACGAGCTCGTGTATCTAGCCCTCTGTACTCATTATTCGACACGGTCAACGTCGCTCCGATTGGTCATCAGTGTGGCGTGAGCTCTCAAGTGGTGCGCGTGGGTTAATTGTTGGTGTACTGCGTTACCGCCAAAATCTTGGTAATTATCATAACTTTTTCAATGTTATTACTAAATATCGAAGCCATATTGGTCTGAAGTCAAAGTCGATGCCGTAAAATAGATATTAATTTAATGTAGATGCAGTAATAGGGTATATTCCAAAAATCTTCTACTGCGTTACTAGTAACGCCAGAGAATGTAAGACCACTTCCATATGAAAGTGCTCTTACATTCTCTGGCGTTACATGCACTTAAAGGTACCAATTTCACAAAAGTAACAGGTTTATGCTACAACATTTATACTACTATTAATTAAACATTAGGTCGGTTAATTATTATTATTATTACCGGTTATTTGACAACCCGGATGTGGGTAAAAAGTAAGGGGAAGAAAGAAAGTGAAAAAAGACATATCAAGGGTTTATAGACAAAACGAGAAATTAAAGCTAGAAAATGAGAAACTAAAGCGGAAATACGAAAAATATAAAAAAAGATTTCAAAGAAGGAATGAAGCAAAGACTGACAAAGCAAGTAAGATAGCTGAAGATACAAAAACAAAATTCTTAGCGGCGCTATTAAGAAAACATTCAAAGTTAAGAAAGGAACGAGAAACAATAAAAAAAAATGTTTACTTCATCCGAAATAAGAGACTCATGGATAAAGAAAAAGCTGCTGATGGAAAATTTTAGAGTCGACAAAATTCTAACAACTGGTGTACCAGTTGTTAGAATTTTGAATAAAGAGAGAAGTTCTTTAAATAAAGAGACTAAACTAAACAAAATAATCAAAGACGTAACGTAAAAAACGTTTCCCTGGACATCTCTAAGGCTTTCGACAGAGTTTGGCACGACGGCCTTATCAATAAACTTCCATCATATGGCTTACCTGCTAGTCTGTGTGCCTGGATTTCAGACTTCCTGCGAGATCGATCGATTCGAGTAGTCATTGATGGCTGCTCATCCGATCAATTTGCGATAAACACTGGGGTCCCACAGGGGTCAGTACTCTTTGCGACACTTTTTTTGCTGCACATCAACGACCTGTTAAAACCCGGTGTACTTGGGTACACAGATGACAGCACTGTCTTAGAAAGTTATACATCTAACGCACGAACTGGTGGAGCTCAGATCCAGTTTTTGAGAGAGACCATGGTTGAGCGTTTGAACTCATCCTTGAGGGAAGTATCCGATTGGGGTGATGCGAACCTGGTCAAGTTCAACGCCATCAAAACACAGGCGTGTCTATTCTCCGCTAAACGGAGTCCTTTAACCCTGACTCCTACTTTCCGAGGTTCCCATTTGCGACCATCTTGAGCTTCTTGGTATGAAACTCATCGACCCTAAATTTCAACTCCTACCTGGAATCGAAAGCACAACTTACCGCAAAAAAGCTGAGTATCCTCTCAAAGGTGAGAAGGTACTATACACCGAGACAGCTGCTTACTCTATATCAAGCACAAGTCCGCTCGTGTATAGAGTATTGTTCTCACCTTTGGGATGGTTCCGCCAAATACCAACTTGGAGCACTGGAATCGATTGACAGGAGAGCCAGAAGGCTCATTGACGATGACAAACTGTTTCACGTCAAGCTGCAGAGCTTAGAACATCGGCGCCAGGTCGCAAGTCTTTCGATTTTTTATCGGATTCACTTCGGAGAGTGTGCAATGGAATTATCACAGGACAATTATTGAAGACGACAACCAGACAAACCGCAGGACGCCATAGTTACACAGTAGAGACTCCACCCATGCGTACGAAGCGTTTTGCGTCCACGTTTTTTTTTACGTACCGCAAAGCTGTGGAACTCATTGCCTCAGTCTGTGTTTCCTATCAAATATAATACTGGGGTCTTCAAATCACGAGTGCATCGGTACCTTCTAGTCATGCATTTTACATCGTAGGCTACATCATCACTTACCATCAGGTGAGATAGTAGTCAAATGCAAGCCTATCGAATTATAAAAAAATGGTAACACCGGAGAAAGAAGGCAAAGTAATTGCTTACTTTCTCAGGCGTTACCATTTTTTTCTCCTGCGTTACCAAAATGTCCCTTGGTTATTTTTAAGTTTGAAGAAGATTACTTCACAAATTATTTTTCTTTAAGGATAATATGTTTATATTTAACTGTATTAAAGTTTATCACATCCTAATATTTATAGTGTTTGATGCTGATTGTTACCTTTTAAGATTTATTTCAAAGTTAAGTGTTAAAATGTGTCCAAAGTAACGCAGTGGAGATTCAACTCAATGTAACTTTTATTTTAAGTGTTAATAAATGTTACTGCCTATGCAAAAAGACTGCTTCTAGACTGTAATAAATGATTATTTTCTAATATTCAGAAAATTGTGGTTTCATTTCTCGATAAAACGTTTTTAAAATAGTAACGCAGGAGATGCATAACGCTACTCTTAGTCACTTTTTCCCTTAAAACTCAATAAATAAAGTTCAGACATCGTGACACATACTAATTTAGGATAATATGATAATCATATCTTTGAAATATGTTGCATTTTTAAAAATATCATCATAAAATATTATTAGTTATTGTGTAAAATTTTCTCCACAAAGGAGTGCCTAAAAAGTTGATTCACCCATATAGCACTAGCTAGGACAAACTCCGCTACATCTCATGGCATAGACAAAATAACAAGTGCCTGTAAACCTACTGCGTGCGTGGTATCACATCGGTGCTAATTCTTTATCCGCATTTACGACGCCACATAAAACCTACCCCAGGCCTTGCCCAATTCTGGGCAATTTTCCTTATTACCAAAATAACTTGGAACAATAAATAGAATGTCTATGTAATAACTATGTTACCTTGGATATAATATACAGTATGTAATATAATAAACGAACAGTCTGAAAGGTGACTGAAAGTAGCAATTTATGTGTTTTGAAACTCTACATACGAGATTTTGTATTACATTAAAAGTTTTTTTCTAATGTTTTCTATTATCTCGATCATTTCATTACCTAAAGCAAAGATATAAAATGTAATTGAAATTTACTTATTTTGGACTTGAAAGTTTGTATCGGGACAATAAAAATCTTTGTGAAGTATAGTTGTAGTATTATAATTTTACGCAAATTTTGTTGCGAATAAATTACAACTTGAAAAGTGTTAAAAAAAATTGAATAAGACTTCTTTGGCTTAAAAGTTGATAGTGTTGATAAATTTCGGCGGGTTGGACAGAGCCATGATAGCATAGTTGGTAGTGAACCTGACCAAGTATATCATGGGGTGCGGATTCAAATCTTGCTCGTAGAAAAATCTCCAAGACATTGATAAAAAATAAAATATTATTATCTTTAACTGACATAGCACAGCTGGTGGAACCATAAAAAACAGGTTCAGGGTGCTGAGTGATGAGGAGCTCGATGGCGCAATGGATAACGCGCCCGGTGCGACTGCTGAGGTTAAGTAACTTTCGCAAAGGCTGGTCATCGGATGGGTGAACAAAAAAATATCATCTCGAGCTCCGTACTTCGGAAGGCATTACGTGCCTTGGTCCCGGTTGCATTAGCAGTCGTTAACAACCACCAATCGGCACTGGGTTCGCGTGGTGGTTTATGGCCCGTTCTCTGTTTTCATCCATAGGGAAGGCTCGTGCCCCAGCAGTGGGGACATAAAATAAGCTGATGATGATGATGGTGACGATGATGAGTGATGAGAGTAGCAGCGGATCCATCGTGCTCAATGGCGTGTACTTAGAGAGGCCCAAGTTCAGCAGTGGACTAAGGATAGGCTGATGATGATGAGTGCCAGTTTTATCCACTATTTGATCACGTTAACGAAAACATGCCTCTGTGATTTTTAAATTTCATCTGGGATCTTGAAATTAAAAGTGACATGAAATACACAACAATGAAAAACTAAAAAAAAACAAAAAATAACTAAGGTCGAAATTATATTTATTTGTTCCGTTGGCGGTGGAAACAATGGGTCCGTGGGGGCCGGAGGCAAAGCTTCAGTTAAGTGCTCGCCTTGAGGCCTCCGGTGACAAGAAGGCTGGCAGCTACCTTTGCCAGCCTATTAGTTTGGCAATCCAAAGGGGCAATGTTGCCAGCATTCTTGGGACCGCTCCCATGAGCCCACAGTTGGAGGACATCTTTTATTTATAGGTGTTTAGTTTTTAATTTTGTTAGTTAATTTTCTGTCTTTTTTTTTCAAGTTAAGTAATGTTTCTTTCTGTTGTGTATATAAATAAATTGTACTTTATCTAAACACTATGAAACATAGTATTTTTTGCATTATTTACAATTCAATCATTAAGATATACATACCGTCCGAATGTTTACGGTGTCAAAAACGAGTCACCAGTAACCTTGAATAAGAGAAAAAGAGCACTCATAATTTATATCATAGCATGAGAATTGGACATCGATTCAAAACCCCCCATTAATATCAATGAAGCAGCGCCTTGTAGTAACAAACAAGATGAGTTTTAATCTTGGCACTAACTCGTTAACGTAATCGAAGGGCAAATAAAACTCGCGCTAGGCACCCAGCAGTCTCATCGAACAACAAAAAAAACTTTTCAACGGGGGACGGAAGCTAAAATTGCAACGTCAAAAATCCAATAACAAATACCGGAGCGCTGTTTTCTGTATCCGTTGGATTCAGTAGCATGCGAAAGTTCAAAACATGGCTACTACGAGAGAGCTGCACAACTAAGGTTCCTTATAACAATATTTGCTAATGACGTTAAAGTGAAAGCAATTGACCTTAAAATGTCATTATTTTCACAGCTACTTAGTGTCACTAGTGGTTTGGTTCCCAATGAGATTATTATATTGTTTTTCTCAGGTGGGTTACTCTTGAAACACAATTGCAATAATCAATTTTCAATCTCTGGTTTCCATGGGCGGCGGTGATTACTTTCCATAAGGTGACCCGCCTGCTCGTCTGCCTCCTTCTTATATAAAAAAAAAAAATTTGACCCTGTGTGGAGTATGAAAGAAATTGATAAAACAACACACTCTTATTACTGATTCCATACGACTTTTCATCGATTAGAATTTTCGCTTGTCATGTAATGGCCAAACTGCAATCATGTGATTTTTTTCATGGAACTCTTTTGTGTAAAATTAGGACAGAAACCATAAAAACGGGGAAGTGTTTCGATTTTTCTGATGAGAAGTGTAGTAATAAATTAAGTAAATTGTAAATAAAATTCAAAAAAACTCAAAATTCAAAATCATTTATTCAGTTTAGGCTACAAGTGTGACAAGTGCTACAAGTTGTGAATGTCACTATGCCATCGGTTCGTAAGTCTACTCTAGGCGGGAGATCTTGTACTGAAAAGAACCGGCAAGAAACTCAGCAAGTGTCCAGCTCTTTTCTCCCTTACAGCGTCAAAAATATTGGAAAATGCCTTATCATAGCAGGACACTTTCCATTACAATAAACACAAAAATATAGAAGACAACCACAACATGATAAAAAAACACAATAAAAATATACGTTAACAAATTTACATCAGGTAAAAGTTTAAATTTCCACAATGTCATACAGTACCACTACATTACTCTCTAATACTGAAAATAAGATAAGTAATAAAAAGTTTTCTTATCTAACATGTTAAAGTTTTTGCGTACGAGCTTCGATCGCTGACATGGATATAATACTATGGCAAAAATCCGTAACAAAAATCATTAACATGTATGTCAGAGCATCACTTGAGAACGGCTTGACCGATTTGGTTGATTTATTATTTGTTGTGTTCGTAATTGTCAGAACAAAGTTTGTGTTTAAAGTATGTCTCTGTGGTCTGGTGGCTAAAGATCACCGGTGCAGACCCAGAGGTCCCGGGTTTGATTTCCCGCGGGGGGACATGTTTGTGTACTCGGTTTAGTTAGTAGTAGGACTTGTTTGTCCACCTGGCTAGTTAGCCTGGCTAGTTGGCTAGTTAACAACAACAACTACCAAACCACCTAAATCGTATCTTATCAAAATATGTTGCCACTAGCGGCCGCCCGCAGTTTCACTCGCGTGGTTCCCGTTCCCGTGGGAATATCGGGATAAAAAGTTTTTTTTTTTTTTTTTTTATTTTATTTAAACTTTTGCAACACAACTATTACATGGCGGACTTAATGCCTGAGGCATTCTCTACCAGTCAACCATAGGGTGGTGCAGAGATAACATTGGCAGGTGCAATTTATTTGTATAATAAATGAATAAGTGAAAGTAAGTATATAATACATGCATAAATATTATTTATACATAAACATATAATAAAGTGTATTGTAAATACATAAACTACAATAAATAAACATACATAAAATACATAATTCTATATAGTAGGAAGTTATTGAGATGATTCTGCCATGATTCTATCAAACAAAAGAAACAGAAGTATCCTTTAGGTTATAGGTTATAAACTATCTGTATGCCGAATTTCAACCCAATCCATCCATCCGTTGCAGCGTGAAGAAGCAACAAATATACACACAAACTTTCGCATTTATAATATTAGTGTGAGTGTTCCGGTAGCTAGAGATGGAATAGCTAGTGCCTCAGTAATTGAGGATTCCGGGTGAAGTACGCTTCCACCTTCGGCCTTGTCATCACTTAACATCAGGTGATACGGAGGCCAAGTGCTTTCCAGTAAAATATAAAAGAAGAAGAAATAAAAAAGAGGTTTTGAGCTAGGGGTGTTCACGCGGCTGTAAGATCTATATATTAATACGTGAAGCAAAAACTTTGTACCTCTTTTTACGAAAATTGCGCGGACGGAGGAGTTTGAAATTTCGCACACTTATAGCTTATAGAGAAGGATTGCAAAATGGTAATATTTTTTAAAAAATTATGCATAAAAATACATTAAATCAATAAAACAAACATTACTTACACACTATTTTCAAAAATTTTAAAAATGGAAAAGGAGCGGCCGAAATCGGTCAATGCCAATCCAATTTTTTTTTTTTTTTTTTAATAGTTTGTTCTCTGAGGAACCGGCTAAGGTCATAGACCATGCTGCCATGTCATTAGTTTCTTAATTTCATTAGTATTATAATCCTAAAGATGATGATGAATGATAATGGAAATGATGATGATGAATGATAATGGAAATGAGAAGTGAGAAATGATATACCCCCAACCCCTCGAGTATCTCAGTAAAGATGTGGGGCTTTACTAAGTCCTCAAGCGGACTTCTTGAGAGAATTTGATTAGTGACGTTGCACTGTTTTGTTTCATTTGCCAACACTCATGCACACTCACGAACACTTAACGGTTAATAATCCACCATTATTTCACATTAATATTCGACTTAACACAAATTTTAGAAAATAAAACAAAACCGCAGACATGACTCTTCACTTTCCCGCCAAGAAGTCCAATGCCAATCCAAACTCATATTCTTCATTCATCTTTTTTTAATTCTTCATTGCTTAGGATACAATCCGTGCAGCCTTAATAAAATTACGGTTGAATTTCGAACACTGGGCGACCACTAGTAAATATAATACTACAAAATAAAGTTTGTTAGCTATGTGTTGACAGTGGAAGGAACCCTAAAAACGCAACTATTTCCATCAGAGTTTTACGGAGCGCGGGCCGTTCCGTTTCAGATTCAAAACATCGGGACAGAATTCGGAACGCGAGTTGAGTTTCATTGTTTCAGTAGGTACCTACGCATTCACAGGTACTAAACGTACACGACATTTTTCAGTCAAAGATCTTCTTAGCGCGAAAGTATTCTTACACTTATTCTTGAGCCGGCCCATTTCGTGCTGCAACGCAGCGTGGCTTTACCACTCGGACAGTGTCGCTCATTTAGCACCACCCAGAGGTCACGTGTAGGGTCTCAAGGGTAAATCTAAGGACGCGAGTAACATTGACCCCCAAATTAATTAATTATTAACAATACGGATCAGCAACTCATTTTAGTCTTCATCCATCCATCATCAGCTAATTTTTATGTCCCCACTGCTGGGGCACGAGCCTTCCCTATGGATGGGTAGGGAGAACGGGCCATAAACCACCACGCAGGCCCTGTGCGGACTGGTGGTTGTTAACGACTGCTAATGCAGCCGGGACCAACGGCTTTACGTGCCTTCCGAAGCACGGAGGAGCTCGAGATGGTCATCCATCCGATGACCGGCCTTTACCAAAGTTTCTTAACCTCGGCACTCGCAGTCCGGGTGCGTTATCCACTGCGCCATCGAGCTCCTCTTTTTGTCTTCAGCATTAATTAAATACACACCAGCTGTTTCCCGGCTGTCATTCCGTAAAATTTCAAAATCTATGTTTTATGGCTACGAACACTGTGTTTAAAGTATTGAACACAGTGCCACTACGATACATGATCAACCTATACTATAGTAAAGCTGAAGAGTTAGTTTTTTGTTTGAACGCGCAAATCTCTAAAACTACCAGTCGTATTTCAAAAAATCTTTTTGCATTTAATAGCCCTATTTTTATGGAAGGTGTTATTTAAAATCACAGTCGAGCAAAAAAAGTTAAAAAATACGCAATACTAACGCATTCGGGCGACGTGATGCGACGCGGTGGGTCGACTAGTATATCATATAGATTCAATTAGATACATCATAAAATGTACACTAATCTAAATCAATCGGAATTGTCACAGCTATCAGCAAAAATATCTGGAACACAGCTACCATTATTCATCCGAATTTCTGTTTAGCAAATAAAGCGGAATCGGCGTTTCCTGATTTATTATAGGATTTTATTGCTTAGTCGCCTATTGCTTTGTTTTTTTAACCGACTTCGATAGGGGGGAAGTTTTCGCAAATAAATATGTTTTTTTGTAACTATTATTGCTCGACACAATTTTCATCGCCAAAAAAAACATAAAATTTTATTGAAATTTTACTGCATGATAGGATAGATAGTATGTGGTCGGTATTCAATTGTCGCTTAACCTCTCCAATTACAATGACGCGCGGCGACACGGCGGCCATTTTATCGTAAATCGCTTGATACATGCGCGTTTTTCGTCAAAATGGCCGCGACGCTGGAGGGGTTATGTCACAAGTTCAAAATTCAAAAATTCAAAATCATTTATTCAGTTTAGGCTACAAATAGCTCTTGTGAACGTCATTATGCCATCGGTTCGTAAGTCTACTCTGTGTCCCGCCCAGAGTAGACTATGACCTTGTACTGAGAAGAACCGGCAAGAAACTCAGCAAGTGTCAAGCTCTTTTCTCACTTTTACTCTGCGTACAGCGTCAAAAATATTGGAAAATGCCCTATCATAAAAGGACACTTTCCATCATGTGACAGGTTCGTACTGTGACATTGAAATTTGACACCATCCGCTCGGCGAGACCGCGCGCAGTAAAACGTGATTTACGATCAACTTGAGTGGCCTCTATTGAAACTTTTGACTGTTCTGTTTAAACGTTTAGATAAGAAACAAAAGAAAGGTTTGTAACTTTAATAAACAATGTACGTACCATATTCTAGATGGGATGAAAGTTGAAGTCGAGCAAAATTTGTCGGTTTTAGTCGAGCATCGTGGTTTTATGAAAAATATTGAGCAATACATACATGTTTGTATAGTTTTTTAGCATTTTCATACACTAGAATAGTTATTTGCTCTATCTGGATTGAAACAATAACAATCTAAGCAGAAAAATACAGTTAAAAATATATATATACTCGAAGTTGCCTATCTTACACACAAAATGACGCTCGGTTCGGTTTCATAAAATAAAATTTGTTCCGTAATGTTGGCGATATGACTTTCTTACGTTGAAAAATGTATTAGTCTATGCTTTGAATCCGTTTAAACAGATTCTTACACCGATAAGATAGAGCTTAAGATCGAATAAAGAGGACGCATCAGTCTGCAACCACAGTTGCATGAAGCAATTCGACAAATGCAATAAAAGCAACTGTGGTGGCATCAAGCATCTCATAGGGGCAAAAATCAATAGCTGACCCCCATTTCTAATGATTACAGGGAAAACTGTCGATGACTGGTTCCTGTCAAACACTGGTTCTATTACCCTAATACCAAATGAGTGAGATGCGAATATATTATGATGTTTGTAAGACTTTTAAATTATATAGAATGATGTATAACTTTCTTTAAAAAAAAAACACTTTAATGATGTAGGACTTTGCCCAGCAGTGGAACCGTAGGATATGTTATTATCATCATCATCATCATCATCATCGTCATCATCATCATCATCATCATCATCATCATCATCATCATCATCATCATCATCATCATCATCATCATCATCATCATCATCGTCGTCGTCGTCGTCGTCGTCATCATCGTCGTCGTCGTCGTCGTCGTCATCACCATCATCATCACCATCATCATGATCATCATCATCATCATCATCATTGTCGTCGTCGTCGTCATCATCATCATCATCATCATCATCATCATGATCATCATCATCATCATCATCTCAGCCAAAAGACGTCCATTGCTTGACAAAGGCCTCCCCCGAGGATCTCCACAACGACCGGTAGGATATATACTTTAGGCTAAATAGAAAAAAGAAAAAATATTTATGGATATAATAGCAATTTTTTTTAAGTTACTTTTACAGCTTCTTCTTGTTTTTTAATAAAACGCTTTTTTAATAAAACTCTAAAAAGTCGCTAGCTAAAAAGAACATTGTATTTGGTAAATAACAATAAAGAGTACAATAAAAGAAATTGCCGTTTCTCACAACAACAGTCAGCCACAAAGCTAACTTGACGGACGATATTATTTACACGGCGAATTGGTATTGATCTCTTGTTCGGGACTTCAATCAAAATTAATATCGAGGCGCCATTGAGGTAACTGAAGGAAAAAGGGAGTTCTTAGATTGTTGTTTTCTATTTTCTAATTAAAATTGTTTATACATTTTCACTGGAAAATTGAATAAAGAACCTTTAATCTAAAAGAAACAATTGGTTCGTTGTCATCTTCATCATCATCATCAGACTATACACGTCCATTGCTGGACATAGGCCTCTCCAAGTGCACGCTGAGCACGATACGCGGCTGCTCTCATCGGCTAATAATAAAATTGGTTAGAAAAACGAGACTAACCAAAAAACAACGACTGGTTGCACTCTGGGAGTGCCGGCAGAAGTGAAAACTTGAATATTAACGTTGTTCATTTTTGATATTTTGGAATGGTTAGGGAATAATTTTGCACGAATTGCTTTAATTATCAGTATAAAAGTACTCTCATTTATGTGGTAGAATACAATATTTATTTATTGGGCTATCGTACACAAACATGACAATTTATATTACATTAAAAAGTTATATTAAGTTATATTAAAAATTTATATTACGCCGCGCCAGCTGTCTGTCTACTCTTTATCCATCTTACGAATTTTCGATCAGGTCACGTGTCCTGACGCGAGTTTAACATTTTTTACCCATTCCAAAAAAAGTGCACAACGCCGCTAAATAAGTTTTCACTTCAATAACCTATGAATTGTAGATATAATTATATATTTATTACAAACCCAATAAATATATATTAGTTACATAATATATCATTTTCATTTTAACGCAGCGGCCACATATATTTGAATTAAAGGTAGCGACCCTCGCTTACAGTATTAGAAGCCCTTGGAAAACTGAATTCAGACTTGATACCTTATAAGTTATGGCATCGACAACTAAATCTTACTATTCAAATACTAAATCTTAAGCCAGGCAGAGGCTGCTACTATAATGCAATTATACAAATATTTTTTATTAATAAACATGTTTTTAAATGAAACAACTTTTACGCATCTACTCGCGTTTATTTTACACATTACTTTTTAATGTTTTTCCTGACGTTTCGAACCTTTTTCAGGATCCGTGGTCACAGGGAGACTGAGGTGTTGGTCGTCTCATAATTAGTTAGTAGCTTGTATACCCTCATTTGAATTTAATCAGGTGCGTTCCGTTTACGCAGAAAGAACTTACAGTATCTTTTGGTCTGGCCGTATGGCGTTGGTGCTGGGATTTAATATTTTGTATGATGGGATCCCAGGCTGGTGGTAGATTCCAACCATCTTCTCTATTAAAATTAGGATGTTTTTAATTTAATAGCCTCGCGTATCATCCTAGGGATGAATCGTTGTTCTCTAGCGAGTATTTGTGGTTTATCAAATCTGATGTAATGGTTGGGCCCCTCTAGGGCGTGTTCGCATACTGCAGACTTACTTTCGCGCCTGAAAGAAAACAAAAGATGTTTTTATCGTCTCTCTCTATATCAACTGTCTCTGGTAGAGGTAAAAAAATGTTTAGTTAGACAATCACTTTTCTAAAGTTTATTTGAATATTTTTTTAACTTTGATTTTGACTTCTGATACAGAGGTCTCAATCTCAATCTAGTAGGTTCTGTTCCCAGTGGTGTTCCATAACTGTACCTAATCGGCTTGGTTGGTGGAATGGCTCGTTCTAAGTACCACCATCTTAACTACGTCTGTAGCCATAACAAAGTTAGTAGCTTTATTTTCCTGCATTTATTTAGTTAATTACTTTTCGTCGTGTGCTTTTTTTTTATTTTTACTTTCTCTTTTTTATTGTTTGTTTTCCTAACAGTGATTATATGCCACTTTCTAAGTACCTAGTTGAGAACTCTTGGTAAAATGCGCTTCTATTCTATTCCGGCCTTATCGTCACTTCCCATATAGCTGTATAATTAATTTATCTATACTAATAGTATAAAGAGGAAACCTTTGTATTTTTGTATGTATGTATGTTTGCAACGAACAAACTCAAAAACTACTGGACCGATTATAAAAATTCTTTCACCATTAGAATGCTACATTAGCGTTGAGTAACATAGGCTATATAAAAAAAAATATAAATTACTAAAAACGACATATTTAATTTTCCAATACAAAATGATTTGTTTGTTTTGTTGTCATGGAAACCATTGATATATATTTAACTCAATGATGGAAACTGTCAAAGCGGTACAAAGTCCGCCGGGTAAGCTAGTTCATTATAAATAAATTTATTAAGTACAAGTCTGCACACTGAGCCATAGCTCTCCAAAGGCCTCCATCTTTGAAATCAAGCCATCGCTTCAATACCGGAGTCTTGATGTATACATTACGTTGTCAGATGCGGGGTGATGATCACAATCATCGAAACATCAGGAACACACTTTGTCCGTTCTGAGAGTTGAACCCAGGGCCACCGGCTATCGTATGAGGTTACATTAGGTTACATTATTAGTATATGAGTGTACTATTAATCCCCCCTCCCTATAAATCTATACTAATATTATAAAAAGGAAACCTTTGTAAGTAGGTATGTATGTTTGCAACAAATAAACTCAAGCCTGTTTAAAAAAATTCTTTCACCATTAGAATGCTACATAAGCGCTGAGTAACATAGGCTATATTAAAATACTAAAAACGACAATTTAATACAAAATGATTAGTTTGTTTTGTTGTCATGGAAACCATTGATATATATTTAACTCAATGATGGAAACTGCAAAGCGGTACGAAGTCCACCGGGTCAGCTAATAAATAATATACCTGTACGAGCGAGCTCCTACCACTACAGCTCACATTTCACTGGCGCGTGTTACATTAAACATAATTATGTATTGTAATTATTTTTAATGTAAATAAAGACATTGGATTGAGCGTACGTGTTTTACCTCTCCACGACATTACCTTACAGACGGCACTTCGTCAAACTTACCAAATCACGCTAACAGCATACAATCAGCTACGTACGTGTTGGGGCCCGTACAAAACCTTTGACCCTTTTCCTGTTTAAGAAGACGACATCAATCGATTCTAGCATTGTAGAACCTCTCTGAAAGGTTCCGTATGTTTAACAAACAATTGGACCGTAAAATTGAGTTCTTGTTTGAGTACGACTGTATTAAAGCTATGTTTATACTCGTACCTATATTATATAGGGTAATGGGAAGGCAGTATATTTAGAGTTGTTTCAAATGTTTTGATACAGCTTTTAAGTAAGAGTTAATATAAATTTTATTATTTGGTACTTAGCTCGATAAAAAATTAGTTTAGTTGAAAATCTGCAACCGCTTATAATTATTTTTATACTAATTTATTATTATAATTAGTGATGGGTTCTATTTATGAAACTACATTATTTTATGGTCTTGTTTTGATTTTACTATATTTTTTTTTGCAGCTCATCCAAATCAAAATGTTGAAACCAATACTGCACTCTTTTCAAAAGTTATACTTACACTAGCTGTGCCCTGCGGTTTCACCCGCGTTAATTAGCGACTGTTCCACTCCTATTAGTCATAGCGTGATGTAATATAGCCTATAGCCTTCCTCAATAAATGGACTATTTAACACAAAAAGAATTTTTCAATTCGAACCAGTAGTTCCTGAGATTAGCGCGTTCAAACAAACAAACAAACAAACCAACAAACAAACTCTTCAGCTTTATAATATTATACTTACATAAAATTGCAGCTTTGCTTTACTTTGTAAATAATATTTTTAACATATTGTCAAATTCTGTTATTGTCTTGAAGCACGATTGCAATAATAAGGCTTTAAGTTACCTATCAAAAATATTTAAAAAAACCATACTGCAGAGGTGATTAGAAAAACTTTATTTAAAATTATAAGTAAAAAGGCAAGTCGTAACGAAGTTTCCTTTAGACCCTAATAAGGCGGGTTGTGTAACACCGCAACGGGACTATGAAAAGTTAATTTTGTCCGGGTATATTCATCTTTTGCGGCTACCATTTTAAGGGTTATGAATTTTACGAGGCTGCGCAGTATTGCGGGGGTTAAGCCCAATTTAGACGAAATGAACGGTACAAACAGAAACTAGGATTTGCCGCATTACATTGTTTTAAATATAGCTTTTTAAGAAATAAACTACGGGACAAAAACGTGAACGCTCACGACAGGGCTGGTCCACCGGTTCAAAGTCGCTCAACGTGCGATGGAGCGAGCGATGCTTGGGGTTTCTCTGACGGATAGAATCCGCAACGAAGTTATTCGGCAGATAATTAAGTTGACGGACATAGACCGATCATCGGACATGTCCTAGAGTGGAGACCGCGTTTAGGCAAACGCAGTGTAGGACGCCCTGCTGCAGGTGGACCGGCGACTTGGTAAAAATGGCGGGTGGTGAATGGATGTGGACTGCGCAGGACCGGGTTGTATGGCGCTCTTTAGGGGGAAGCTTACGTTCAGCAGTGGACGGCAATAGGCTGAAGGAAAGAAGATTAGTAGTTACAAAAGTTATTTATAGGTCTAAAGCACACTAAAGGTTCGCGCACTTTATGTCGGGCCGCAGCGGGTCGGGTCGCAGCGCAAAAATCCGCCCAAATCGCTCGTATGTATTTTATATGAACTATCGCATACTATGCCGAGGCGCAGCAGGCAGCATATTCCGCCGCGGAATTTGGTTGCGTGCGATGCGGCACGCCTCGCCCTGCTGCGCCCCGGCACAGTGTGCTATAGCAACATTAACTTCGTCTTCTAACAACAGACAAAAAAAGAAAGTTATTCGTCAGAGCTATTCATAACGTACAGTTGCACGCGACGTCTGGCAGTACACTGTACTGCGACCCAGCCTGTCACTAATGTGCTATGTAAGCATTTTGCGCTGCGCTGCGGCCTGCTCCGCCCCGCTGCGCCCCGACACAGTGTGCTATAGCAACATTATCTTCTTCTTATACCAGGAAAAAAAAAGAAAGTTCTTCGTCAGAGTTATCCATAACGTACACTTGCACGCGACGTCTGGCAGTACACTGTATTCAAAATACGTCAATGCGCTGTGACCCGGCCTGTCTCTAATGTGCGAAGCATGAATCTTTGAAATGTCTACTATATACCTACTATTTAGAAAGGACTATATTATACTACTATAGGCATATACATATTACCACTACTATAGGCATATATGAATATATTACCGAAAAAAGCAACGCGACTTATAGTTGCGGTTGATAAAATAGAATAGAATATTTTATTTGCTAAGAATATGGTTGGTATTACAAAAAGTTGGTCATATTTTTATAGTTTCACATATTCTGCCATGTATACATGCAAAGTTTATAATAATAACTTTTTAATGTAATATAAATTGTCATGTTTGTGTACGATAGCCCAATAAATAAATATTGTATTCTACCACATAAATGAGAGTACTTTTATACTGATAATTAAAGCAATTCGTGCAAAATTATTCCTTAACCATTCCAAAATATCAAAAATGCACAACGTTAATATTCAAGTTTTCACTTCTGCCGGCACTCCCAGAGTGCAACCAGTCGGTTTTTTTCTTCTGTTCCTCAAATATAACCAGACACACACCTTTCTATATAAATCCAACTTCATCTATAAATTCATGACGTGCACTTCCCACGATAGCCAGCGATAATGTGACGCAAGTGTGCGTTGAGTCGCTCACAAAATCGCTTACAAAAGTCGCCGAAAAAGTAGTTGCGATTTTGTGAGCTACAAAAAGTAGTACGTGGGCGAGCAGCCTAAACGTTCAACGTTATACCCTGTGCATGAAAAATGTCACTAAAATTTATTTTTTTCTTCTTAGTTTGCGTTATTTTTTCTTTTTCATGTTTAATTTTTATTTAAATATTTTTTTAAATACTAGCAACGCGCCGTCGGTTTTCATACCTACTAAAGGGAATTACGTAATAGAAAACTTAGAAACGTTTGTGATCACTTTCAAGCTTGTTGACTTTATAGTTCGCTGATTTTTATTTTCTTTATTAAGGAAACATACAGCTTTAACACAATTAGATAATGAATAAACAAACACAATAAAGGTAGGTAATCAATTTACCAAAATAAAATTGACATTGCACAAAGTTTATAGTGAGGTGGTTTGCTTTTAAAGCCTATTGAAACCCCCCAATCCAAACAAACAATTGTTGTTGCTTTAAACAATACATAGACTATCAACTTTATTTATCGATTTCAATCTTAACAGTAACTTACTAACTATAACTCAGTTTATATTCTTCTCGATATCTCAAACAGCGGATCTGTGTCTCTTTACACGCTCTCCTGACACTTACACAACTCTTCAATGTCTGAAACAAAAGAATCGCACGAAAAACAGCTGAAGACAAAGCAAAAACGAACAATAATTTTTCAATATTCCATGCGGAAAGTACAGACATGCACGTCAATCTACCAACTGTCAAATTTCCTGAATAGACTTTGAACTTTAAGTCTTAAAGATATGGTTGAAAATGTATTAAAGGTATTTGGCACTTTTGGATAGGTTTGATGTGTGGGCATGTGTACCTACCTTAAGGATGAAAATAAAACAATGGAACATCGGCGTTGTGTACACAGCATACCTGTCAAAGGGAGGCTTGACCTTATTCCTTTGAGTTCGGAAGGATCGCTTCAAAGCACCGATTGGAGCATACTTTCACTGGTGTATCCTACCCCGGGGCACTTACGAGTACTTTTACCATCAATACCAGTGCTGATGTCAAAATGGTTGGAAAATTCCAGCTTGCTAGATGGTTTAATAACAATTTTTGTTTTATCGCTCGCGTCTCTTAGAGACTTACACCCGTATTTATAAACGAGTAAAAGCTCATACTGAAGCAAAAGTAATTGCTTTTTTACAACTTTGTATTCTTTAGTAAATCGATGAAATTAGAAACGTCAAAAGTTTGAATTCTTAGCCAAACACGAATGGGGCTCTGTGATTGATCGACTCGGAATTAAGCTGTCTTTGAAAATGGTTTTGAGGATCTAGCTGAATTTGATACTGTTAGCTAGTATAAATGTCAAATTTGTTTGGGATTTTTATAGTCACCAATATCTTTACTCAAGCAATCTAGTTAGATTTCTCAAAGAATTCATAGTGACAAGCTTGTGACAAGCTAGTTTTGAGGTTATATTCCGTGTGAAAGTTTGTGTTATGTTAAAAATAATATAAAATTTATGAATTTGATATTAATAATAAAATACTTTTATTTAATTTAATAAGAAAATTTCTATTCTTACTTAAACTTTACTTTTTTAAAAAAATTATTAGATCTTAAAGACATTTCTAATAAGTAATGTATTCGTTTATAAATATATATATAAATATATAACGGGTGTTACTTCGTATTTATAAACGAGTAATAGTAGTTTATGCAACTGTCATATAATGAAGGGTATTAAAACACGAGTGTGAGTTTATGAAACGAGCGCAGCGAGTTTCATAATTGTAACGAGTGTTTTAATACCCGTGTTATATGCAGTTGCATACACTACTTTATCTTCACTAATGCAATTAGTCAAACAACAAGAGTAAAAACTGACAATAGTTTATTTACAATAATTGTTCAAATTTTGGATGGTACAATTTTGAAAGTTAATGTTAATTATTGATCCAGCAGCTGTAGCGGTCGCGGGGCAAGCAGTAGAGCTCGTAGACGGAGTCGGAATATTTATAATTACTTCATTTGTCTTTTTTTCTATACTGTTCAAGATCGTATTTGAGACTTGAATTTTATTCATTAAAGACTCATCAATGTAGCTTTCAGCCACAGTAGAAGACTTCCACCCCCCGTGTCGTTTCAGTGCGGTCAAATCACCACCGCTATCTATGAGAAGGGTCGCCGAGGAGCGCCGGAAGCAATGCCCCGTGTACAACGCTGGGTTAGGCAGATTCAAAAAACTTGCGATAGTTTTTCCCAGAGCACCAAATTTATTAATACCAGTTCTTTGATCGACGCACTTTCCCGATCTATAGCTCAAGAAAAAGGCAGGGTTTCGACAGGGGGTGGATCGAAGTTCCATATATTTTTTACATACGGCATAGCAGTTGCCCGTCACAACGAAAGAACGATCTATTTTCGTTTTTGTTTTCGAAACTTTCACCATGATTGTACTGTCGTCTATGTTAGAGACTTCATCGAACTGAATGTTGTATAGCTCTTGCCTTCGGCATGCCTCCATTATGCCGAAGATTAGTGCAACCTGTAACAATAAACGATATAATAAGCTTGAGGTACATAGCCAAGGCAAAAACTATGATTTATGAAGTAGTAAAGTGTAGGTACCTACTACCTAATTTATACACAAAGCGCTTAAACGGAGTGTCTAGATAACTTGCGTGTGTAGTACGTAAGTACTAGGTAGATTAAATAACAGAACTAAAATACACTTACCTTTTCAAAAAGATACAAAATATCTGGTGAATCTTCCAGGAAAATCTTTATTTGACCTGATGTAAACGTCAAGGACTTTTTTTCCTTGTGTCCTTCTGAACTGCGTTTCAGGAACGCTATGACTTTTGAATACTTTGTGATATCAATATTGTTGTAGATACTCAGTGTGGACTTGAGCATAGAATATTTAGCCCACATAGAAGATGGCTTGAATTTGTCGGAGAGGTCTTTGAGATACACAAGAATGACATTTTCAGAAAATGATGTAGTTTTCTTTTCGATCTTCCATGCCAAAAAGTTATTATATTCCTTTTCATATAATTTTCTAGATTTTTCTGGCAAAAGATTGTGAGTTACTTTTGTTGCCAATTCTAGAATATCCGGAGGCGTACAAATATCATCGTCGCTGTCCATTTTTAACTTTTAATTTGTATTTTAAAAACAAAACACATTGCGAAACATTAAATTCACGTGTACGTGTATTGTCACAGTGAACTTGCCGCCATTAAAATCTAACCAATGAGAGCGCAGCTGCGCGCGCAGGGCCAATCAGGAGCGAGCGCGCGCTGTTCTTTTTTTATTTAATTGGCACAAGATCTTACCAAAGAGTTTTGTGTATGTAAGTTTAGTAGTTTCGACGAAGTTTTCACGTATAACCCAACTGTTTTCAAAACAGCCTAATATCAAAATTTTATACAACTTGTATGAGGATTTTGACATAAGGCTCGCCAGGTTAATTGGTCGCGTTTTATTGATGTTATAATGAGATTTTACGATATCGATGTGGATATTATACCATCATGTGAAATTGCTTAAATTGAGTGTTTTGTTGTCTGCGCTATAACAGTAGTAATTATAAGTCAAGTATTGGAAACATAAGTAGAATGTTACAACATTAGTGTAGATAAAAGCTTTTACTTAAGCAAAAGTAATTGCATATGTAACAAATTTTATTCTTTTGAGAAAAACGATGACGTCAGAAACGTTAAAATTTAAAATTCGAGTATTAGGTAATGTAGGTACGTTACTTTTTTTTCCTTTAGTTAGCTTCGTGCGATTAGCACATTTAGCCAGTAGCACCAGATCTCTGAAAATCGGGACGTCCCGCGCTAATCGGGACACATGGCAACGCTATGACTTTCCGCTGTTCGACCAAGAAGTCCCTATATCAATGTTATGGCTTACGCCTAAACATCACCTTTAGTGACAGTTGGTGTTTTTCATTTGTTTGAAAAGCTTGGAGCTTCTTGGAACATCAGAATCTCTCGGCTTTTGTTTCTTTCGTTTAAGATAGTCGGGTGACAGCTAAATATCAAATCAAAAAATAGAAAAGTAGTGCACAATTATTAAATAAATACTATGGATGCTTTCCTGTTGTCTGACGGTACGCAATGTTTAATAAAAAATCCGGTCCGTTAGTAATTGTCAAATTGTCAATTGGTGGTGCTAGTGTGCCTTGCCCTTCGCCTTAAGTTGTTATTCCAGGCTTGATTATTGATGCTAAGATATAAATGTATTCGATCTTTGATAATAACTAAAATATCTTGAATATTAGAAAAATGTATTTATAAAAGTTTTTTATAACTCAGGTTTTAAAATACGATAAGGTTTTAATGTAAAAAGTATTTATTCAATTGGCGTGTTCTTTCCGCTTCCGGGCGAAAAGAAGGGACACCAATCTGGGTCAATGGTAGTTCGCATGGCGGGCTTTAACAAATATAAAGGATAGAAAATATGATTACAGGATAAATTAAGGATGGATAAGGATAAGGATATAGATAAAACATGTAAGGAAATGCTGAAATATTGACTCTAGGGAATAAATGATTAAAAGGAAGATTTGTCTTTTGAATTGTTGACTGTCGCCAACAGTTCAATAAAGGTAGTCGGGACACAATATAGCTCAGTTTCTCCAAGGATCCCGACGAAAGAATCTCTAAATGATGCGTCGGAATCTGTCCAAGCCGTTTCAGGTGGAAACACAGGGGGAGTAACTGCATCCGTTTTATTAGCAGTTTTTAACACTTTGACATGATGATGACCGATGGGTTGGGATTTTATAATCATTAATGCCTTATGTCTGCTATAGTGTGTCAGTATATAGCTAGATTTAACATTTAGGCCTAACCACCGGTAGCTTGGATCCTGCTCCCGATGCCGTCGGACTATTTTTTATATTTTTAAATGTTTTGTTTGTTTTGTTTTTAGAAAATATTTAAAAATGTAAATTAATATGTTGAAAAATAAATAAGGGAAATAATATAATTGCCAAAACCACACCAACGTTAACTATTGTGGATGTTTTAATAATTAATAGTAGAATCATGACCTCAGTGATCATGAAACACAAAATACACTATGTAAAATTTAACTCTCCTCTTGTCGCCAGGAGGCGTTGCTTTAATGCCATATTAATTTTCGTATTCGTAAAAGAAAAAGATAAGATATTTTATTGCTACAAAAATTACAACTTCAGACCTTCAGGTTTTTTAGAAAACTAAACTTAAATAGACTTAACTAAATATATTGTGTATTTGTAAGCAAAGTTTACCAGGCGCTGATTTTCAGTCTGGTCCCTGGGATGGATAGTCGGAACGGGATAAATAAAAGAGGATGGGTGGATGAAGGATTAACGTGATCAAATGTCAAAAACTCACACTAGGCACCCTGATGATAGCAAAATACCGAGACACAACATCTATCGGTAACATTCGGTAACAACATCGGCATTTATTTGCAATATTAATATAATTAACTTTTTCATTCTTGTTCATTGTAAATAATATTTTCATAAAGCGTAACCAAACAAAATTTTAAAACGTGTGTTTCAATAACATTTTCTTGCGATATCGTCAATTTATTTATAAACGTAAGACGAGGAATCTTTGTAATGAAATCGCGAATCCATCAATTCGGAAGCACTTTGGAAAATTAAGCGATTCCATTTTGTGAACATAATTGCCTATCAATTATTAACTTCTCGATTGGTATTCCAGTAGTACCTTATGTTAATGGATTTTTTTTATTGTTACTTCCATGGGATTTGATTGCTGAATCAGCACTTCACAATTGATCTGCTGTTTTTTTGGGTTCGTGGGTTAGGCCCCCGTGGTGAAGGCACCCGATTTTCAGTTAAGTTATAACAGCCGATGATGTCGTAATAAAAGTCATTTGTACTAGATACAGTCAGCGACAAAGTGTTTCTGAACTAAATAAGTAATCTGATAAATATGAGGGCGTGGATGTGAGGAGCTCCAGTCGGCGTTCACGTAAACCCTCAGGCGAGTGGGGTGAGAGGCCTGAAACCAACTTCGGAAGGAAGCGATTCACTGTGAAATTTCATGTTTATGATTATTATGAGTATGATGCGTTACAGGTATAATTATTTGATTATGTAGGTATGATTATGTAAATCATCCTAATATTTAACTGTGATTTTTCTTTTAGGATCTGTTTTTTTCACGATAATGTTGCAATATTTTAATGTTTAATTATTTTGATAGCTATGTTGTAAATATTTAAGTATCTACTTAAATACGCGGAAGTAGGTATCTACCTATATAATTTATTAGGTATTCAAAATTACCATAATTACATTTTATATTAAGTACATACCTTTAAATTATCTGATTTTATTAAATGTGATTTTTAAATTGTAACTTGAATAATGTGATATTGTTAGATAAGCAAACTGTTGTTTCACCGACATTATTAATAAAGATTTATATAAAAAAACTAAGACTAATAATTTAATTTTTCAAATAATTTAATGTAGACACTTATAAACATTTTGCTATCTGACTGTACTTTTGATAAAAATATTCAACTAATAAATTTTATCGCACTAAAACGAAATCGGGTGCCTCCACCACGGGGGCGTCACACACCGGGGGCCTAACCCACGAACCCGTTTCTTTGATTGACATTCATCACTGACCACACCACTGCTATTAACATTAATGTTATAGTGACATGTAATGACTTCAAAAGCCCTATCGCCAATCAAACTGGAGTACAAACCGCCGCTGTTAATCAAACCTGGGACCTCAGAGGCTGAGACAGATTGGTTAACCACTAGACTATAGGGGCGGTTTTCTCAAATATGTCACTAACCTGATAACAGTTATTAGAGCCGCGGGGCAAATATTAAATTGCACGATTACATCGCTCGCTCTCTCTGCGGTATTAATGTTTATCGGTAATCTAATCAGCTGCCAAATGCAGTATTCACTGATTTACCGGTCTCTTGTCAGTGCAATTGAAGCCAGACTGCCGAAATACAAGGTGAATACATAAACATTGATGGAATACCGTATACAAGCTTATGATGAAGTTTGTTAAATATGATTGTGCTTAATAACAGATTGTAATCGAAACAGGTTTAAACAGGTTTTAACGAAATACTTATAGATACAATAAAGACACCGTGTCATGGATCCACGTTGCCAAACTATTTCAATTTTACCATACTCACAATGTCTGTAATTACGGCAGCCGACAAGTTAAAGGCACATAGTGAAAAATATAATTAAAAATTAATAAAAAAAGTTTTAATTTTTTTTCGACCGCGCATCACGTGAAAATTGCTGAACGGATTTGAATGAAACTTTGCATACAGACAGACCATGACCCGGACTAGGATATAGGGATTTTATCCCGGTAATAGGTTCCTGTGGGATAGTGTAGTCTTCGCGAAAAAATCGCGGGCAACAACTAATAAAATAATAAAGTATATCTCAAACCTGTTATATTAATAATTTTACACATATAATATCGTTTAAAACAAGTCGGCTATCAGAAACAACAAAAAGAATAAACATAGTTTTATTAAGTTATTTTCATTACATGCATTGCCGACAGGACGTCAATAGCGCAGTGGTTAACGCGCCCGGTCTGCAATTGCTATGGTTAAGCAACTTACGTAAAGGCCGGTCATCGAATGGGTGACCAATATCCTATCAGTTCTAGCTCGTCCGATCCGCAGGATTTTTCCCATGCATGATTGTGACCCTCGCGAAAATAGCTTAACATCAGAAATCGCAGGGCGCGCTAGCCACTGCGCTATCGTTCTACTTTAGTAGATATAAATAAATTCATAGCTAAGTATGCATTAAATAATGAAAGTATATGAAATACTCTTTGAAAACATGCTCTAAATAATAATCATAAAATAAAAACTCACCTATAACTTGTTTTACAGCACAAGTAACACACACGAATACGATTGTAAAACAGTGGGTGATACCGGTCATAAATCAGCTGAAAATCTTACACGGCAACAGACCCCGTTTCGTAGGCCAGAATTAATTAGTTTTAATTTTAAATCACCGCTCCATCTCCGCGCCGGTGATAAATACTCGTTACTTTGAAATATGATAGTAAGCTGACGTAGAATGACGCCATCTTACAAAATGGCTGACTGGAGATTGGCGCGATTTAATTACGGTTTTAGGTTACACGAAAACGTTCAATCTAAACAGCTTAATTGTATTTGAAATAATCTATTCATATAATTCTTATTTTACTTTACACAAAATCGTTTGATTTAATCTAATATCCTAATAACATTTGAAAAAATTAAGCAATAAAAAGAGTTTACAATGGTTTTACCAATTTAGTCATTTACAAATTTTTTTATACATTAATATCATAAAATGTTCAAAATAATTTTTAACGCAAATTTTGTTGCGAACAAATTACAAAAACACAAACGTTGAAAAAATTTCCACGAGCAGGATTTGAACCTGCACCCTTCTGACATTCCGGGTCAGGTGTTCTTCCAATTGAGCTATCGTGGTTCTAACCAGCCCGCCGAAATTATTCAAAACTTTTTACTTTGTAAGCCAAAGGCGCCCATTCAATGTCAACAACTCAATATCATAATTGAGAATTTTACTCATTCAATTGATAATAAAATTAACTTACCTATTTCGATAATAATTCGAATTCTTTAAAGTCGCCATTTTACATCGCCAGATATGAAATACTTGTTAAGGAGTTAAGTGCTCGCCTTGAGGCCTCCGGTGACAAGAAGGCTGGCTGGCAGCTACCTTTGCCAGCGTATTAGTTTGGCAATCCAAAGGCAATGTTGCCAGCATTCTTGGGACCGTTGCCATGAGCACACAGTTGGAGGACATCTTTTATAGGTCTTCTTTTGTAGTATCTTTAATAGGTCTTTAGTTTTTAAATTTCTAATTATTTTTCTGTTTATATAAATAACTCGCCTGAAGTTGAGGAATTACATAGCCTATACTCGTAGTGTCGGTATCTCATTGTGATAGCGCTAGACTCTTCGGGGTGCTCTAGCTTGAATATTGACGACATGGGAACTTCCTGCCGGATTATTCGTACATACAGAATGGGAATGCCGCTTTAGAAATACCTTTGGCACCTATGTAATTTTGATGTCGAAAGCGACCAGTATATAGCAGCCAGAGTTGTTTAAAGGAGGAACACCATTGCTTTCGATCTCTGTAAGGCAGCGGGCTTAACAGAATAACTATGGTTTCCCCTTTCCGTAGCACTTCTACCCATCAGGATCTTCTGTGTACCCCATCCTTTGACTCTTCTTCCTCTGCGTCTTTGAGAGCGAAGAGCCTGAAGTCTTCCGGTTAAGTCACAGGCGCACGCACGGTAGGAGACGCGACGTGGAATCGCGACGGCGTACAAAAGTTGTCGAGTTGTTGTTGTATTGCATGTCTAACAGGTATGGGCTGGATACATTGCTAGACGTGATGACAGCCGATGGACCAAAAGGATGGAGCGGTGATAAGGCCAATGGTGGAAGCGATTCATTCGGAATCCTCGACTACTGGGGCACTGGCTATCTTATCTCTTACTACCTGGACACAACAATGCCAAAAACATTGATATTATGGCGACATATTTAGATAAGATGGTGGTAGCTAGCCAGGCGGACAAACAAGTCCTACCACCAATCAAACAGAGTACACAAACATTTAGCCCCCACTGGGAATCGAACTTGTGACCACTGGGTCTAAAGCGGTAGTCTTAACCACTAGACCACAGAGGCGGTTAAAAATTGGAAGCGGCCTTGGAGCAGACCACCTGCCAGATGGTCAGACGATATTTTCGTGGTGGCTGGAGGGCAGTGGATGAGGCTCGCTGAATTGGCGTATTAAGGGCATAAACTCAACAATAATAACAATTATATTTTTTTATTTCGGATTAACTCTAATATCCGACTTGTTTTAAATGAGAATAAATGTTTTAAATTATAAATTTATACTAGGTATTTGCCTTTAACTTGTCGGCTGCAGTAATTACAGACATTGTGAGTATGATAGAATTTAAATTGTTTGGCGACGTACGAGTAGTACCCTGGCATGGCGGCGTCTTTTGTCTTTACTTTTATATTTCATTAAAACCTGTTTCAACCTGTTTCAATTACAATCTGCAACCACTTAACTCAACTCAACTCAACTCAACTCAATTTTATCAAAAGCTTGTATACGGTATTCCATCAACGTATGTTAAGTTAAGGGTTAAAAATTATTTAAATAATATAAAAATATTGTAAGCCCACATTTGCATGCCGTGGCAGCCTTTAAGTAAGACAGCACTTAGATTAAGAATTTTTTCCAATGTTTCTTTTTTTGTAATTTTTGTTGGTGTATGTTTTGTTGGTTGTCCTTAATAAATAAAATAAAAAAAAAAAAAAAAAACGTTTATGTGTCCACCTTGTATTTGGGCAGTCTGGCTTCCATTGCACCGACATGGGGCCATAATCTTAATGACAATACATATAAATTAAAATATAAAAAATATAATTTAATTAATCTATTAAATAACATAAAACGCAGTCTAATTATTAATAGACTGTGTTTTATGTTACATACAATAGATTAGTTTATTGAATTTTTTGAACAATACCAATGACAATGGTCTAAATTAAATAAAGAAAAGTATTTATCTATCCCAACGCCTTGGAATTTCTTCTTTATTATATTATATTCTTAAGCCACTTTAGTAGATAAATAGTGTTACAGAGAGAAAACAACGGTTTCCAGAAAATGGCTATCAAAAAATTGATATCTCAAGCAGCGGCTATAATGTTTTTATAGTGAATTCGCTCGTTGCTCGAGCCCAACATAATTTTGCTCTAAGTATTGGAGTATTAAAGTGGTGCAAGTGGCAAGAGGCGGACACTAGATTGATTTAAATAATGATATTTACTTCAGGTTAGGAGGAGCTCGAAATCTGCGATTTCGAAGTTAAACAACTTTCGCGAAGGCCGTTCATCGGATGGGTGACCAAAAATGTATCATCTGGAGCTCCTTCGTGCTTCGGAAGGCACGTAAAGCCGTTGCTCCCGGCTGTATTAGCAGTCGTTAACAAGCACCAATCCGCACTGGGCCCGGAATAATAATAATAAACGGGCTAGTTAAAATAAGGTATCTAGTGGTCTAGTGGTTACGACCATCGGTTTAGACCTTGAGGTCTCGAGTTCGATTCTCAGCGGAGGGTACATGTTTGTGTACTCGGTTTGGTTAGTGTGGCTTCATTGTCCGCCTGGCAAGCTATCACCATCTTATCTAAATTTGTCGCCTTAACATCAATGTTTGTGGCATTGCTGTGTTCCGGCAGCTAGAGATAAGATAGCCAGTGTCTCAGTATACTGAGGATTTACAAAATTGAACTTGGTTTTATCCACCACCCCCGCATTGGGCCAGCTTGGTGCAAGGGTTATGGGTTGATCTCCCCATTGTCTCCAGGCTAGGTGTTTGGAACCATCCACCCAGATGCACTGGCCAAACGTTACAGTCCAGGAATACGTCACTGTAAGCTATTTCCATGCATTCCTTAAAAGACATTCCTCCTTTCTTCAGCTTATGCCTTGCGATGTATGCAGCCTCTTGAGCCGGGGGCTAGCCATTATTGGCAATATCGACTAGCAACCATCCAACGGAATTACCTGCTTACGCCAAAAGCAATAAACAAAGCAGTATCAACTGCTTGTGTACTCGTATGTTCGCTGGAAGGCCAGTCATCGGATGGGTGACCAAAAATGTATCATCTCGAGCTCCTCCGTGCTTCGGAAGGCACGTAAAGCCGTTATTACCGCATTAGCAGTCGTTAACCAAAGCCTTGATGTTATAAGTTTGAAGCTTATTTTTTTTTTCCTTTAGTTGATGGCTTCGTACGATTAGCACATTTAGCAAGTGCCAAAGTAATTTTTCTTACAAGTTAAACATATAATTGTAATATATAATTTTATTTTATTTATAATTTTTCTTACAAGTATAACAAATATACAATATTTCCTTTCTGTAAGTTGATGATGAATGATAATAGATATGAGAAGTGAGAAATGATATACCCCCAACCCCTCGAGTATCTCAGTAAAGATATGGAGCTTTACTAAGTCCTCGGGCGGACTTCTTGAGAGAATTTGAAGAGACCCGTTGCACTGTTTTGTTACATTTGCCAACACTCATGCACACTCACGAACACTTAAAGGTTAATAATCCACCATTATTTCACATTAATATTCGACATAACATATATTTTAGAAATTAAAACAAACCGCAGACATGACTCTTCACTTTCCCGCCAATAAGTGAAGCTTATAAATTATGTTTGTCCTCTTCTGTGATTTTAGTGTTCTGTCTGTGGCGTCGTAACTCTATAAAAGGAGGAGGTTTTATCAAAGTAGTATTAGTTTGAAAGTCTATGCTAAGCGTTGTTTTGAGGTTGGTGGAAATATGAGTAGCCGTTTTCAAGGTATTTGGGGATCTGGGGGTCGACCGCCTAACACTCTCGCTTTCGATTGCTTTGAAGGCGAGGCGAGGAGGAGGCGTCATCTAGTCATTTCGAAAGCAATTTAAAAGCAATATCGAAAGCTATAGGCTATAGCTTTCGATATTATTTGATATTATATTTCGATATTATATTAGAAAGCGAGGCGAGGGCCTCGCTTTCGAAGCGATTGAAAGCGAGAGCGTTAGGCGGTTGGGGGGCTGATTGTTTTTTATAGCGAATGTCTTCAAGTAATTAAAATTCACACAAAATAGTCCAAATCTGAATAATATAGTTAGAAACAAATAAACATAAGAATTCTTACTTCATATATTGCAAATTGCCAAAAATACAACAGTTATATGAATACAAATAAATATAAATTACTCATGTACACATCAAACGCTGGCCTATTTGATAGACAAAAAGCACTTTGATGTTTAACATTACAGGAATATTTTTTATAAAGTTGACAGAAAATACATTAAATAACTTCATTGATTTTATATGGTTTCAACCACTTTATGGTCAATATGGCGTACCTATTTCCATTCTTGATCAACCATTCATGAACGTTTGCTTAAAGTTAAATTTATCAAATCCAAACGTAACAACCGCTAAACAGCCAAACTCTCCTTTGCTTTTTTCCATTTTTATCTGTATGTTTGAACTGTTCTGTCCCAAATAAATTAATTTCATTTCAATTCTCTTTAGCTAAGCCCGGAGAGAAGCAAATTGAAATATCCGAAACGATTTGCAGAGGTTGGAAATCATATTGCTGTGGTGTTGGATCAAGTTAGCAGCTGCTACTGCATGGAAACTGGAGCTGGTCACTTTAAAAATTAATAAAGAATCATCACCATTGTCATTATCATCATCATCATCATTATCATCATCATCTCAGCCAAAAGACGTTCACTGCTGGACAAAGGCCTACCCCAAGGATCTACACAACGATCGGTTTTGTGCTGCTCGCATCCAGCGGCTCCCGCGACCTATACCAGATCGTTGGTCCACCTTGTCGGAGGCCTGCCCACACTGCGCTTAATGGAGTATAGATTAAGAAAGTAAGTTAAAGAAGGTACTATGTAAAAGCTGTCAATCTGTCAATGCCAAGCCAAACTCACATTCTATTTTTTAATTTTTCGTTGCTTAGGATACAATCCGTGCAGCCTTAATAAAATTACGGTCAAATTTCGACCACTGGGCGACCACTAGTATTGGTAGATTGGCTAATCAAAAAAACATTGAGAAGATGACGATGAATGGATCAACTCCAAAAATCAGCCAAATACGTATGTTTCTGCTATCACCGATTCTGGGCTCATCATTCTTCCGCTTTTAGACTCAACACCACCCTTTATTTAAGTCTCAGCATCAACATTAGCTAATGTATTATATCCCCACTGCTGGGGCACGACCTTTCCATATGGATGGATAGGGAGAACGGGCCATAATCCACCACGCGGGCCCAGAGCGGATTGTTGGTTGTTAATGACCGCTAATGCAGCCAGGATCCGAAACACTAAGAAGATCGAGATGAAAAAAAAATCGGTCACCAATCCGATGACTGGCCTTCACGAAAGTTGCTTATCTTCAGCAATCGCAGACCAAGCGTTAACCACTGCGCCATCAAGCTACTTTGAAGTCTAACGGACGAAGTATACACCAAGCGATTCCCCGTTGTAAAATAAAACCAGAGAACGCGGTTATGTAAGTACTTTGTTTGTTTAACAAACTTTCTCCTACATGCAACGCTACTTCCGAGTAGCGAGAACTATAGTTCCGTTTAATAACAAACGCTTGGAGGTAAGACGCGGCAGCAATATTTTCATTAAACTTGAAACTGCTTTCGAGCCACCACGTAACATAGGAGCTAATATAAAGCCTTCGCTTCATTGCTCCACAGCGTAATTAACACAGCTTTAGACGGAAAATTTGTGCTATAGTACGCATGGATAGACAAGATGGCGCTGGCGCTCTCTTGTAGCGAATAAATAGCTTTTACCGGTAATTATATGTATCTACCATCACCCTGTGTGGTGCCGGGGATAAAGAATTGCACCACCCCATCTCTTCCCGTGGGTGTCGTAAAAGCCGACTAAGGGGCCATTCCAGAGGATGGGCAGCAGCATCTCTCTGAGGTTACCCTCAACCTACTGCGATCGCCAACCCGCCTGCCAAGCGTGGCGATTACGGCAAATACACCTCATATCCTTGGGGGAGGCCTTTGTCCAGCAGTGGACGTCTTTTGGCTGAGATGATGATGATGATATGTATCTATACTTAATTTTTCATCATCATCATCAGCCAATATTAGTCCTCTGCTGGACATAGGCCTCTCCAAGTGCACGCCACTGAGCATGATCCGCGGCTACTCTCATCCAACTCCTGCCAGCCACCTTGCGAAGATCGTCCTTCCACTTAGTCTGTAGGCGTCCTACTTAATATATAACACATAATTTAAAGCTTAACTCAAATTATGGCTGAGATGATGCTGATGATGATGAATGCTTAATGCCTCCATACCTATTTAAAAATAATAATAATATGCGGTAGCGTAAGAATTAAAAATTGTTAGTGTAATGTCACATTTCCGCAAATTGTGAAATTTTCGCTTTATGTGGAGGATCTACTTTTATGTCTAAGACGATGTTTCCTTCACCAGAGTCTTCAGCTTCATGAATATCATATACATTAATAATTCAATTCAATTCAATTTATTTACTTAGAAATTAGAGATCCAATTATGGTTAGAAACAATGTGCACTTAATAACTATGTTAGTACATTTTAATTCTAATAATAATAATGGTAAATCATACTTCTAAAAATTTCGTTGTTTGTTTTTACTTATTTGTTTGTGTGTGTGTGCAATAAAGAGTTTTATCTATCTATAAAAAAAAAATCAACTTTCCATACTAACTCGATCAGCTGATGGGTCATTTTGTATGGAGAGTCGAAAATTTTTTTTTACGATTTCCGTTTTCTGACGTTGGCATAGTATTATATAGACATGTTAACATGGGTACGTTTCGGTAATATATACATACTATTACCAAACATCTTGTATATAATCCTGTTTGGTTATTTTACGCTAATAGCCATAATGAAGAATTAAAAAAAAACGATAATAATGGAGAAACTGTAAATAACTTATGAGAAAAACCGAGTTTTAATTTTGGTTGCTGTCAATATCCCTAGTACACACGGCAGCAGATCAACCAACCCAAAACTGTCAAATTTCTACAATCAATTTTGAACTTTATCATTTGGTTTTAAGGATCAATATTCATTGGAGAAATAGTATGGTGACATATTTCGATACGGTAGTAGTAGCTAGCCAAGCGAACAAACAAGCCCTACCATCAACCAAACCAAGAACAAAAACATGTCATCATCATCATCATCATCAGCTCATTTATGCCTCCACTGCTGGGGCACGAGCCTTCCCTATGGATGGATAGGGAGAACGGGCCATAAACGCGCCACGCGGGCTCAGTGCGGATTGGTGGTTGTTAACGACTGCTAATGCAGCCGGGACCAACGGCTTAACGTGCCTTCCGAAACACGGAGGAGCTCGAGATGATACATTTTTGGTCACCCATCCGATGACCGGCCTTTGAGAAAGTTGCTTAACCTCAGCACTCGCAGACCGGGCGCGTTAACCACTGCGCCATCGAGCTCCGCATGTACCCCATTGGGAATCAAACCTGGGACCTGCGGCTCTGAGACCAGTGTAGTCTTAACCACAAGACTGTAAGGGGCGATTTAAAATATAAAAAAAATCGTCAGATAGATTTAAAAATCACTATCACCCAGTTACTTTCACATACTTCCGTAGCCCTTTTAATTTAACTGACAGTTGAGATAGCCCCACGCTTTTGCCTTTGATATTATAATTTTGAAATGAGTGACATTGATATTACTATGTTTCCACGAGAAACGAAGTGTTTCGACGTCATAACATAGCCAATATCCTTATACCCTATTCCTATAAATGATTGTGTTGCCAGTGATGACATACGGGACTGAGACGTGGTCGCTCACTATGGGCCTTATCAGAAGGCTCAAGGTCACTCAAAGAGCAATGAAAAGGGCTATACTCGGGGTTTTTCTGCGAGATTTAATCAGAAATAAGGAGATCCGCAGAAGAACAAAGGTAACCGACATAGCCCGAAGAGTTGCTAAGCTCAAGTGGCAATGGGCAGGGCACATTGCTTGCAGGACTGATGGCCGCTGGGTCGGAACAGACCTCGAGTGGCGACCGCGTACCGCAAAGCGCAGTGTGGGCAGGCCTCCAACAAGGTGGACCGACAATCTGGTGAAGGTCGCGGGAAGCCGCTGGATGCGAGCAGCACAAAACCGGTCGTTGTGGAGATCTTAGGGGGAGGCCTTTGTGCAGCAGTGAACGTCTTTTGGCTGAGACGATGATGATGATAATTCCTATAAATGTCATTTATATTTATACAGAGATTTCGAGTAAGTATTCCAGACAGAGCATATATACATGTATACAGTACAGACAGTCCAAGGTTAGTAAACCCAAAAACTTAATAAAACAAACTAAAAGATCAATAGCACTTCCCTTTAAGTATCAGTAAAGTCTTATACTCAGCTCAAGTAGATAACAGACGTTACTGCCTTGTGATAAAGTTGGAAACCGCTATTTAGTCCAACTTCAAAATCCGAAGCTCAAAGTGCATTTAAGGGAGGAGCAAGTTTCGAAGTTGATAACTTTGCAAACCTTTCGCTTAGGAATGTCTTCGTTATTCGAGTTGAAAGCTTTTTCTGGCAAGTTTTGATTGTATAGGTATACTGCAATTTGGTAATTAAAACTGGTAAGTACCTATGAGCTTTTTGTACTATAGGTAAGTGTTTTGACACCTTCCTTTTTTTCTCTTTATTTTGGCAACGTACATAGTGATATTACACAGATTACAGACAAGGAGTGCCGAAACGTAACAGTTAAAAGCGTATCTGTCAATAAGTAGATACTTACTTATAATTATTGAAATAATAATAAGGCAAACACTTTTTAGGAGTATAGACGAAATGAAAAAGTGAATTAAAAAGACAAAATGCAACCAACGTAAAAAAAGTGCGCAGACAAAGCAAAAACTGATTATTGATATTTGACATTTTTTCCAATAACATATTTTTTAAAACCACTCAAAGAGACATGAAAAAGATAGATGTCATCAAAATCTTTGTTGTGTAATTAATGAAGGAGAAATAAAGTTATTACATGCACTGGTGGTACGAATGTATTTAAAGTACGATTTTTTATCTGTAAGTATTATCTTTTTATTGTTTTTTTTAAACTGGAGAAACCGCCTTGCGCGTATTACTGCGTCCGGGGAGAAGCTTAGGACCCTTCGTCCGACCCTTCCACGCCCTCTCAAGACCCAAAGAGCTCGGCAGGGCAGTGTATCTGTATTACCTGCAAATGTATAAAAGTTTGCAAAAAGGTAATTTTTCAGTCAACAGATGGCGCAATCTGACTTCAGAAATCAGTACTCCTTCTTCAATTCGTATGCTCAACAGAATATGTCACCTGCCTGCCTATCTAAATATGTCGCCCTAACATCAACGTACATTATTGTATTCCGGCAGCTAGAGAAAAGATAGCCAGTGCGTTTCCACCTTCATGACTTAACGTCAAGTGAAATGAAGGCCAGATGTTTCCCCGTAAGATATAAAAAAATCTCCTTTCAAACCCCCAAAATATCAGCCCTACCTGCCGCTGCCGCCTCCTCCAATAGATTTCTATAAATCAACGAATATTGTTGCAGACTCCTTTCCATACGCAATTTGTTTCGACCCTCTCTCGTAGAGCCTCCAAGATTGTATTTACATACATAGTGAGTTAACCTCCAAGGGCTGGAACGTGTGGTACAGTCACGAGCATAAATATGTAAACAACGTATCTCTTAAGTCAAAGTCAAAGTCAAAGTCAAATATTTCTTATTCAAATATTTAAACTTTAGAAAAGTGCTTTTGAATCGTCCAAACATTGTTTTACCTACTACCCATTCAGGACGTCTATTTTTTAGCCGTGGCGCAAGAAACTCCACAGTTTTAATAATCATCATCATCATCATCATCAGCTCATTTATGTCCCTACTGCTGGGGCACGAGCCTTCCCTATGGATGGATAGGGAGAACGGGCCATGAACCACCACGCGGGCCCAGTGCGGATTGGTGGTTGTTAACGTCTGCTAATGCAGCCGGGACCAACGGCTTAACGTGCCTTCCGAAGCACGGAGGAGCTCGAGATGATAAATTTTTGGTCACCCATCCGATGACCGGCCTTTGCGAAAGTTGCTTTTTTTATATATTTTTTTTATATAGTTTTAATATAAGTGTTTAATATAAATGTTCTCTTAATATAAGTGTGTCACTCTCTCTCTCTCATAAGTAACGACATTTACAAAATTATATGCCGTTACCAACAACGTTATAAAAGTTTAAAATAACTTAACACAACGTAGTTACAGTCAAAAGCATAAACATATCTGTGCTCGTTTGTACTTACTTAGAAGCTCGATGGCGCAGTGGTTAATGCGCCCGGTCTGCGAGTGTTGAGGTTAAGCAACTTTCCCAAAGGCCGGTCATCGGATGGGTTACCAACGACTGTACGTAATTGAATTTAAATTGATAAAATTTTTATTTCGTTTTTTTATAGGTATGGATTGGTGATCACAAAACCCAGGCTAAGCATTGAAAAATCTGACACCTTGCCCGATCAGGAAATTGAACCCAAGACCTCCATATATCGAGCCGAGCGCTGTGCCACTCGGGTAGCAAGTCATTGGTACATAATTTAAAAGTATTATTTTTATGTATTTATTTATTTTACCTAAATATATTTTTGATAGCATAAGTTGTTTCAGTTGATTTGATGCCGATTGTACTTTGAAATTTAATATCAGATACATACTAAAGTATAATTACTTTATTAATATTTGAAATGCGAAAATATGTTTGTTTGTCCTTCCTTTATGTTGATTATTTTTATTTATTTAGTAAGTATCATCATTATTATAATATGTTACTGTATTAGCTGACCCGGCGGACTACGTACCGCATTTTTTTAATATACCCTATGTTACTCAGCGTTAATGTAGCATTCTAATGGTGAAATAATTTTTTAAATCGGTCCAGTAGTTTTTGAGTTTATACATTGCAAACATACATACATATAAAAATACAAAGCTTTCCTCTTTATAATATTAGTATAGATTATGTTCCAGTCTCTTGTGTATATTGTTTTTATTTGTAAGTCGTCGTCATTATGATTTCTTTATTAGCTCTATATGCAGCTGCTGTCTGTTTAACTCACTACAAATACTACATCACCATGGTCTGATTGAAGAAATTTCTTTTTAGAAACAAGTGTTCCTGTAATTTTTTGCTAAAAATGTCAACAATTTTCAGTGTCTATTTCGTGTACGAACTAATAAATAACTAAATACGCCAAAACAGGGCAGTGGGTCAGTGTATTTTTCACAGAGATAGTACAGGGGCCTGGGGTCACGTGAACTATTTAGATCTCACAAAAACATCAAGCTTTCTGACACAAACGAGCTGCGAGTGACAACTAACCTTATAGCTGCTGTCTTTTTTATTGTTATTGTAACGGAAAACGAGCATATTAGATAGAAAGCGGCCACCACAGCACATATTGTGTTACCTCTAGGTCTTCAGATCCGTGCCATGTAATTTAACTAATCTCTTATAGCGGACCATTATGACTTCTATTGCTTTTTAAATAGTAACGTTGTTCATTTTGGTGGCTCCTTGTATGAACTTGTAACATGTCGTCAAGCTATCTGGGGGCGAGGAATGACGATCCTACCGTAGTGCAGTAAAAATATTATTATTCCAGAGGGTACATGATCCAATCCTAGTGGTTGTACTTGCTGATGTTTGCGTTTCATTTTATACCATTAGAAATAGTTTTGTATCCCTTTCAAAACGAGCTGATACAATCGTGCGTTTCGACCACGGTCCAATTTCACCCTGTTAGACTGGATTTTTTAATAATTCGCTTTTCTAACTCTGAATGCTTCATGATTATCGCCGTAATCGGTGCCATTGAAACGAACAAAACGTCAGCGGCAGCTGCGACGACAGCCGAAAGCCCCCCCAGCTTTCAGCTGTCGTCGCTCCGAAAAAATAACGAAATAAATATTGACGATGATCTTAATATTAGTCGACAACTTGTTATAAACTATTTAAGTCGAGATTCCATCCAAAGGACGTCACGATCTCGGTCTGAAAGGGGTATTTTGTATTTGTTAATTAGTTGCTATGAATAAATGTAGTTGTAAGAACCATGCACTTTTTAAGAAATAAACTGATTAATTGATTGATTACCTGAACTAGTTCCTTACAAACCGAAACAGCAATGCGAGACAATACTGTTTTAGTTCAAATTACTTCAATATCAAATGATTATGTTCTTTGTTGTTTTTTATTATTAATACAACTAACCAAAAACAAGTTTCAACAGAAATAAAAGAAAATAGTTTTTCAATCGCATAAAAGTATTGGTATGTATGAATCGTAGCAAATGGAAATCTGCCAGCGCTACCTATCCCTCTGGGGAATAGACGTGATGTTATATAGCAACTTGGTTCTTTTAGATCGTGATCATGAGCCACCCCTGTAGCAGAGAAGGAATAGTACTTGGATTTTTAGTGGAAAGCCTAGCTTCCCCTCCCCCTGCTGAATATTTTTTGCAAGGACCGTTGGATTTTTCTTTGAGAACAAAGGAAGGGCAGGAGAGTCGCACATTACCTAGGATCACCCCTTTTTGCGTACTACAGCATTTTACCTAGTAAAAATAAAGGATTAACGACTCGAGATGCCCCCATGTGCTCTTGTGGACTTATATGTGCTACTAAAAAAAGTAAGCAACGCTGTTGTGTATTGTGTGCAACCTAATGACAGTCTCTTGGTCTATTTACTCGCATACATCGCTACAAAAGGCTACTTCTGCGATCATCTATCATTCAAGTCAACCCATTTTATTGTCTCGCTGTATAACGAAGGGGCTTGATTATGAACCCAACATCAATCATGAACAATTTCTGTCCGCTCCCACGTCTGAATTGTTCAAATATATTGCTTACTGTATTAAATTCAGTTGGAATTGCGTTTAACATAAATTTATTTTGGCAACAAACAGTCATATTTACATAGTGGCCTATAGTGCCAACTCATAAGTACAGTTTTGTAATTTTATGTGATTACAATTGCTTTGTTTCAAAATGAAATCAAATCTAATAAAATATTTATTTAGTTTAAAATTAAAGTAATAGGTACTTAAACAAAAATAAAATATAAAATAAAGAAACAAAAATGAAAAGGATCCCACTCAGCACCAGCGTTCATTACAGTCATCAGAAAACTTAAGTCTTAAAACACCCCCACACAGCATCGCCTTTTATGATTGTTCTTTTACCGTCCAAGCTGTTCGTCTCTGGAATTAGCTTCCAGTTGCGATCAGGCGTGCGAACTCCATTCACACATTTAAAGAGCTCGTGGAAAAATTCTACCTTTCCGATTAACACTGTCCTGCTGCAAAACTGCCATATCCGCTGCTTTCCTACCTGAGACTACTATTATGTTTAAGTAGGTTTATATTTATTTATCATTATTATTATTATTTTCCTTCATTTATAAAATACACATTATTCTAGTACGTTTTAATAGTTTCACCTCTGATACTATTGTTTATTAGCTCTCTCCATCCGACTGGTTGTCTGGAAGAAATCGCTCGAAAGCGATAAGACCGCTTAATTGTAACTTTGTAAATTTTTTTTTTGTTCATGTTTTTTTTTTTTTTATAATGTTGCAATAAAAGTATTATCTATCTATCTATCAGCACCATGAACCATTGCAGCATGAACATCACCTACAACGCTGATATTCTGCGAAACGTTGTACTCAAATATGATACTTTAATGTATTTATGTAATTTTTGTTAAAGAGAAGCAATAAATGTTATACTTTTTTCTATTTTCTAATTATTTATTTTATTAATTAGTTAAGATACTTTATTTATTTATTTACACGTTAGTTCTATCCATCATTACAAATGGTTATACATTTAAAAATCACGTCATTGGTACAAATACATTTGAAGTTTGTTTTGCGATACCGAAGTAGGTAAGCTCTAATATCAGTGTATCCCTTGCTTCTAAAGAAGTCTTATACGGTATTGAATGCTTTTCAACGTCGAACGTTATTTCGTCGTCTAAGAGAAACCGAGCGCCCCGTTTCCTCGAGACATTGCAATGGCTGCAGGCATCGGATATTGCGTTGTTCTGCGCAGGAAGTAGCCTTGTTCAGACCGTTTGCCTGTTACCAACTGATGGATGCCATTGCAGGCATCTACAACAAAGATAGTTTTATATGGACGAAGAAAACTTTGAAAAAGGGTTTTATGTACCATTGTTTTGGGTTCATAATCTGGTTGAAAGTATCTACTGACGCAAGATGAAGTATTATAGAACTTTGACGAATTTACTCGCATTTATTTTACACATTTGATGTTAATTTATTTATCATGACGTTTGGAACCCTGTACAGGATGCTGTTATATATAATATTTTTGTTATTCCACTGTTTCGGGTTTATCAATAAGTCAAACTAGGTTCTATTGACTTGACGATTACTAATGTAGCCGGAATCAACGGCTTCACATGCCTTCCGGAGCACGGAGTAGCTCGAAATGTAATTTTTTTACACTTATCCGAAGACTCAATGTTGCTTAACTTCAGCAATCGCAAACCAAGCGAGCTACTTTTTTAAAATTGTTTTGTACAATATTCAAAATTAATTATTAGTAGATCCATATTCCGTAATTTATGAAGTGTTAAATTTCAATATAATATTATCATTCTACTTCGAATCTACGTAGTAACCCTATTCATCTGAACCCTTGCGTGTGATTGGCAGTCCATTTCAACAATTGTTTGTTTGATCGAAAAGCTATCTAATACATGGGCCGAGTGAGTGACAAGATACTTAAACCATGGATAGACCTATGTCACATTCTGGACATTCAATATATACGTTATAGATAATGTTCTTTATGTGTTTGGGTGAAGGTATTGGATGAAAATAAAATTAGAAATGTTTTCTGTTACTAATGAAAATGTAACAGCTTGTAATTTGATAGAGAAAAGTCGCTTAATTTAATTTAAATTAAGTTAATTCCCCGTGGGTTGGTGATCAGTGATCACAAACTTGGGCTATGCATCGACATTTATACCCGAGCTGGTAATTGAATCCAAGACCTCCGTATATCAGACCGGGAACTATGCCACTTTGCCATCGAAGTTTTTCTAATAACGTAAAAATAAACCACATTGAAAAAAATCTGAAACTTATTTGGGAAACTTATACAGTGAAGGGTACACTTTTAAACTTTCGCGTTCCATAATTAAACAAAGAATTTAAACGGGTATTAACGCAAACTAATTAGTAAAATCGGCCGTGGTCACGGGCCGACAGTCAGCCCGTGACCACTTTGTACCGTTGTAACTCGGTCAAAACGTCGGGTATAAAGAAGGTATGATACCCTTTTACTAATTAGTTTGCGTTAATACCCGTTTAAATTCTTAATGAAGGGTAGTGTTTGCTTGGTTTTGTTTTATTATTAATAAAATGCTTAGCATTTTTATGTCCCATTCCGACAGTTAGGGATAAGATAGCTAGTTCTTCAGTGGCTGAGGATTCTGGGTAAAGTGAGCTTGCACCTTTACGGCCCTTTCATCATTTAACATCAAGTGAGATGCGTTTGTCGAAAATTAATTTGTTATAAAACTTTTATTTTTATGAGACTTCAATGTGTTAGCACATGCATTCACATGAAAACAATACAACGTCACTTTTTAGATTGTCTTAAGCGTATTTATCGCGTTCCAATGTCTTTACTGAAGCTCGGGGAATATCATTTATCATTTGAGTTCCATCAAATCTACTATAAACTAACAATCTATCCGAAGGGTTTTTTATCAATATCATGAAAGATTACCAGAAAATATGTCAACAGTTATTTATTTATCTAGCATTACCTAACAATTTACTGTAAAGAAACACAACATAACTTACTACATTAAAGAAAAAAAAGCCAAAAAAAACCAAGATAACTTAACTATAAAGACTAAATAAAACCTATAAATAAAAAATGTCCTCCAGCTGTGGGCTCATGGGAACGGTCCCAAGAATGCTGGCAACATTGCCCCTCTGGATTGTCAAGCTAATACGTTGGCAAGAGTAGCTGCTAGCCTTCTTGTCACCGGAGGCTTCAACAAAGCGAGCACTCAACTCTTTAACAAGCTGCTTGGCCTCCGACCCCCATGGACCCAATGTCTCCACCGTAAACGGAAGAAATAAATAACTTCGACCCAGGTTTGCGTATTTGTGCCGTTTGCGATTCAGCACTTACGGCCTGCCGAGCTACCAGGGCCCAATGGTCATCCCATCAGGTCTCTATTATTGACATATTCGATTAGAATATGCTGACACATTTTCTGGTATAGTGGAACATTCAATTAACACTTTGGCTCATTGTCAATGTTGGAAACGTATCTGTCACTGTCTTGGTCTTGTTAGCAAAAATAGAGCTTGTTGTTTTATGATATATGCAAACAACATTCACTTCATAGCGTGATTCGGTTTTACACTAATAGATTCCAGGCTTGATACAGGATATTGCGTTGTTATGCAACGGAAGTATGCCCAGAGAGCCCCGTAAGACCCAAGCCTTCACCCTTTACCGATATGACATAGTGTAATGCGTCCATGTGTTGTCACCAAAACTCATTTGTATACGAGTACTTCTATAGTAAATAGAAATAAAAATAGATTTTTACAAATCTTTTTTTATGTTTCTTTGTTTGATTGCGATGAAACTTTGAAAAGTATTATTCTTTACGGCTAAGCACTTCGCTTTGAGCTTGACTGATGTACTATAAGTTGTAAGGCATGTTATAGTGCCAAAGGTGAAAGCGCACTTCACCCAGAGTCCTCAATAACTGAGGGACTGTCTATCTTATCTCTGACATTTTTTTTTTTGAGAGAGTTTGCTGATTGCCTCAGACGGCATTTTCAGCTTCACCGGGCTTTTTTGGGGGCGGCGGGCGAGGAACGTAAAGGGTGCCTCAAGCCGTGTGAAACTAATCACCTTCGGAGGTTTTCTAGGGGGAACGGCATCGCGCACAAGTGCGCGTCCCCGTGCCCTACTAGATTCTCCGAAGGGTTCAGATCGGATCGGGGGGCGGAACCACCCGAGGGCGCCTCTAAAAGCTCGGACCTCGGTTCGGGTAGACCGGGCCGTGGAGGAGGAGAGAAGCGTCCAGGTACATGTCTGTACCTGGTATAGCGCGCATTATCTCTAACAATGCTATTAACATTGCATACATATATAATATTATGGTGGTAGATTGCCAGGCAGACCTAAAAACAAGCCTCGCCACCAATCAAACTTCAGGTTTCAAAATTCAAAAGTCAAAATTCAAAATGTTTTTATTTGTCTTTCACAGTAAACACAAAAAACCGGCCAAGTGCGAGTCGGACTCTTGCACGAAGGGTTCCGTACTTTATGACGTATTAAAAAAAACTACTTTCTAGATCTCGTTCAAACCAATTATCGGTGGAAGTTTGCATGGTAATGTACATCATATATTTTTTTTAGTTTCATCATGCTCTTATTTTAGAAGTTACAGGGGGGGGGGGGGACACACACACATTTTACCACTTTGGAAGTGTCTCTCGCTTAAACTGTTCAGTATAGAAAAAAATTATATTAAAACCTCAATATCATATTTGAAGACCTATCCATAGATACCCCACACGTATGAGTTTGATGAAAAAAAAAATTGAGTTTCAGTTCTAAGTATGGGGTACCCCCAAAATTTATTGCTTTTTTTCTATTTTTGTGTGAAAATCTTAATGCGGTTCACAGAATACATCTACTTACCAAGTTTCAACAGTATAGTTCTTATAGCTTCGGAAAAAAGTGGCTGTGACATACGGACGGACAGACAGACAGACAGACAGACATGATGAATTCATAAGGGTTCCGTTTTTTGCTATTTGGCTACGGAACCCTAAAAAAACAATGGTTATTATAGGCACAAATGGTTTGTGCTTGTCAGTTCATACAGACAAGACTTTAATAATTGTTTACGTTTAACAAATGTTGAAAAGAGTTCGCTTTATTTTCTCGTTTCTGTTTGATCTGTGCCTTGCTCTCATATATCAAGTCATGAGACACAACGTTGACGCAAAATAATTTCCTTATCATTTCAGAAATAACAGAAAATATTGAAACAACTTGAATATTTTAACTCATATTTATGTTGGAGCCATGTAGAGTCAGTATTTATTTTATTCACAATTTATGTATAAACAGTACATTCAGAATAGCAAAACATAAAGAGAAGCAAGTATGAGGGTGATGCTTTGATTGTAAATACAACGATTTTTTTCTAGCAGGCTCACTAAATAAAAATTCACAAAAAATTATAGTTCTCACCAACGGTGACGACTCGATGACCCCAAAGTTTTTGGTGACTTTAAATTATTTTCAGGTGATGGACGCCTGAGTGAAACCATCACCTAGCATGGCATATACCTAAAACTTGGGGGTTACGGTGCGTTGAGAGAAACGAGCATTGATGTGTACAAAGTGAGTCTTGGCCTCTGATATGAGAACTCACCACTTTCCCATTGCAGTCTCTGGCCAAATAAATAATAATACTTGGTATATACTTCTTAAATAAGTATCATATCACATCCCCAGTTCATTGATATCCCCTACTACTGCTGCTGGGACAGGAGCCTTTCCTATGGATGGATAGGGAGAATGGGCAATTAACCACCACGCGGGCTCATTGCTAATGCAGCCGGGACCAACGGTTTACGTGCCTTCTGAAGCACGGAGGCGGTCGAGATGATACATTTTTGGTCACCCATCCGATGACGAACCTTTGCTAAAATGTCTTTACCTTAGCAATCGCAGACCGGGCGCATTAACCATAATGACTGCGCCATCGAGCTTCTAGAAATAATTATAATCTGAATATTTGTAACCTTGGTTTTAATTTGTCTTTTCTTTTTATCTGAGCCTAAGATAGCTCAGTTTCAATTTCAGGAACGGTTCAAGTTTAAAGAACAAACTGTAGTTATAGTTAGCTAAAGTTGACCCAGTCACTGCAAAGGGGGGCTCATCAATCTTTCTGCGACCGCTGCGACCTGCAATGGGTTGAAGACGTCAAGCGTAAAACGTAAGTAAACATTTAAACACAACGCAAATACAGAATTTGTTATTTTATATCGACTTGGTACTGGTTCTTTTTTGAATTTCTTATGCTACATTTTGTAATTAAATGGTTTTTATTCAAAATTTCTTGGTCTCTTTTCGCTTTATAAAACGTAACTAATCATTATACTAATAGTAACTATAAAGATTAGCTAACCTCTATGTTGCCTCGGTTTATATATTATTTTGTTTATTAACAAACTTTTTACCACGAAAAAGTGAAGTGAGTAAAATAGTTTCCAATATTCTATACATTTGTTACTATTCTCACCTGGTTTGGGTTGGTTCTTTGTGTCCAGCTATTATTTTCGATGATGATGATTATGATGATGATGACTACCATGCCGGTTTCAGCTACGGCGACCAATAGTTGGGCTGTGTTGATTACTTGTGCCTCCTTGCATGGGTGATAGATACACATACCAAATTTTAGCTATAAACGTTCTTAAACAGATTTTATCCCGACTGCAAAGGAAGGGTATTGTTGAAATGCCTTGTTTTAACATGCATACCTGTTAAGCCTTTGTATAATACGGGTGCCTCGGTGCAAGTATGCAAATGCGATGGCGTCGTTTCTCTCACGTTAACACTCCATTTACAACACTAGTAGTACTCGTAGGAGGCGCTTATTACTTGAAACGACAGACAACTAAGACTTGCTAAGAATACTATAGGGAGTACTTAAGTCGATTACAAGTGCGGTGAAATATGAAACTCCCACGACTGCACCTCAAATTTGTCCAAAACAATCGCAAGTTTTTATTACATTTAATTTTTATCTAAACGTAACATAACAATAGACTACATGCTAATATATGTTTAGTAAGTTACTAGTACTGCTTTTGACATAAAGGCCTGTCTAATATTTGAAAGCCCGTCTAAGTTGCATAATGGGCTGTCATTTGCCGCTTTGAGGTTTTACATGTCAGCAAAATTTCGATTAAATACTCTTAAATTAGAACTAAAATTTGGTATACATAGATGACTTTGCCATTGAAATCGCTAAGTATCATCGTCATCATCTAAGCCACAAGACTTCCACTGCTGGACAAAGACCTTCCCCAAAGATCTCTACAACTACCGCTTTTGTAGAAAAAAGGAAAGTAAGAGTGGTATGAAACATTTTTTTTAAAAATAAAACTACTATAATACTAACGCTTCATTCGTTAATGGGGTTTTATGTGATAATTTTATCAGTAATTTGGCAAATATTTAACTATGTTTTTTATTTCTAGTTTATTTCATAATTATATCGATATATAGTTGTCTTCCCCTTTTGATCTTCTGTATTCTAGCAACGCTAAACAAGACTAAAAGGTACTAGAATACGAACCTACATCTTTTCATTGTTTTTGTTACAAAATAAAACTCTGTCTAAAATTGTTCACAACTTTTTATTGCACCGTGTAACATTTGTATAACAATTAGTTACCAATACTATCTTATAGTACAGTGAAACACATCGCAAATGCACATTTTGGCCACAATCGTCACTTATAACACAAGATGCAGTTGTCTTCAAGTCTGACTGTGAGCATTGTAGCAATTTTGGAGTCTTAAGATAAACATTAAATTGTCCATAAAATAAACTATGATCTATTTACAGCTGTAGACTATAACACCGCAATATAACGTGGAACCTAACAATTATTATGAATACACATGGGAATGCTTTGTACAACTTACTGACTACAAACTTAAAGCCTATATTATGCGTAAGGATTCTCTCATAGTTCAGTTTATAATGGAGTTAAAAACGTATGATCAAAGAAAACACTTAAATTAACAATAACATCAAAATATTTTTGATAGGAGTGAAACTTCCTGGCACAATTAAGAATAACACAGATTAGGGAAGCTGATTAGTGATAATAATTGCTACAATATTCTTTTCCTTTATTCGTGATACTTTTATTATTCAATAGACACGAAATTTATAGAAATTTTTTTTAGTTGAACCAATGTTCCTAAAATACAGAAATAAAATTAAATAAATAAATATAATACATTTTTGGAGCACTCCGTTACGACAAACAAGATTCTTGCACATATGTACAATATATGTAAATACCTCCTTTAAATTAATCCATATAATAATACATTTAAAATGCAACAAAGTGTAAATAGATTGATTACATCAGATCGATAGGTATTCTCTATTTCAAGATACACAATTAGATTTAGCTAATTATATTTACAACATTAGAGGAAGCTCATAGGTTTAATAAGCACAACACAGAGTAAGAATGACTTCAAACACTTTGGATTTAAATTAAATGATTAATTGTGTAAAAATACTTTTTACAGATTTAAATTAAAAAACATAAATTATATAAATAAAGTCACATAAAGATATTTTTGGTAATAATTCTATGTTTTGCTAAACAGCCTCTACGTATTTACCGCTAAGATTTTAATTTCTACGTATATTAATTAATCAATTTAATGAGAACACCAAAATTAAATTTAACAATTTCGACAGTAGAAAAGTGTAAAAGTACCCTGGAAATAAATAAATACTCCAAAATGGTTTTTAGTTTTAAAGCTTACAGTATTGTTAGACGAAGTAGTAAAATATTTAATGTTACAATGATTTTCTTCTACAATAATAAACAAGAAGTAAATAAGTTACCTAAATACCTAAGTGGACAGATTTATTGCTAATATTACAAACGAAACACACTTAGGCTCAGTTTCATCATAATATTATTTTATTACGTGTCCATGATACGATATAAATATCGAAAAGACAAATTTATGAAACAAAAATAACAGACAAAGAACTAGAAGCGTTATAAGTGGCCATGAAGAGGTCACTTTGCCAAAGCTTTATTCAGAAAAACAAAATTCCTTCAATATTATTAGATATGAAGAATATAGCTGTTTCTTTTAGAAGACAAAAAAAATCTTATAAGTACCAGAATGACAAAATTTTAATATGGAAACTAATTACAATTTTTGGCACAAACACTTGAGTCATTCATTATATTATAATAATAGCTGAACGCTCATTTCGTTAACAATATATTACAGTACCACAAAGAAATTATACCCATAAATACGTTAGGAGGTATAATTTTGCACTAACATGATTATAAACAATCCAACATACGACAATTTTCAATTATTGTTTGTCACATCTATAACTTTCTTAATAAACAGTAATAAATATATACCAAATACACCAAAGTCTAATGCTAAGCAACCACACAGCGGTTCTCATTCGACCCAGCCCCACCACCTGCCGAAGAGTCGGGTGGTGGTTCTGCACTCCTACTACCACCACTCCACTCCAGAGAATCTATCATTTCCATCAGCTCTTTGAACACCGCTATCACCCTCCAGTTGTACTTCGCTGAGCATTCCACATAACCACACTTCCAATGCTTCCTCACCAGGTTCACAATATTTCGCCTCTTTTCTCTAGAATCACCGCAAGCACTTTCAGCAATCGCTAGCTGCTGCAAGCCACTTGCTGCAGAAGGAGTATTGCTGCATAGCAAGTCTTGCTTGTTACCCACAACCAGCACTGGGACATTTCTCATATCCCTACTCTCGACCATCTGGTCTCTCAAAGTCCTTATATACTGAAACGTTTCAACGTTAGACAGATCAAAAACTAGGATATAAGCGGTAGCGTTCCTTAAGCCGTAGAAGCGGTAATGCGCCCATTCGTAGTAGGAATTGATTGGGAAGTATGGTATAACTGGTACGTCTGTGATTTTCACTTCGTAAAGGTGTTCGTTGATGATCACCGAGGGGTAGAAGGTGTGTTTACGTTCTGTGGGCACGTAATCTTCCGAGAAGTCACTCCAGACGAATTGCTGAGAACAAAAGAATTTTGCATAAGCCTCAAAGTCATTATAACAGATAGTTGGTTCCAGAAAATGGGACGCAAACGTAATAACAGCCAACTACACCGGATGGATAATGGAACGAGCTTAATTAAAAAACTGACTTCGTTAACGAAGCAAGTTTTATGTGGTGTGGAAACTGAAAATTATGTACTGTAATTAAATGTCTGATATTTAATGAAAGAGAAGATAATTAAAAGTTATATGAGTATTATACCGTTTACCCTAATTAACCTTTAGATTGGAATATATTTAATGTTCTTGTGATTGATTGTCATATTATTACGAGACATCCGTGATTGTAAAATTTTTGGATGATTGATTTTGATGATTTGAAAGGCATTATATGCCTTGAAAATCATGACCCCTTCATTTTAAGATAATTACGGTACATTTGTTTAGTTGCTTAGCTATTTGCTGCCGTTAATTAACAAACCCGCATCAATGTTCTACATGCTGTGGAACTACAGGATCTCGAAGCTTTCGATATACAAACTGAAGCTTCAGTATTGGCAATACGCGGTTAATATAAATATAATCGTGTAAAAACATCCTTCTGTCTGACAGCACATCTTCATGTGCTGTCAGACAGAAGGACCATTTCCATTTACCCAAATAGGAAGAATCGTCTACGAGATGTTTGGTAATAGGTGTATTTTCCCGAAACATGGCCATGCAACCAAGTTTATAGAATACCGTGATAACATGCTAAGGCCCGATTTTTCAATCCTCAATAAGTTTTATCCAACGAATAACATTGCCATTGTGACAAATTTTCTAAAGAGAATCCGTCTTATGTCAAAATTATTCAATGTAAAAACTTACAAATAAACAAAGAACAACCTCCGAATAATTATTCCGTGTTTTGTTCCTGTCATTTCAAATTAGAGTAAAAAAGACAAAACACGGAATAACTATTCGGACCTTATTCTTTGTTTATTTGTAAGGCACTAACACTCTAACAGCCGACTATTTTAAAGCGCGCCTTTCCTGGTACGCTGGCAATTTTTGCCGATATTGTAAGATTTATAAAATAAAAACTATTTGAAATACATACATCTGTATATTTTTTTAAATTCATTATCATGGTTATAATATATCGTTATGGTTACACGCAAATCACGTACCACGACGTCATTTTAAAACAAACGCTAAGAAAGTCAATGCCGAACAGAGGACGTGATCAGCGTCCTGAGACGATCCCACCAACCCGTACCCAGTACGTGATTGGCTGTTAAAGTGTTAACTAGCGATTGAAAAATCAGCCCTTAGTCATATTTACGTAGATATATTTTTCCATAAACAAACTCAAATTTATTTTATTACATTTTTTGTTTATGTTTGACCATGAGGTTTGTGAGATCGATGAGTCACGTAACGATGTTACGACGCCGCCGTTTGTTTACGCTCGGACTAGGAACGTTACTATGGATGATTTTAAGGGTTTTCAAGATGAAATGAAGAAAATGATTGAGTCGTTAAACTCTAAACTTGCAAGCCAACATCAGGAATTTAAAAACTTTTCATCTACTTTATTGGATATTAAACAAACTAATTCAAATATAGAAAATTGCATTGCTCTGCTGACCACTCAAAATCAAGAATTAACAAATAAAATTATGCATTTAGAAAACAAAGCGAAAGAAGATAAAGAATGCATTACTTTGTTGGAAGAGAAGGTGGAAAATTTGCAGATAGGGAGCCGTAAGCCGAATTTGGAAATTAAAAATGTACCAAATAAGAGTAATGAAACTAAGGAAGATTTGATCGAGATGACTTTATGTTTATCGAAGACTGTAGGAGGTAACTTGCTCAAATCTGATATCAAAGATATTTACAGAATTCGTGCAAAAAAAGGTTCTCTTAACGCTCCGATTATAGTTGAAACTGGATCAACTTTAGTCAAAAGTGATATATTAAAATTATGTAAGATTTTTAACATTAAAACTAAAAGTAAGCTGTGTGCTAAGCACTTGGGCTTTCGTACTTCAGAGGATACGCCTATTTTCGTATCAGAACAACTTACTTCGAAAGGCGCTCGTCTGCATTTTCTCGCCAGAGACCTCGCTAAGTCTAAGCAGTATAAATACTGCTGGACTGCATATGGCAAAGTTTATGTCCGGCAGGCTGATGATGCTCCTGTCATTGCGATTAAGTCGGAAGCTCAAGTGCAGCAACTTATGAATAGGTGACTGTTATTGGTGAGGTACTGCTTTTTTCTTTATTTCATTGATAGTATATTGTATTTTTATAATTCAAAAAAATGCTGTTTAATGATTAATTGCACTGGTAAGAGGTCGTTTTTATTTTTAATTTGCAAACCTAAGGATGTTACTCATTTGGGGTTTGTTAGTATGGTAGGAAAAATGTTTGCATGCAGTTTTATTCTCAAACACACTATAAATTTTTATTTCACACTTTACACAATCAATAACACACAAACACACAATCTCGCACTATAACACGTTCTTAATAAATCACACTTGCATACTTACACAAAATTACAGAGATATAAACATAGATATCCAAAGTATTATAATACAGATGCACTATTTAATACCATTGGTTTCTCTTAAATCTGTTATCAATGAATAGGTCGACAAATATTTTATCTAACGTAGACCAATTAGAATTTGCTCGCTCTATAGAATGCGATATTGAACATGCTGAAACGTTACTAAATATAAATTATGGTGATTTCACATTAATAATTCAAAATATTTGCAGTGTTTATTGTAATATTGATGATCTGCTAACCTCACTCACAAATTTTAGGTCTAGCCCTAAAGTGATTATTTTAACCGAATGTTGGCTCTTGGACCATAAGGCTATACCTACTATAACCGATTATGTGGCATATTCTACAACACGATATTTTAATCAAAATGATGGGGTGGTTGTATATATCAAAAATGATATCGATGTTAGTGTTAAAGAAATTTTATTGCCAAATGCTTCTTGCCTACAAGTACAAATAGAAAGAATTATTATTTTGGCTATATACAGATCACCCAATACAAACTATGATATTTTTGTGAATTCATTAAATGAGCATTTGGAATCTCTTAGCTCATATCTACTGTCACTGATCATTTTATGATTTTCTTAAAAATATCTTGTTACAAAAGAACGTATGTAAATAAAAAAATAAAAGAAGTAATAGATTATGATAGCGCGTTACAACATTTAAAAAATGAAAATCTAAACGATCTACTAGCCCTGACTGACCCTAATCTTATTACTCAAGGATTGATCAGTACTTTACAAAAAAGCCTTGCTTTAAATACCATTAAAATTAAGATTCCTCGAAGAGAGCAAATTATTAAGCCTTGGATGACTGCGGGCGTACTACGCTGTATTAGAAATAGAAATGATTTACAACGTAAATTAAAACTGGATCCTGAAAACCTGACACTTAAAATAACATATAAACGTTACCGTAACTTCTGCACTAAAATTATAAAAAAATTAAAACGCGAATATGATAGGATTCAATTAGAAAATGCCATCAAAAATCCAAAAAAGCTATGGAGCATCGTTAATAACTTAACTCAGCGTAAAACACCCAAATCACAGAACTTAGAACTTCTTAATATTGAACTAACTGCAGAATCGTCTTTAGATAAAGTTAATACTTATTTTGCTACTATTGGCGAACTGATGGCTCAAAATATTTCTACTCTCAGAACTGAAGATGATTCTGATATTACCACGCCCCCGGTGACATCATTCGTGCTCTTGGGTACTGATCCTAATGAGGTTCACTCTATTATCATGTCTATGAAGGCTGACAGTGCTCCTGGGTGGGACAAAATACCGGCACGATTCTTAAAGATAGCAGCAAAAGAGATTGTACCTATCCTAGTTCATCTCATTAACCAGTGTTTTGAGCGCGGGTTGTTTCCGACGGCGCTAAAGCAAACAACTATTACGCCCGTTCATAAATGTGGTAAAAAAACGGACCCTTCAAACTTTAGACCTATATCTGTAATATCTATGATAGCAAAAATTTTAGAAAAATTAATAAATATACGGCTGCAAAATTTTTTCTCTAAATATAATATATTTTCTAAGTCTCAATACGGGTTTCGAAAGAACTTATCCACGGAAGACGCTGTACTAGCCTTGACCTCAACTATAGTTGAAAATGTTGATGCTGGTAATAAATGTCTGGCGGTTTTTCTTGATTTAAGAAAAGCCTTCGATACTGTATCTATACCAATTCTTCTACGCTGTATTCAGGACGTTGGCATTAGAGGAAATCAACTCAAACTTATAGAAAGTTACTTAACAGATCGTATTTCGCGTGTTAAGGTAGGATCAACATTGAGTTCTGAATGGGTAGTCAACTACGGTGTGCCCCAAGGTAGTGTACTGGGTCCTACCCTATTTCTCGTATATGTCAATACTTTATGCAATATGCAACTGGACGGAGGTAACATATATTCGTATGCAGATGACACCGCTATTGTTTTTGTAGCTAAAGATTGGGTAAACTTAAAATCAAGAACTGAAGCGGGACTCACCAAAATCGCTACTTGGCTGAATACACACCTTTTATCACTAAATATCAATAAAAGTAACTATATTTGTTTTAGCAAGTATGACAACGGGCAACCCTGTCCTGATTTCAGAATAAAAGTACACCAATGTGTTGAAAATACCTTCGTGTCTTGTTCTTGTCCTGAACTTATAAAAGTGACCTGTACAAAATACTTGGGTGTTATGCTTGACCAGCGTCTATCATGGCACAATCATATTGAGCTGCTTATGAACAGAACGAGAAAACTGATATGGACATTTAAAACTCTACGATATGTTGCCTCAGAACGTCTCTTGCGTCTAACATACTTATCCTTGGCGCAATCTGTCTTGACATACTGCATAACTGTGTGGGGTGGAGCTAATAAAACTATCTTTCTTTATTTGGAGAGAGCTCAGAGATCATTACTTAAAGTCATGTATTTTAAGCCACGAGAGTTTTCAACAGACTTACTCTACTCCTCCTGTAATTTACTGACTATCAGAAAATTATATGTTTTGTCCACCGTGTTAAGGAAACACAAATCACTTCCTTACCAACACAATGTAAATAATGCCAGAAGAAAACGTAATGTCACACATCAACCACGGGTGAGGTCTGTTTTTGCGCAGAGGCAATTTGTCATCAGAGCCAATGTTTTATATAATAAAATTAACAATGAACTCGACATTTACAATATGAAATATACAGCATGTAAATCTGTGCTTACTGAATGGCTGATGACAAAAAGTTATTCTGATATTGAACTGCTTTTACTAAGTTGATTACTTCCTATCATAAATTATACCTACACACTGAAACTCACGGCACACACACGCATACAAACAAGCTTGCACATACACACATACACACACACACACACACACCCCTCACACACACACACACACACACACACACACACATTCACACACACACACATTCACACACACATAAAATGTTTTCTAAATGTTTATATTAGGTACTACTGTGTTTTATTGGCATTTGAAGCAGTCATTTTACGACTGTTAAAGTGGTTTAGTCAATTAGTAACCATGCTATGGAAGAGCGGTGCTGCCTACAACAAGTTTTTTTTTAGCTCAAATGGGAGCACCAACCACATATTGACTGTATTAGACTAAGTTGCTGTAAATAAACTTTTTTGTATTTTTGTATTTTGTATTTGTATATCAAAACATAATAGTGACTGGTGACATCAATATTAATATTATCCCTAAAGATTCGGAACGAAGTCAGGAACGCAACAATAGATTAAATTACTTGAATATGCTAGGTACTCATAGTTTAATGACTGGACATAGTTTTCCTACGCGGGGATCTAATTCCTTGGATCACATGATGTTAAAACTTGTACAGGAAAAGGTGGCTCAGGTTGCTGTTATAAATACGACAATAACTGATCACTCTATGGTTTTATTGCATGTAAAAAATGTTAAAACTAATAAAATAAACAATAAAACGAAATTAGTAACAGATTTTGAAAAAGCTTTAGTAGATTTAAAAAATAAAAATGTATCTGAGCTTCTTTTATATAATGACCCAAATGTGTTAACCAATATATTATTAGGAATATTAATGGAATCTTTAAAAAATAATACTAGATTGATGAAAGTCCCTAAAAATAAACGCATAATTAAACCGTGGATGACCCCAGGAGTGTTAAGATGTATCAGGCACAGAAATAAACTGCAGCTTAAGCTTCGTCAAAATCCGGAGGACGAGATTCTCAGAATCTCTTATCGAAGATACCGTAATTACTGCAAGAATCTTATTAGAAATATAAAAAGAAAATATGAAAAGAAATTGTTAGAGGATTCGGTAAGCGATTCTAAGAGTCTCTGGAGAAATGTAGCCAAAGTGACATACAGAAAACAATCTAAAACTGATAATACAAAATTGTTGCAACTTGGGTCCTCCGCGAAAGAATCAGTCGATCAGGTCAATCACTTTTTTAGCGGTGTGGGCAAGGATTTGGCCAATGCAATTGTACAGTCAAACAGAAGTAGCTTCATAAGTGTTCCTTCCTCAAATTCACAAGTATCTTCCTTTGCCCTCTATGATGCTGATATGGAAGAAGTACACTCAGTTCTGATGTCACTAAAATCAAATAGTGCCCCAGGTTGGGACAATGTTCCAACAAGTTTCTTAAAACTAGCAAGAGCCGAAATCGTTCCGGTGCTCTGTCATTTGGTCAATCTTTGCTTCCGTGAGGGTGTATTTCCGTCTTTGCTCAAGGAGTCTCTTGTAACGCCGGTACATAAAGGTGGTGATGAGGAGGATATTAATAACTACAGACCAATTTCGGTACTGCCAGCAATCTCGAAAATTTTAGAAAAATTGATCAACAAAAGGCTTGTAAGTTTTCTCAATAAGTTTAGTATTTTATCTAGTTCACAATTTGGATTTCAGGCTGGCAAATCGACTGAGGATGCTGTAGAAGCTCTAACGTCTGTGGTTGTTGATAATCTTGATAGTAAACTCAAATGCCTCGCAGTGTTTCTCGATCTCAAGAAGGCATTTGACACCGTATCTAGCTCCATTCTTTTGCAGAAACTCGAATACATTGGTATCCGGGGTGTGCCGCTTGATTTGCTTAAAAGTTACATTACTGGTAGGACTCAGAGAGTAAAAATAGGTTCACATATAAGTACACAAACTAGTATCACCTACGGTGTACCACAAGGTAGCGTCTTGGGGCCCACCCTGTTTTTAATATATATTAATGATCTCTGTAACATGAAAATCCCTAATGCCCGCATTTTCTCATATGCGGATGACACTGCCATTATTTTTACTGGAGACTCTTTGAGTAATGTAAAAGGTGTTGCAGAGCATGGCTTGGCGATGGTCGCGGAGTGGCTAAATCACAATTTGCTCACTTTAAACAGTGCTAAAACAAACTATATTTTGTTTTCTATTAAAAGCAGTCTACCTGATTTCACAAATGGTATAAAAATTCATAGCTGTCATACGTCATTCAATGCAAACTGCAACTGCCCAACCATAAATAGAGTGACCTCGACAAAGTATCTTGGGATCTTAGTGGACCAACGACTTTCATGGCTGCCTCATGTTGATCTGGTTGCTGGCAGACTGCGCAAGTTAATGTGGATTTTCAAAACTTTAAGATATGTTGCAAATAAAATTTTACTAAATCAGATCTATGTTGCACTGGCACAATCTATTTTGATATATTGCATATCGATATGGGGAAGCGCTGTAAAAACTCATTTTATACAAGTGGAACGAGCTCAAAGAGGATTACTAAAAATTATGTATTTTAAACCACGCCTTTTCTCAACAAATTCATTATATTATATTGCCGATTTACTGACAGTCCGTAAACTTTATATATTACACGTGATTTTGAAAAAACATACGTCTATAAATTTCGATCATAATATTTTATCTAAAAGAAGAAAAGATAAATCCGTTGCAGTAAATACTACTAAAACCAAATTTGCTTGCACTCAATACAAAAACGTCTCTAGTCATTTATATAATAAAATTAATAAGATGTTAGACATTTATCCAATGACTTATCGTAATTGTAAGCGGGAATTGACTGAATGGCTGAAAACACTAAATTACTTTGAGGTAGAAAACCTAATGCAATTTGGACTTTAGTGTGTGGATATTTATGTTTTTATTACACACAAACACACATGCATACACACACACATTTACACATTCACACACACACACATACACACCCTCACACACACACACACGCACACACACACACACACACACACACACACACACACACACACGCACACATACTTGTGTATTTTAATTTGAAGTGGAAAAAAAAAAAAAAAAAAAGAAATTGTTTATTTTTTATTTTGTTTTAAATTGTAAGCTATGGAGGAGTGGCTACTTCTGGTACGGATGCATTTCGCGTTCAATAGAAGTAGTCTGCCCTGATTTTTGTTTAATTGTTAATATGTTAACGAATAAATCATTTTTAATTTTTTCATTTTCATGAGGTTGACGACCAAGAACAACGTATCAGCTTGATCTAGGGTTGTCACTTTACAGTTTTACTGAGTAACAAAGAACTTCAATATCTCGGCCATGTGCTGCTTTTCAATTATGTTCATAATTTTCCAGGGTTCTATGAACGGTACCCTATCTGCCATATTCGGGATTATACAGGCATTACCAAACACCCTATATAGTATTAATAAAGAGATAAGGTTTGTTTGTTTCTTCTTCTTCTTTCTTTGATAGAAAGCTACCTTCCTTGAGGGTAACATAGGCTATATTTTACTTTTATTAAAAAGGTTTTTTGTAATATATATTTTATTATAATTTCACCTGTATGATACTAGTCTTGCCCACCGCTGGGGCGCCCAGAAGCACAACTTTGATGAGGTCAAGGCTGTCAGGGCTGGGCTCCACGCTAGGAGCCCCGCCCACCGTCAGGGTACCACCTCCACCTCGCTCCAAGTAGTCCAGGTCCAGTTCTAGAACAATAAATAAACAACATACAAACAGGTGCTCACATATTCTTTCAAGGCGGAAAAAACAAGCAAGCCTGATAGGTCATTACCGCCCAAGACCATCTGTAAAAAATTAATTAAACACAGGTTTCGCCATTGTATTCTTTATTTTTTTTATATCACCGGTCTCTTTCCTACACACTACGTTAGACCTATCTAATTAATCTTCCCTCTCATTCATCGTACTAGTTCACTAATTCATGCGTCTCTGTCATACATCAATAAACTCACGCTTTCTATCCCTTTCGCACCCTGACCTTCTTATTAAGTATCACCTTACACATCTGCACCAACCAGGAAGCTGCCTATGGGTGGTGGCAAAAGTGTTCGACAGGAACCAGCGATCAGTATTATTACCTTTTAAACATAGGGGTCAGTAAATGATTTAAGTCTTTTGCAACAAAATACAGACCACCTGCTATCTTTGTTATGTTTATGAATATAATCATCATCACGTCACGAGCCTTCCCTATGGATGGATAGGGAGAACGGGCCATAAACCACCACGCGGGCCCAGTGCGGATTGGTGGTTGTTAACGACTGCTTATGCAGCCGAGACCAACAGCTTTACGTGCCTTCCGAAGCACGAGTCTATGAATATACCTACTCGTATTTTCTTTGCTTCAAAAGAAGCCATAAAATGTTTTAATAAGTTAATTTTAGTATCTCATTTTAAGTGTATGTTTTTATGAGAAATAAAATTCTTTCAATTTAGATGAGTTTCTAAAAGTTTCTGATTAGATTGGAAAAGATTGCATTAACCAGATGTAGCCTGATAGATGTAACCTGATGTAGATGTGTGTTATGTACACTTTGTGACTGTCTTTACTCGGTGAAGACACAAATTAAGGAGACCCACAGAAAGTTAGCTTCATACAAGCGCACTCGAGCAAGCACACATACACAACTCTCACGGACACAGAATCTCGCAACAGTTTCGGTTGGACTGTTTCTAGATCCGTGCGCGGGAATCTATTTTTGAATCGCACGTATGACATTGTGTTGTCGCACGCGACTTAAGTGCCACTCGTCTTCCAAGTCGCATGACGCTAATTTTCCGTATTTTTGAATCGTTCGTTTCCGGTGCTGCAAACATAATACGAAATGTTGGATGTTATCCGTTCTACGCAGAATTTAGAGAAAACCGGTAACAACCGCAATAAAAACGGAACGTAATGTCCATGTTTCTATTGGCTGTAAAAAAACCTTTGCTTTTTAATAGAAAAGACTATCAATGACACAAACAAACGAGTGACATGACATTGACACAACTGAACTGAAGTACGGAAACTCGCAACAGCTGCGCACGGACTTTTCGAGCTGTTCCGAGATTCGTTTCCGTGACAGTCTTATGTGTGTGTGCGTTGCTTGCGTTTATATGAAGCTTACCTTCCGTGGCCTATATACTGTCCCACTGCTGGACAAAGGCCTCCATCATTGAAATCAAATCATCGTTACAACTGATGGGTATTATTATTGGCTAAATCACCACGCTTGCCAAATGCGGGTTGTTGATCAAATAAATGAAACAAAATATTAAATATAAAAATAAAATAGAGATTACAAATAGTACGTATACATTATTATTTATTATTAATGGTCACCAAATGTATGCAAGCAATCAATCTAGAGCTGCTGCAGAGCTGCAGCAGCCGAGCACACACTAATTCGGTAGACATTGTTGTTGACATTTTAACGAGGAGTCGCACTAGGGTCTCACTTCATTCTCTATCCCATCTGTCATAATCCATTAGTACTGGCTGATAAACTTCTTCATGAAAGTCGAGTTTCACTTTCCTCCACTCTGATCCATTTCAAAGTCATAAATTGTATATTTGCAAGATTAACGGGAGTATAAATAAGATACGGCCGCCTGAGGATCGACGTTAGGCGTAAATGGTTCCCTGAGGACCTACCCAAAACTTTTTCCTTTCCCTAAATACCAGAGATACGGTAATAGATAAGTTCAGATAACGTTATGTATTCCAGTCATAGATTCAAATGAACTGGAATGAATAGATAAAAATAATTTATATACAGTTGGAGATCGAAAGAGATTGAAGGGAATGGGGAGACCTTTGCCCAGCTACAACATATATAGTACAATAAGTGTTGCAAAAAAGTGTGCTGTGATGCGTTCGGAGCACAGCTGGTTTGTGATTGTTGGCCTATTCATGTTTGCGTTTAAATTTAAGAATGCAGTTACGCTGCGCCTAGATTTATTAATCTCATTGTAAATGAACTTAATTGTTTTTATGGGAATAAACGTCTTTAAACCTAATGTAAGTTATATAAAAAAAAACCTTTTAATAGTTATAAAAACATCGGCAAATAACAATGATGGTAGTAATAATAATAATAAAGTAAAAAAAAAATTGACCGTATGTCGATGATGTATTTTAACTCGTATGTTTATAATTAGAAAAATCTGTAATCTTAAACTCAATTTTAGTTTATTACTATTTGAATTTTATACTTAGTTTTGACGTCAATAAAAGCCTGTAAAGGCTTATATTTAATACACGATTTGACTTTTGATTTTTTACTTTAGACGCGTACAAAGTAAGTGTTATAGTATTGACTAAATTTACTAGAGACGTATGTAATTACAACGGCCTAATAGTAGGTCAAGTGACCCAGTATATTATCTACAAGCTTCAGTCCTACTTGCGGAGTTACTTCAACGCTTCCTTTTTAAAATAACGAAGCGTTTATACAAATAAACAATGAATAAACCATTAATAGAAAATCAGTCCTTAAAAAAAGAACACATTCAAGTCCTTAACGTGTAATAAACTACCCTGTTTGCTTAAATTTAATTATTATTAGCTTAAAACGTTTCTCTGCTGGGTCGAGCAATGGAACGCGTACCTTCCCCAACGAATACATTAACGGAGATCAGGGGATCTATTTTAGAAATGCACGAATGACATTGTGTTGTCGACTTAAGTCACACTCGTCTTCCAAGTCGCATGACGCCGATTTTCCGTATTTTTGAATCGTTCGTTTCCGGTGCTGCAACATAATACGAAATGTTGGATGTTATCCGTTCCACGCAGAATTTAGAGAAAACCGGTAACAACCGCAATGAAAACGGAACGTAATATACATGTTTCTATTGGCTGTAAAACAAAACCTTTGCTTTTTAATAGAAAAGACTATCAACAAACAACCAAACGAGTGACATGACATTGACACGAATTGATTTTGACGGTTATTCTATCAAACGCTTTGTATCGCTCGACTGCAACGAGTGGGTGAGGGCACTCGTTGCGGTCAAGCGATTCAAAAATATGGAAAGTCAAATGTCGAACGAAAATCAGTAAAAACCAAGCGCTCGACTCGAGGCGAAGGAATCAAAAATAGAGCCAGCCTTAGCCCATAGCGCTAGCTCAAATTAATCTGATGAAACTTTTACGGTAACTTCTGGAATCAAAGTAGCTTAACAGCCTTCTGAAGTACGAAGAAGCAGAAAATATTATAATTTGTCGGTAGCCGATCGGATAGATACAGGGGTTGAATGTTGGAAATCGAAGTTGAATCCTCATGACTCCGTTAGATTATGACGTGAACCTTTTCGGTAGGTTTACGCTTTCTAAGTGGGTTACCAGACTTTTATTAATGTGTTAACAGCGCATTAAAAATCTCATTTTTATTTTTTTATGTTAAAAGGAGGCAAACGAGCAGGCGGGTCACCTGATGGAAAGTAAGCACCGCCGCCCATGGACACCCGCGAAACCAAAGTAATCTCAGATGCGTTGCCCGGCCTTGAGGAAGGAGTTGGATCTTGAGGAGGGAGTAGGAATTGGGAGGTGGGAGGGGTGAGTGATGGGCTTCCGGTACTTGGTACTCCGGACGAAACACAAAGCAACGAGTGCCATTGTTTCACACATTGATATTCTGTGAGAGGGTGGTATTACGCCGGGCGAGCCGGCCCATTTCTTGCTGCAACGCAGCGTGGCTCTACCACTCAGACAGTGTCACTCATTTAGCACCACCCAGGGGTCATGTGTAGGGTCTCAAGGGAAAACCTACGGACGCGAGTAACTTTAACCCCCTTTATATTATTTGGTCAGCCACTGTCACCAGCCCAGTCCTTTTTTTGGAGAGATTTTGCTGATCGATTGCCTCAGACAGCATTTTCAGCTTTACCGGGCTTTTTTGGGGGCGGCGAGAAACTTAAAGGGTTCAAGCCGTGTGAAACGAATCACCTTCGGAGGTTTTCTAAAGGGAACGGCATCACGCACCAGTGCGTGTCCCCGCCGCCGTGCCTTCTAGATTCTCCAAAGGGTTCGGATCGGATAGGGGAGCGGAACAACCCAAGGGCCCCCTTAAGGCTCGGATCTCGGCTCGGGTTAACCGGGTCGTGGTGGTGGAGAGAAGCGCCCAGGTACATGTCTGTACCCGGTATAGAGCGCGTGGGAACCGGCTCGTCGTACCCTTGTTCTACGAGTACGGTGTGTTGGGCCTAAACTAGTGTGCATGTTTAGTGTATTCTGTAAATGTGTAGTGGCATTTAGAGGATCGGGCGGGGACCAGCCCAATTGCAATCATAAAGCAGAGTGAGCAAACTAAATAGCTCTATTGAGAGCTTTAATGTACTGTAAAGGATCTGGAACAAAATAGCTTCTCGAAAGTCGTCCTGACATTTAAATTTCGAAAATATGGAATAAAGAATTGAAACATTGTATGGAATCAACAACTTCAGATTACTGTGAACCTTAAATCTTAAATATAAAGGTTAAAATAAAGTTGCAAAATATTTGGACTTAACATTTACTGTCATCGTCACAAACGTCATTGTGGCTGTGGCCGTGGCTCCAATGTCGCCTACAGTTCATAATTGGTCGAAGTTTGAGTGGAAATCTATACTAATATTATAAAGCTAAAGAGTTTGTTTGTTTGTTTGTTTGGTTGAACGCGCTAATCTCAGGAACTACTGGTTCGAATTGAAAAAATATTTTTGTGTTATAGATTGCTCGCTAATTAACGCGAGTGAAACCGCGGGGCACAGCTATAAATAATAAGAATGGATGGTAAGATTGGTAGGTACATTTATTAACTCAGTGGGCAGCTCATTTGGGGAGTTACCATTAGCAGCTGTGGCTGCGCTGAGAATGGAGTTTGTATGCCGTAAGTATTTGGGGCCGTAATTAGTAACAAAAGGTGCGTTAATGAATTCTTTTTATACTATTGTTCAGAACGACGCCATATTAACAAAAGCAGTAAGTATATAGCAGTAGTGTAATTGTATCAAATGTGGAACCTTGGTCTGTGGTGGAACGTTTATAATATCTGTGCCTATATTAAATAATTATCACGGTGTTATTTTTTAAATGCAGTGGTTGTTTTTTCTTCTTATTTTTCGAATTCCTAGCAATTACTATGCCTTCGCAATATTTACATTTGATAAAAATATAGTAATTATGATAATAAGTATCTAACCTTAATACATATACATACACTACCACATGCGAACTTATTAAAGTACTTGCTTAATTATAAATTGTCTAAAATGTAGTTGGGTTAAAATTGATGTGGACATAATTGGCATCATTATGATTACTGTAAACAGTACATTATTTATAAAAGTGTCAAACTAATAAAACCAAAGTTCTTTTTTTTTTGTTTAATAAGTGCTGGAAAAAAAAAATTTTTCTACAAGCGGGATTCCAACCCGCACCCATACATACCGAATCAAGTGCAAGTATTAATTAACGACTTACCCAATACTTTGTTCTGTTTAGTACAATTTCCTCTTGCATTTTGACCTTCGTCTTTGTCGTGTTTTGATGTATTATCAAATCTATTCATTTCAGAATTGCAACTTCACGGCAGCTGAATGATTCTTTATTTGAAAACATCATTCGAGAAGTGAGTTCTATGTTTGTTTTATTTAAAAACAATATAGTAAAGAGGTTTGATAATAACTTAAAACCACAAGTCTTTGTTTTTACTAAAGAAAGTTATTAAAAGACACACAAAGTTGTCTTTCAGTTCCTAAACACTCATAATCACTAGATTATAAAGTCTACGATGAACGCACTGTAATTTTTTCACTGGCGATCCAAATACTGTATTTAAAAACATTCTTCCATTCTTAATTAATTTTACTACAACTTTTTTTACATTCAAACTTTTTTCATTCCAAACAGTCAACCTCCATGGAACACGGTATTCAAACTTTTTAAACGCAATGCGTTCCGTTCGCGTAAATTTCGCGGCAAATTTCGCGAATGAGGTGACACGAGCGCTCCCTCGCCTCCTCCGAGGTGAACTGGCGCGAGTTCCCGAAGGCACTCATGCTAAGCCTGTATTATCCGCGATGTATCACTGTGAGGATTAGAACCTACTTGGGAACACAACTGACTCAGATGACTTTTGTCTGTGGCTGTAAGACTTTACGTATACTATGTACATACTTTTTGTAGGGATGTACTTGGATTTGTAGCTTCATAAACCTAAATGAAGTTTAATCATTTAATATATTTAAGTTAACTTTGATAAACGTTTACTTCATACATAACCTACTGATTTATTGATAAAAAAGAAACTGTTTTTACACATTAGGCCATTTAAAAAAAATGGGTGTTAAAAAAATAATATTATTCTATATTGACATTTTGTGGGGACACAGTCAAACCAATATTTTGGCAATATTCCAAACAAAATCTAAAAACTGAAATATCTTCAAGCTTACCCCTTTTGCTTACAAGTTTTGCCTTTTGACTATTACAGGTAGTAACTTTATATAAAAAACAACAAAGCAAAATAGCAATACTCGTACTACGAACAATTTTTGTAAATGGCATTTAATAAATAATTTTCTATATCTATTTAGAAATTCTACCATAGCTTGTTAAGTACATACTGAATAAATGTTGAAACGGAGAATTAAATACACACAGTTGCAGTAAAGGTCGATATCAAACGTTCAATCAACTTGCACTTACGTAGAATGCAAACTCTGCTATTCTAATAGAGCTACACTCTAAATTAGTTATTTGTTCTACTAGAACTACGTACGTTTCTTAATAGGGTAGCTAAGCGTATCTGGTGGTATTTAATTCTTTTTTTTCTCTCTTTTTTGTTTTTTACATGTTGTGATTGTCCTTTATATTTTGTGTTTTTATTTGTGATGGAAAGTGTCCTTTTATGATAGGGTATTTTCCAATATTTTTGACGCTGTAAGGGAGAAAAGAGACTCTTATTGAGTTTCTTACCGGTTCTTCTCAGTACAAGATCTCCCGTCCAGAGTAGACTTACGAACCCATGGCATAATGTCGTTCACAAGAGTTATTTGTAGCCTAAGCTGAATAAATCATTTTGAATTTTGAATTTTTTGAATTTTATACCTCGAATCGGACTGGATGGCAACTAACGTCATATTTCTCAGACAAGCATTGTTTAGTATTGATGTTTTTTGGTTTGAAGGGTAAACTTACAAGATCCTATAAAACAGGGTAATAATAAATACTGGTAATAATAATGCTCCAGGGTCGGCACCACGGACACGGCATCTCGCAACAGCTGGGCTCATACTGTTCCGAGCTGTTCCAAGATCCGTGTCCAGAGAGGGTCTTTGGTGTTCGTTCACTTTGGGTTATGATTATGATTGTCCCAATAAATAGATCCTACTGATTGGTAGAGTCTTAGGAGAGAGTGCTTCAGACGCACGTTCAGAAATTTTAGAAAATAAAACAAGTAATTATGGATATTTATTACCTTATCCTTATCCGCAATGGGCCCGCCTGGTGGTTTACGGCCCGTTCTCCCAATCCATCCATAGAGAAGGCTCGTGCACCAGCAGTGGGGACATAAATGAGCTGATGATGATGATGATGATAACAATGCGGCACTGTACGCACACAGGCAAGGATAAGGTGATGTGCCTAGTTACTTGTCTCCGCTTTGATTCTTTTTTTCTCAATTCCCACTCTTGATCTTTACGTTTTCTCTCTAATAACTCTCTATTAACTTTAATATTAAATAATCATAAGTATTGACAGTCTTGCAATTGCCGTGCTTTTTATGATACAAAATAAATAAAGCTGATAAAACTCATCTTCATCTTTAAAAAAAATGTTTCTTACCGCCCAATTTTATTGCTCGCCAGTGTATTCTCCCCTATCGCTCCTCTGAATCGGGAATACGAAGACAAATATCAAGTAGGATTTGTGTAATAACGCGTGAACGCAGTGAGATAAACGGGCCAGCGACACTAAACATCATCGGATCTGGGTATGAGTGATGCGTAGGTATCCGTATCCGTGTAACTCAGCCTGATTACCGGCACACAATAAGGAGACTGCAGGAGTTCAGTGCTGCCAACTAGCGAAAAAGCGCTGGTAGCACTGTAAAAAAATGCTAGAAAGCGCTAAAATGGTTTTTTTTTTAAAAGCGCTATATTTCGCGTCAACCACAAAAGGTTACAATGAGTAGGTACCTATTCAGATGAAATAAATTTTATGTTAGCATGAAATGAAACAAAGATACATAAAATCAATATTTTTTTGACTGCTTGCCTGGAAAGACCGCCAGGGTAGGGCATGTAGAGAGGTAACGGAGTCAATGCAGTACCTATTGCGTGACTGCGACTCTCTGGCTAGGAAAAGAATGGGATTCATGGGGTCGGCCTATCCGAAACCGGAGGACTTCAAGCTCTTAGTTGCGAAACTTATGGCTTCTGATACATTTTTTGTTTTTTTTTTATTGGTAATTTTTATAATGGTTGCTGTGTTATCTAACTATCTATCAAAGTCGTCATCTTATAAACTCCGACGCCAGACCCAAAACTCAAGATGAGGTTTTAATCCGACTTTTGGGCAGTTTAATTTCCTCCTAAGCTGATCCTTCGAACGATACACATTTCTTCGAATTCCGTCTGCCGTTTTATTCTTAAACCGACATCTTTCTGTAATTCTCTTTTGTAAATAAATAAAAATAATAAAAATAAATTAGTGAAAACCAGTTTACTATTCAGATTATTCTGCTTGATTTTATATACCCTTGAAGAATTTTATTTTGTTTTTGCCATACATATTCCTACTGGACCGATTAGAATTAGAGAACGGCGAAATTCCGTCAAACCCCAAGCGTGCAAATTTGCACGCGGCGCGGCGCCACACTCGAAATTAGATTTATAGCCTACTTTTGTATGAAGAAGTTTAGCTATAGAAAAACTAGGATAAATTTGCTACACTCTAAACACCCAACAACTTTATTCTCTGTGCGTTTTTAATTTTATTTTTCAATGTAAAATTTTAATTTTTCGCCAAATCGCCATCTTGTGAATTGGGTCATAGGCGCAGGGGCTTTTTGTTCGGGGTTTGAAAGGTTAAAAAATTCTTTCACCATTAGAATGCGCTGAGTAACATAGGGTATATTTAAAAAAAATGCCCACCCGTGCGAAGCAGTGACGGGCCGCTAGTATTAAATAAAACTCTTACAAGGCACCCTAATGTGTGGCTCGTGAAAAGTGGTGGTTCACAGCAGGAACTGAAGTAGACCACCAGCTCATTGTATCTTCCCACTGCTGAGGCACAAGCCTTCCTTATGAACGGAAACTACAAAGGGAGAACGCCATACACCACCACGCGGGCCCAAGGCAGGCTGGTGTCTGTTAACGACTGCTAATGCAGCCGGGACTATAGGCTTTCCATGCCTTCCGAAGCTCGGAGGAGCTCGAGATGATACATATTTGGTCACCCCGCAAGCTTATTACCGAAAAAGCAACCAGTTGTAAATTGTACAATTGCAACGCGACTTTTTTTTTTTCGTAGCACGGCAAATGACTCCATTTCACCTGATGTTAAGTGAATATGGAATCCAGATGCGACGACAACTGGTGCAGCGTGAAAACAACGCAGCATTAGTTACCTTCACTCTGCCGGCCCACAAGGTGCCTCTTCACGCCTCGTTTGAAGGACCCCATATCATAGGAAGGAGGGAAAACTGGAGGTGCGACAAAGAAACGAGTCACCAAATTTCTTAGGGCGCGATGGAATATTTGAGACAGTGAAGCGGTGACTCCGGAGAGCAGTACGTGTACTCCTATGGAGAAAGGGAAAAAGTGGGATAAGGTCAAAGACTTCTTCAGAGTACTGCCATGGTATAAGCGGTAAAACTCGCTGTGTGACGCAATATGTCTACGCAATAGCAGCTCTAGTTGCGGTTGCTAAATTGGTATTACGGACACAAATCGCTCATCGATCGCTCGCTTAGTGCATTTGCGATTCCGTAATATTGTAATAGTTTACATACATTGAGCGTAATACCAATTTATTAACCGCTCCATGCTTCGGAAGACACGCAAAGCCGTTGGTCCCGGCTGCATTAGCAGTCTAACAACCACCAATCCGCACTGGGCCCGCGTGTTGGTTTATGGCCCGTTCTCCTCATCCATCCGTAGGGAAGGCTCGTGCCCTAGCAGTAGGGACACAAAATGAGCTGATGATGATGAACCGATTACAATTGTACAATTAACAACTGGTTGCTTTTTTCGGTAATAAGCACTAGATGTAAAGAAATGTGGCAGAAATACAATAGGGCAACACTATTATGCGCATTGGTGTAAGAATGGAACAGAAACGCTAACTTATAAGACTTTTCACAACAGAAAGTATAATAAATCAAAACCGGAGCTAGTTCGCACATTTTCTCCGAGTCCTAGCTGCAGTCGGAGTTAATATTAAATCTGGTTCCATTTGAATAGCCAGAGCAACGTATTCGTACGTAAGGCGAGAAAATGGCTCCATTTAAAACTTCCAATCCAATTCTCTTCTGAATGCAGCAATCACTGACTTTCACATTTTCACACTTGTATAAAATTTGTTTCTTTTTATATGAATGGTTTGCAAACGAGCGAGGTTGGACTGCCTGATGGTGAACGGTCACCGCCCTGACATCAGCAACATCAAAGGTGTTGCTTTTTTGTTGCAGACCTAAGAAAAACCCCTTTTGAAAGAGTCCATGTCGTAGCTCAATGGGAAAATCTCGGATGGCAGCTCATTCCACAGTTTGATGGTACGTGGAAAAGTGCTTCTCGAAGCGAAAGTAAATCTAAAGATCTAAAGTAAAGTATTCTGTATAACAGTAACGCAAAAGCCTTCATCGTTAAAATCAAGTCATCGCTACATCATCATCATCATCAGCCTATACTAGTAAACTGCACTGCATATACTAGTATAGTGCACTTGGAGAGGCCTATGTTCACTGCTGGACAATTTCCTCTCCAAGTGCACGCCACCGAGAACGATCCGTGGCTACTCTCATCCAGCTTTTGACAGCCACCTTGCGAAGATCGTCGCTCCACCTAATCTGAGGGCGTCCTACACTACGTTTGCCGATACGCGGTCTCCACTCGAGAACTCGTTTACCCCAACGGTTGTCGGTTCTGCGACGAATATGACCGGCCCACTGCCACTTCAACTTGCTGATCCGATGGGCTATGTCGATTACTTTCGTTCTCTGTCGGATCACCTCATTCTGAAGTCGATTCTTCAGAGAAACTCCGAGCATAGCCCTTTCCATAGCTCGCTGAGCGACTTTAAATTTGTAAACCAGCCCTGCCGTGAGTGTCCACGTTTCGGGTCTGTATGTCATGACCGGTAGGACGCACTGATTGAAGACTTTCGTCTTTAGACTTTGTGGAATAGGCGACGTAAAGGCATCGCTACAATTGATGGGTATTGGCTTAATCACCACCTGTGGGTGATCATAAACCTGCGAGTAATGTACTATACCACTGCTGGGCAAAGGCCTCCTGGATCTCGTCGCCATAAGTCCGTAAGCCATAAGTCGCTTAACCGACTTATGGCTTAATTCATCACGTTTTCCAAATGTGGGTCACTAGAACCGAAGCACCCTTTGCCCGACACGGGAATTGAAATCAGGACCTGTGGATAGCGATTATATGTTTCAACACCCCTACAGGGTCATCTTAAGGGACTATTTTATAATATTGTAAGATCTATGCAGGTACCATACAAACATGATGCAATAAATATATTAAAAATGACTATAGACTTGATCCTTGAGATCCTTGGGGGAGGCCTTTGTTCAGCAGTGGACGTCTTTTGGCTGAGATGATGATAATGATGATGATTATAGACTATGTATAACCTAGACCACCCTATTACCATTCTGTCTGATTACAAAATTAAAAAAAAGAACCGTTTACTGAAAAAAGCTGTGCAGCATAAAATATTTCTGCCTGGAAGTGGTTCGAAGCAATATTTGCCTGCCAGTGTCCACTAATTAATTTTACCTCCTTTTTCTAGTTCACTGCGGAATTAAGAGCGACCAACCGAGCCGGCCGACGACCGACCTTTTTAAAAGACCTCCTTTAAATTGAATTTCCGGTAGGGCGATTTGTTGTTTTGTACTTTATTGGATTTTTAAAATGGCTACCATATAGGGTAAATACCCTAGTTGACACTTTAAGCTCAGTGAACGACAAAGATTTCGTCACCAAAAATTATCACACTAATATTTTAAATGCGAAAGTTTGTGTGTATGTGTGTATATTTGTTGCTTCTTCACGCTGCAACTGATGGATGGATTTGAATGAAATTCGGCATACAGATAGTTTATAACCTGTATTAACACATAGGATACTTTTTACTCTGATATTCCCACGGGAACGGGAACCACGCGGGTAAAACTGCAGGCGGCCGCTAGTATAACATAGATTTTCGTTGAGATATTACGGAATGACAGCAAGGAAACAGGTGATCGGTATTCAATTGTCGGTAAAGACTAAAATCAGTTGCTGACCCCTATTTTTAACGATTAAAGGACAAGATGTCGATCACTGGTTCCTGTCAAACACTGGTGCCACTACTGGGGCTCTATTTTTGATTCCTTATTATCGCCTCGAGTCGAGCGCTTGGTTTCTACTGATTTTCGTTCGACATTTGACTTTCCATATTTTTGAATCCCTCGACCGCATTGAGGTGAGGGCATTTTATGTCCCCACTGCTGGGGCACGAGCCTTCCCTATGAATGGATAGGGAGAACGGGCCGTAAACCACCACGCGGGTTGGTGGTTGTTAACGACTGCTAATGCAGCCGAGACCAACGGCTTTACGTGGCTTCCGAAGCACGGAGGAGCTCGAGATGATAAACTTTTGGTCACCCATCCGATGACCGGTCTTTGCAAAGGTTGCTTAACCTCCTTTACACGTTTAATGTTCTGAAATTAATTATTATTGTTGTCAACAATGTCGATAACAACCCTTTTCTCTTTTGTAGTCAGAAAAACTCATGTATTTTTTCCACGTGCCGATAGGGTGATCCGGAATCGCTATAAGCAATCACCGGAGCTAATTTTAACAACAGGAATTAAAATATTAATAACATAACAGTAACAGGGCCACGATAGCATAGTTGGTAGGTGCACCTGACCCGGCATGTCATGGGGTGCGGGTTCGATCGCGCTCGTAGAATTTTTTCAACACTTTGTCTTTTTTTAAATTGATAAGAGTATTTAAGTCTTTAAATATTACCAATAACTGTCAATTTTCAAAAAAAATACATCCATGTCTTATTCTGTAATTAAACCCATTTGTTGTAAAGAAAAATACTACCTTTGTTATCCAAATACAAAATTTAATATGAGTGGTTAATTAAAGGTAAATTAACGCAATAATTAACAAAAAGGCAACAGACGTAATGGGAATATTCAAAACCCTGTATTAAGTTTCCGGGAAAGTATTATACTACAAATACTTCTCAACCGGTCACCCGTCATGTTGCTTAGCTCCTTATTACTTAAAAGCGTTCGCAATAATGACCAAAAACCGGCCAAGTGCGAGTCGGACTCGCGCACGAAGGGTTCCGTACTTTATGACGTATTAAAAAAAAACTACTTACTAGATCTCGTTCAAATCAATTTTCGGTGGAAGTTTGCATAGTAATGTACATCATATATTTTTTTTTAGTTTTATCATTCTCTTACTTTAGAAGTACAGGGGGGACACACATTTTACCACTTTCGAAGTGTCTCTCGCGTAAACTATTTAGTTTAGAAAAAAGTGATATTAGAAATCTCAATATAATTTTTGAAAACCTATCCATAGATACCCCACACGTATGGGTTTGATGAAAAAAAAAATTGAGTTCAGTTCTAAGTATGGGGAACCCCCAAAATTTATGGTTTTTTTTCTATTTTTGTGTGAAAATCTTAATGCGGTTCACAGAATACATCTACTTACCAAGTTTCAACAGTATAGTTCTTATAGTTTCGGAAAAAAGTGGCTGTGACATACGGACGGACAACAGACAGACAGACAGACATGACGAATCCATAAGGGTTCCGTTTTTTGCTATTTGGGTACGGAACCCTAAAAAGGCGATATAAATATTGAGGATATCGAAATGTTTAAAAAAAAAAAAAACTTAAACCACGTATAAAATTATTTCTACGAAAATTATATTCTTCGAGCCGGGATATTTAACCTTTCTGACCTGTCTGACCAGTCAGCCACCTTGTTAGACCAAGATCCCAGAGCGCCAGACCTTACTTATTTTCTTAAAGGCCAAATGTTGGATTAAGTAGTATTAGTATCTTTGAATCTATATTGGTGGTAACTTGCAACAGACACTTTAATTTCGAGAGAATTTCGATCACTGGCCGATCGAAAATCTTTCCAAATTCTCTCCACATAATTACTCCGTAGTTTTTCCTTCTCCATAAGAACTTTATCTATGTCAAATCGTACACTAATCCCGTGCGCGCAATGTGCTTAAAAAGATGTACACATTTATTTCTTAAGAACGGTAAATAATTATTTACATATAATTTTACGCAAATATTGTTGGGAACAAATTACAATTTGAAAAAAGACAAAGTGTTGAAAAAACTTCCACGAGCGGGATTTGAACTCGCACCCCATGACAGGTCAGGTACACTACCAAATGCTATCGTGGCTCAATCCAACTCGCCGATATTAATCAACACTATCTACTCTTACTCTGTTACTATTTCTTCTCCACAGCTAAAAAATAGACATCCTTAAGGGGGTGCAGCGCGGAATTTGAAAATTTACGTGTTTTTAAGTCACTGGTGGTAGGCGCTGAATAGGTCTTATACATTAAAAGGACTAGTGTAGGTTAGCTTGATCCTTTCACAAGGTCGTGGTTGTCTTGGAATTTGAAACAAATACCCAGAAACTGCATAAACAAATACGTAAAATAATGATATCTAAAAACTTATTTCTTCAGAAACTTTGTAAATATAGCACAAATGAAACAATGATCCGACATCAAAATGTTTGTATTGATATTCCGCAGGTCACTGTTGTCTTATTTTTCCATTAAAAAACATGAATATGAAAATATTAAGACTTTTCTTATTTTTTACCCAAACGCCTATGATTTTACGAAAGTAAACATTGCTCTAATTAAATCACCAGCCTACTCTGTACAGATATTAGTGTGCGTGCGTATTCGTAGTCGTGCGCCGTTGTCACACCACTGCCACGCGTCGCTCGCTCGCTATCATAAAGAAACTTGAAACTCGCAGTTTTGCGTCCGCGCTGCACCCCCTTAATGGGTAGTAGGTAAAAAAATGTTTGGACGATTCAAAAGCACTTTTCTAAAGTTTATTTGAATAAAAAATATTTGACTTGATTTGACATGACCTGAATAGGGCTCCTTTGGCTTACAGAGTATATAGCATTGTTGGTAGTGCACCTGACCGGGCATGTCATGGGGTGCGAGTTCGAATCCCACTCGTGGAATTTTTTCAACACTTTCTTTTTTTTTCAAGCGGTAAATGAACTCAATAGGTACCATAATGGCAATAGACATATTGAAATCATGTTTGAAATTTCCAGCGTTGAGTGTATTTCAACCTCTTCGGTAAGCCACCCTCTATAGCCGAGACCTCTTTACTTCAAAAGTTGCGCCGTCATTTGCAGCCGCCGATATCGGTTGCGGGGCGATAATTAAGTTATTTCAAACGATCTATATTGAACAGTGAATTTGATTAAAAACTCACGCTTACTCGAACACTATACGTATAAAAATTAACACTCACGTTTACATGCAATATGTGTATAATATGGCTAAATAGTGTAGTTTCTTATAGCATGTACCCGCCATATAAATTTGCGAATAAACTATAATTTTGTATTTTCATAAAGTCATATCTGTTCAAATAATTTTTAACGCAAATTTTGTTGCGAACAAATTACAAAAACGCAAATGTTGAAAAAATACAAAAAAAATACCACGATAGCTCAATTGGAACAGCACCTGACCCGGAATGTCAGAAGGGTGCAGGTTCAAATCCTGCTCGTAGAAATTTTTTCAACATTTGCGTTTTTGTAAAGTCATATATATCTGCCATATTTTTCATTTTGATTTTAAATATTAAAATTTTAACTGTGGCACTGCTTTATTGCAATACACACTTTTTTTTGGCTAACGTGATCAAATGGAAAATAATAAACGCACATACAACTACCTACATCTAACAATAACAAAATCGAGACCAACTTGCATATCTTCAAAAAAAGAAGCTGATCCTACGTCTATAAACCTTATCCTATCAACCTACTTGATATGTATTTTAAAGCACATGCTACTAAATTTACGATCCAGAAATAAGTCTTCACAACCACCCAAGCGGGAACAGGATAAAACTGGTCCTTTTTATGGGACTTCCTTGTTTACGACGTTGAGCGAACATGGATTATGATATATTCTCAAAACTTCGGAAAAAGTTGTAAAAGATTCTCACGAGAATTTCTTAGTGGCGTTTATAGAAACGTCCCACTGATGGGTCAGGTTTTTCCACTCAAAATCAAAAAAAATCAAAAGAAAGGCCGGTCACCGGATCATCATCATCATCTCAGCCAAAAGACGTCCACTGCTGGACAAAGGACTCTCACAAAGGTTCTCCACAATGACCGGTCATCGGATGGGTGACCAAAAATTTATCATCTCGAGTAGTCTCTAACAATCCGTACTGGGCACGCGTGGTGGTTTATGGCCCGTTCTTCATATCCATTCATAGGGAAGACTCAGCAGTGAGGACATAAAATGAGCTGATCATGATGATAATGAGATCAGGCCCTGCTGGCTTAATACGGGTTGGGATTTTACCGTCTGTCATTCTACAATCAAACGGTACCTGAAGCATTTTTTTTTCTTTTTGTTGATGGCTTCGTGCGATTAGCACATTTAGCCAGTGTCAAAGTAATTTTTCTAACAAGTAATACCCCAACCCCTCGAGTATCTCAGTAAAGATGTGGGGTTTTACCAAGTGGGCGGACTTCTTGAGAGAATTTAAAAAGTGACGTTGCACTGTTTTGTTTCATTTGCCAACACTCATGCACACTCGCGAACACTTAACGGTTAATAATCCACCATTATTTCACATTAATATTTGACATAACACAAATTTTCGAAAATAAAACAAAACCGCAGACATGAGCCTTCACTTTCCCGCCAAGAAGCTCTAACCACACAAAGCATAAATTACCTTCCGAAGTACGAACTTCTACTAAAAAATGGTTACGAAGATATTTTTTATTTTTTTTATTTTTCTCAATTAACAAACGGATCTTTCCCATACAGCCTAGTATTCAGGCTGCTGACTTCATTTACTTTTCATCTCGGTACAATTATGATTCAGTTAATAATCAATTAATGGTGAGTAAAGGATGATTCCCTTTGTGTTTTTGTGTAAGGAAGCAGGGAGAGAATTGCGCGTTTTAAAAGTGACGTTTCGCTATATTTGTTTCACTTCCCAACTCCGAGCATGTACACGATCTCCTTACGAGCAGACAGCCGTTAAATCAAAGCAAAATATTTATCTACAAGAGCGGCTGGTAAACATATAGGACCCGGAGGAATAAACGAAAACCTTTTACGCAAACATAGCAGACAAAGTGGAAATTGATTTATCAAGTAACGAGGGACAATTCTGGTTAAGTTAGCCAGCGAAGCTTGAAGGTGTCTCATTGGTTGGATGGATATAATTATACGGTTTCAATTAGAGCTTTTTTCTTTTTATTTTGTTTATTATTTCAAATAGCAACAAGATGAGATTGTATGACAGCGACAGCAGGCGGGAGGAGCTTAGCGTTTTACAGCCTTTTTTGGCTACAAACCACGACTATGAGTGTCAGCTCTAGCGACAGCTTTAGCGACAACTCTAGCGTCAGCTCTAGCGTCCTATTTAGCGTCAGCTCTAGCGATATATTTAGTGTCGGCTCTAGCGACAGCTCTAGAGAAAGCTCTAGCGACAGCAATAGTGACAGTTCTGGCGACCGCTCTAGCGACTGTTCTTGCAATAGCTCTAGCGACATCAAACAAAATAGAGTTCCGCGTGAGGTCTTTGTAAAATGCTGTTAAAAGTGGATTTAAAAACTTAATTTGTATTCTTATATTAACAAGACTGCAATTTACATTTATACAGCTTGAGATCAATTGATCATCATCAGCCTATCGTAGTCCACTGCTTGACATAGGTCTCTCCCAAGACGTGCCACTAAGCCAGATCTTCGGCTTTCCACCTACAATTTTGCCAGCCGCTCTGCGCAGGTCGGGAGGCGTTCCACACTTCGTCTACCCAGTAGTGGTCTCCACTCCAGACCTCCTCTACCCCAACGGCCATCGGTTTTGCGACAGATGTGACCTGCCCACTGCCAGACAGCTATGTCAGTCACTTTGGTCCTTCAGCGAATCTCCTCATTTCCGATGGGATCCATCTGAGAAACTCCCGAGTTCTTTCCATAGCGCGCTAAGCGACTTTAAGCTTACGGATTAGTCGCACCGTTCGTTTCGGCTCCGTTGGGATATCAATTGATAGCTCGATGGCACAGTGGTTATTGCGCTCGGTCTAGAAGTTAAGCTAACTTTCAAAAAGGCTAGTAATTGGATGGATGATCAAACATGTATCATCTCAAGCTCCTCCGTGCTTCAAACCGAACGCGCAACTTTGTCAGAAGCCGGTCATCGGATAGGTGACCAAAAATTTATCATCTCGAGTTCCTCCGTTCTTCGAAAGGCACGTAAAGCCGTTGGTCCCGGCTGCATTAGCAGTCGTTAACCACCAATCCGCACTGCTCCCGCGTGGTGGTTTATGGCCCGTTCTCCCTAGCCATCCATGGGGAAGGCTCGTGCCCCAGCAGTGGGGACAAAAAATGAGCTGATAATGATGATGATGATGATGATGATGATGAGTGTACTATAAATCGTATGTGACTAAACTGTAAAACTTTGTAAAAAGGTATCGAAATATTGTCAAGGCGCAAGTCAAAGTTTGACACTCTGTGGCCAAGCGGGGACAACCGGGCCGTTCCAGTCGAATAACCCTCCTTGAGTTATTCGATTAGCTAAAAGTCATTAATAACTTTGTAAACCTACCATTACGGACTATGGGTTGTTATATGATATAATTGAAAGACCGATGTTGTTATATCGACGCGAATGTTAAATAGACGCATTTTTGTTATGTCGTAGGTTATTATTTTAACTAGTGGTCGTCTAGTGGTCGAAATTCGGCCGTAATTTTATTAAGGCTGCACGGATTGTATCCTAAGCAATGAAAAATTAAAAAGACAGAATGTGAGTTTGGATTGGCATTGACAGATGTCGGCCGTATTAAAGACAAACAATACGTGTGTGTCAAATACATGGTAGTGTGTGTAATGTTGTTTTTGTTGATTTAATGTATTTTTTATGCATAATAAAAAAAATATTAATATTCGAATATTCTCTATATAAACTATAAGTGTGCGAAATTTCATACTCCTCGGTCCGCGCAATTTTCGTAAAAACGAGTACAAAGTTTTTTCTTCACGTATTAATATATAGGTAAACTCATTTTTTTTTGTTTTACTTAATCGGGAAACATACAATATTAGTTATTAATACATACAAATTTAAATACATCCATCAAGTTTCCACTTATTACTAATATACAAGTTTGGGTACCTACTAAAGTACAAGTACTAAATCAGAAATAAACATTCACCCTTGTACTACGAAACAGTGTTTAAAAAATTAAGCAATGGCTAAATACGTGTGTCTCTGTCTAAAACTTTTAGCTACATTTGTTTTAAGCATTTTTTTATACATATATAGCACACATATAGCAACTTTAGCCATAGTTTTATGGTAAGACAGTATGAATCCTAACATTCCCTATTGATGTATGGTCCTCTCATGTCATATGAAATAATGTATGTTTATGCTACAAATCGTCACTCAAAAAGAGATAAGTACTTTAAATTTGATTTACTGTAGCAACCATTCTATCACAAATGAGTAAATTTATCAAACAGTAAACAGCAATCTATTTCAAATATTTTAAAAAATCCAGAAGAAAATACCATCTACGAGTAAAATAAACGAGACTAGATCCATATAATAAATGGCGTCGTATCAACGCATTAACAAGGTTTTTACTTTATCTTTTAACGTTACTTTACTTTCATAAAGTGAGCGATCGCGTTTCGAAGGGTCCCATAAAATATTTATGTAGTCTTTAGACCCTGATAAGGGGAGATTGCGATTGGGAGGCGATATTATCTTCATTTCTCTTCAAAATATCTCGTTTTTTTGTTTGAACCATTACTGATTATTTTAAACTCAACTTCTTAGCTTAAAGAATGTATCATCATCATTATCATCATCATGCATCATTATTTAATAGCCTATGTGGTCTAGTGGTTAAGACCACTGGTCTCAGACCCAGAGGTCCCGGTTTCGAATCCCAGAGGGGAATACAACCCATTACACACGACTTTAAAGTTTACACTGACACCCCCTACCAACCGTCAGGTTACAATGTAGGTGTCAGAAATCCTTGCGCAAGCACAAAGGACCATCTACGTCAGGTCATAACTCCAGATCAGGACGCGCCGAAGCGCATTCTTCATCCGGTACTTTTAAGACTAGTGTCTCGAGCTAGTTGCCTCGTGGACACGTATAGTCCACTACCTAATATCCAGATAGGTTACCGGGGCTGTAAGCTCGCTCACTTCTCGTTGCACTAAGAGTAAAACCCGCAGTTTCCATTGCTTGGGTCGTCAACTCTAAAGTCGACTACCAAATGTCCTCTTCGGTGGCGGAGTTGATAGCCCACTCACTTCTCAGTACCCATCCAGGCACCTCGTCAATTCTAAAATCCTACGCGGCTGACTTAACCAGAGACTTTGCATCTAGCGGGTGCCAGAGGGGGGTATGCTCGGTTTGGTTGGTGGTGCTTGTTTGTACGCCTGGCAAGCCACTATCTTATATAATCTCTTTCCATGTCGCCATATCATCAATGTTTGTGGCATTGTTGTGTTTCGGCAGCTAGAGATAAGATAGCCAGTGTCTCAGTAGTTGAGGACTCCGGGTGAAGTGCGCTTCCACCTTCGGCCTTATCATCACTTATATAATCAGGTGAGACGAAGGTCAAGTGCTTACCCGTTAGGTAGAAAAAAAAACAAAAAAAATGTCAAGTCAAAAAGCTTATTCAAGATCAGCTTTTGAGATTTTACAGTGTGTGTAGTTTCTCTCTTTCTCACTCTCTTACTCTCTATCTCTGTCTTTCTCTCTTTTACAAGCCTTCTTTCACTTTTGCCAATGAGCCCCTCAAGATCGGAAGGAGGGAGCCCTCCCGGTCTTGAGCCTTCCAGATCAAATTTAATTACAGCTACTTCAATTCAAAATAGATTCCTAACTTTTTTTATATTTAGAATGACGATAAAGAATTCATCTTCTCATTTTGTTTGTACATTTTAAATTTCTTTTAGAAAAATGTTTTCTTCGCCGTGTCTATAAAGCTTTGTTGCTTTTGAAGTTATTTAATAAAGTTCGTCCCAAGAAGTTTCTATTTGTTCCACAAGAAACTCGTTTTCCAAGTTTTGTGCAGAAAATTGTCTCACAAATATGATTTTGTCTGTCCTGCGTTATATTTTTTAATTTTTTTTCACTGACCAACATCATGTAAACATTCTAGGATTCTACTTCAGTAGTACGAAATATGTAGGTACACATATACATTCAAACTCTCACGTCATTTTCCCAAAAAGGGGTAGACGGACTAGAGCATTAAATCACCAATTTTTACGAGCAAACGAGCAGGCGGGTCACCTGATGGAAAGTAATCGACGCCGCCCATGGACACCCGCAAAACCAAAGTAATCTCAGATGCGTTGCCGGCCTTGAGGAAGGAATTGGATCCTGAGAAGGAAGTAGGAAATGGAAGGGGGAGGGATGAGATATGGGCCTCCGGTGCTTTCACTCACCAGACGAAACACAACAACAACGAGTGCCATTGTTTCACGCCGATATTCTGTGAGAGGGTGGTATTACGCCGGGCGAGCTGGCCCATTTCGGCAACGCAGCGTGGCTCTACCACTTAGACAGTGTCACTCATCTAGCATCACCCAAGCGTCACGTGTAGGGTCTCAAGGGTAAACCTACGGACGCGGGTATCTTTAACCCCCAATTTTGAGTATACTCGCTAATAGTGACCCGACGCCACATGTAGCATACAAAGTAGGGTTCCGAGGTGTACCAGATAACATCAGTGATGATGCGAGCCGATCGCCTGATGTGCCAGCATTTTGGAATCCTTGTCCCTTAGTCGGCTCTTACGGCATATATGCACGGGATACATCATTTTCACGTCTTAGACTAGCATGGAAATATCGTCTGCTTACTATTAAAGTATAATTGTTATTTTTAAAATTTTATTTTATTATTATTAATAACCACATAGCTAAATTATTTTAGCTATGTTTTTTTTTCGTTTTTTTTTGTCAGTATTTTAATTATTTCTTATTTTATTCAAACGTGTCTTTTTAATTTTAATTTTTAATTTTACTTTATAATTTATCAATGTTGTACGCGCCTGTAATTGGAGCAGATATCCGCTATGTTTTTGCTACTTTTATTAACAATGTATAATGTCTGTTCTGTTGGTGTGTCTAAGATTAAATAAATAAATAAATAAATAATAAGGGTACATTTCGTTAAATTGAGTAATAAAGTTTGAAAGTTCAAGTCGATCTTTGACTATAGTTAAATTGAATTGTTGCGATATTTTACATGCCTATTAATAGATTAAATATTGTACTTTATCTGTGTTAATTTTATGCAGCAACTCTTGCAGAGAATTTATCAATAAATTAATAATCTGGAAAAAATTTCCACGAGCAGGATTTGAACCAGCACCCTTCTGACATTCCGGGTCAGGTGCTCTTCCAATTGAGCTATCGTGGTTCTAACCAGCCCGCCGAAATTATTCAACACTTTTTACTTTGTAAGCCAAAGGCGCCCATTCAATGTCAACAACTACCGTCATTAACATCCGATCATAATATTTTAACAAATATTAAAGATCAGTTAAGAAATAAGCAAGCTATTTTATAAAATGTTCAAAATGATTTTTAAAGCAAATTTTGTTGCGAACAAATTACAAATACACAAATGTTGAAAAAATTTCCACGAGCAGGATTTGAACCAGCACCCTTCTGACATGACATCATTTGTAATTTGTTCGCAACAAAATTTGCTTTAAAAATCATTTTGAACATTTAATAATCTGGTTTTAGCTGTAATTGAAAAAAGAGAAATTAAACTTATATTAGCCACAAGGTGTGCCAAGGTGTGCAAGCCAAAAATGACAAGCTTATGATAAAGGTTTATTAATGAGTTTAAATTATTTAACCTTACCATAAACTTCTTAGTTAAGTAAATACCAAACCTATCAAAAAAAAAACTTAAATTGACTTAACATCTCTCACTTGTGTCTGCATTGCTCGAATTCAGTAATAAGTCGATTTACTTCTGTTCAACAGAATGATTATTGGTATTTCTTGACATTTACCATATTTTAACGTACGTATCTTTGCGTTGAACGGTCTTAGCGTTTATTCCATTTTACCAGTAGATAGAGCGTCGAAAATCACATATTTTTGCAGGTTACCAGTAACCAGACGCGTCGGCGTAGAGCAAAAAGTCAATAAATAGGTCTAAAGCGTGTTTAAGTTCAAATCTTATACCGATATTTTTAGTTAATGAGTTATGGAAGAGAGTGACTTTTCACTCAATTTTGGTATGGATCGAGTCCTAATTATGATTTATTGTGTTATAGGGAGAAATAACCAACCCGACTTAACTACAGATTTGCAACCTCTTAAAGAAAATGTATTTAAGTTGATTCGTTTTTGGCTGCCAATGAGTAGTGCAAATATAAAGTTAATGTGTTTTAGCACTATGTAAAATAAAAACTATGACACGAATAGAAATTTCAACAAGGTTGAAATTCTGCAGAAAATTTTGAAGAGTTTCTAACTTATTTTTGGCCAAATGTCGACTGTATGTTAAACAAATACATTAAAATATGTAGTACAATACAAAGGTTTTCTACTTTTACGAGAATATATTAAGCAGACTACTTGTACTAAAAACAGTTTTTTTCTGCCTTGATAAATAACAATAGTATCTGGCGTCAGCTTCTAAAATCTCTTCTAAACTATAATGGTACGGTACAGAAAGATTTTAGTTACAAAATAATAATCTGTTATATTTGATTTAATTCTTCTCGAGAACTTACAACTTATTGCCTTATGTTTACTCAACTTAACCATGAGTAAGCTTAGATAGCTTCTAAACGTATTGTTTCAGAAGAAAGCATCTTGTTTTAAAAAAGAAACTTGCATATTTCATTCAGTCGCAAAACTGTGACAGTCACTGATTGCAGCTTTCAGAGGCGTATTGGATTTGACTGGAGTCTGAATGGAGTCATTTTCTAGGTACCTACGTTGTTATAGCCTTTTCTAATGGATCTAGGTTTAATATCAACTCCGACTGCAGCTAAGTCTTGGCACAAAGCTGTGAAAACTCGAGACGTCGGCGTCGTCTTGATTTATTATACTTTGTGTGGTGGAACTTTATGTTGGCGTTCCTATATCATTCACACATCATTGCAAACGATAGGGCAACGACTATTTCTGTCGCGTTATTTCACTAGCTGTTATCAGAAATGCTGATGATAGTTTCCGATTTCTTTCTTCACGTGCATTTCGAAGCTCAAAGTAAAATCTAGATCAAACTTTTAGTCACACGTCCGACTACTTACCGTGCTTTTAAGATAACAATAGTTATCGTACAGGTTTTATTATATAAACACATAACAGAATTACTATTAGCTAATTATTATTTTCTTTATTTTTTTTTTTATTAGCTTAATTATTAGCTCAAAAGTGAAGCTCAAAATTACAGTATCTGGACAAACCCATCGGGGTTATTGATGCTAAAGAGCAAAATTGTAAATGTAAAGAGCAAAATTGTAAGGGTGCAGCGCGGACGAAAAACTGCGAGTTTCAAGTTTCTTTATGATAGCGAGCGAGCGGCGCGTGACAACGGCGCACGACAAGAATACGCACGCACACTAATATCTGTACAGAGTAAGCTGGTGATTTAATTAGAGCAATATTTACTTTCGTAAAATCATAGGCGTTTGGGTAAAAAATAAGAAAAGTCTTAATATTTTAATATTCATGTTTTTTAATGGAAAAATAAGACAACAGTGACCTGCGGAATATCGATACAAACATTTTGATGTCGGATCATTGTTTCATTTGGGCTATATTTACAAAGTTTCTGAAGAAATAAGTTTTTAGATATCATTATTTTACGTATTGTTTATGCAGTTTCTGGGTATTTGTTTCAAATTTCAAGACAACCATGACCTTGTGAAAGGATCAAGCTAACCTACACCAGTGACTTAAAAACACGTAAATTTTCAAATTCCGCGCTGCACCCCCTTAGAGCTGGAATATGTTAGAATTGCGACTACGTGGGTTGATTTAACGGTGTACGTGACTTATATCAGGTTTGGTTTCTTGAAAATATCGAGATGTATCGAAGACGTACATTTATTATTACCAGCGTCCTACCATCGCCTCCTAAAGCTACGCTTTTATACAAAAGCCTCAGTACAAAGCTAGAAGGAATGTTTGCAAGAACATATTAATTAATCTGTTTTTCTTTACAATATTGGAAACAAACAATTTCGTTTGTTCGTAACATGAATAAATAAAGCAGCTACACTTCTTCATCTTTAGAACAGTCAGCAGCAAAATCGCTGACCACTTAGTACTTATCAGTAACGAAAAGCGCTGACCAGCTTAGTACCATGTCATAATAACTTTACTAGTAGCTACCAAGCGCTTGTTAAATTATTAAGTAGCTGTGACAAAGTACTTAAGTGTTTAGCGGCTTTAGTAGCTTACTGCACTATAACAGGCTATTATGACTTGGTACAGTATTTCATTATTAATAACTTTACTAAAAGTTAACTTGCAACCTTCAGGAGGTCGATCGCCTAACTCGATTGCTTTCGATTGCTTTGGCTACGTGTATAGTTTATGACGTCTTCTTGTTATTTAGCTATATGACGTTTAGCTTTATGACGTCATCTTGGCTATAGCTTTCGATATTGCTTTCATAGGCGGTACGAAATGACAAGATGACGTCATAAACTATACACGTAGCATTTTATTATTAATAGCTTTACTATAAGTTGACTTTGCAACCCTCAGGTCATCTGGCAGGTTATGAAAGCGTTATAGTATAATCACGCACCGTCGCGAGAAAAGGTGGTCAAGCTGTGAAATTTATATATAATTATATATAATTACATATATTTACATATTTATTTCATTTTAATTATTTCATCATCATCATCATCATCATCAGCCTATACTAGTCCACTGCTGGACATAGGCCTCTCCAAGTGCACGCCACCGAGCTCGATCCGCGGCTACTCTCATTTCTAAGCGGGCGAATTCACCCTCAGCGGGAAATTCCGTCAAACCCCAACAGGGCGTAAACGCCCAGAGCACCACGCGACTTAAAACTTTAATATTGTTTATTTAGAGCCTACTTTTGTATGAAGAAGTTTAACTATAGACAAACTAGAATAAATTTGCTACACTCTCAACTCCCAACAACTTTATTCTCTGCGCGTTTTCATTTTTTTTTTTTATTTCAATTTTTTTTTTGCGAATTACGTCATCGGCGCAGGTGCTGTCATTTGCTTTTGTTAATGTTTGTACCTCGGATATACAGGTTAATTTGTTTCAGTTCAATTTTATGTATATGTGTATTATTATTATTATAAAGCATGTACTATTATGGTTGCCTTAATATTCAATACTGCTAGTGACGGTTTGCTTTTATTACGATAAATTAATTGTAAGCCTAGCATAATATATCTAGTGGGTTGCCTCTATGGGCGGTTTTGTTATTATTTTTCTGTGGACAACTTTTAGCCGGATATGTTTAGTCTTAGTAAGATTGTCAAATTAGAAGTTAAGTATGGCTGTTGTTGTCTCAATAAATAAATAAAAATAAACAAATAAATAAATTACGTGTGAATAGTGTCGCTGCGGCTTGTTGCGGTTGCGTTGTACCAACTTAATATGGATGTGGTTGCGTTTGTCGCAAGTGGTCGATGTGGTTGCGTAGCGTACAGACAGACAGTTCGACTCTGGCTAGTTTGCGGTGTCGCTGGTGGTTGCGTCGTAGTTGCAACGTGGCTGCGATGTTAGTGGGTATCACATACGCGGTCAATAATGACGGTAAAATGTGGCCCGTATGAATGCAACTATTAATTTTCATATAAATTAGCGACCACCCACGTGTTGTGGTTGTGCTGTGGTTGTGGCACATGAGTAAATCAGGACTTGAAAACCGGTTAATTTTTTGAACCGGTTTCACGAAATTATGCATGGAACTTTATTAAAAAGGTTACGTTCCAATGAATCGGTTTTTGAACCGGTTTACAAAAAAATGGGTTTTTTAATAAACCGGTTAAAATTTAAAATGATAAATACTTGCTTTACATTTTCGACCCATATTGATAGGATGCGCGCAACTATCAAAATGAGATAGCGCTCGCGACACAACACTGGTGCGCGCCGCGCGGCTATTTCGGCTAACAAGCTACAACAAGTCGCTGTCCCGGACAAAAAATAAACAATAATAAATAATTAATAATTAATAATAAATAATTTTAATTTGTAACAACAAAAATACAACTTTCAATCATAATCAATTGGCAGGAGACAAACTTTCACTATACTTGTCTTAACAATGAAACCCTTTACGGTCTTGACATGCAAGGCTCTGACTTTGCCATCCTTACCTGGTTGAACATCTACAATTCGACCCACCGGCCAACACAAAGGAGACACATTATCCTCTTTTAATAAAACTAAAGAACCTATCTTAACATTAGGAGATTCATTTCTCCACTTAGGTCTACTCTGCAGCATAACTAAATACTGCTTGTGCCATTGCTGCCAAAAATGTTGCTGCAATTGAACACATTGTTTCCAAAAACTTAATCGTCCAATATTAACATTTGTAAGATCCGTTTCCGGATAAGAAGATAACGACTCACCGGTAAGGAAGTGCCCAGGAGTAAGGTAGGTCATATCATCAGGATTTCTAGACATTGGAGTTAATGGCCTAGAATTCAAAATGCTTTCAATTTGTACCAATACTGTGTACAACTCCTCATAGGTGAGCACTACATTACCAATAACACGTTTCATATGATATTTTACACTCTTAATACCAGCTTCCCATAAACCACCAAAAACTGGGGAATAAGAAGGAATAAAATGGAAAGCTATTCTTTCTGAAGAGGTATAATTTAACACAGAGGTTTGGTGATTCATGGAATTCTGTAAATCATACAGGTCCTTAAGAACATTTTCAGCACCCTTATAATAAGCCGCGTTGTCACAATATATTTTAGTAGGTTTATTCCTACGAGATATGAACCTTTTTAAACACCCCAGAAACGTGTTAGTTGTCATGTCAGATGCTAATTCAACATGAACGGCTTTAGTTACAAAGCAAACGAAAATTACAACGTAAGCTTTAGTTATTACAGGGTTCCTAATACGAGTTTGCTTTACGTAGAAAGGGCCGGCATAATCAGTGCCAACTATTTGAAACGGCCGTGACATATTAACCCGATCAAGAGGCAAAGACCCCATCAATTGAGTTGCATTTTTTGCCTTCAAAATAAAACATTTGATACATTTATGCAAAACAGCTTTTATTTCTCTATTTGCATTCATTATCCAATATTGCTGATTTAAACTGCTTAGAAGCAAAGTATTACTAGCATGTTGCAACCTAAGATGTTCTTTGTGAATGATAATTCTTGTAATATGAGAACCCTTGGGCAAAATAATAGGATGCTTTTGGGAAAATGGCATGTCTGCATTTTGCAACCTGCCACCGACACGCAGCAAACCATGAGAATCCAAAAATGGATTTAATTTACTTAAACTTGATTTTAAAGGCAAACTGCAATTTAATTTTTTGATGTCATCTTCAAAACAAACTCTTTGGTCACACTTTATTATAAGCCGCAAAGCAGAATTCAATTCATAAGGAAACAGATGTCCCTGCCTTTTTTCAGAATAATTATTTTTACAGTTGAAAACGAATCTAAGGATATAAGACACAATCCTAGTTAATTTACCAATATTAGAAAATTTTGACATGAAAGCATGAAACGAATTCGTTTCCACACATGTGGTGCAGATCTTTGACATGGGCTTCAGTTCTGGCAAACCATCCTTCAATATATCACAATTTATTGTTCCATGACAATAATCTTTATCTAATAAGTACGGAGGCCCATACCACCATAAACTGCATTTTTCTAAAGCCTTGGGTTCGATGCCCCGGGAAAGTAAATCAGCGGGATTAACATTAGTGTTTACATAACGCCATTCAAAATTTAAAGCCAGCTTATTAATTCTATCAACCCGATTACCAACATACATGTTAAGCTTAACAGGTAATATTTTTAACCAAGCCAACACAATCATTGAATCAGTATAGAGGTAAGTCTTTACCGTGTATTTTAAAGACAAGGCAGTGTGAACCTTCCGAGCCAGAATCGCCAGTAATAAGGCGCCATTTAACTCTAACTTCGGAATGCTTAAGCTTTTATTCTTGGGATTGATGCGAGATTTTGAACATAAAAGATTCACCAAAACTTCGTTATTAACATCTATCACTCTCAAGTACAAACAGCAGCCGTGGGCTAAATTTGAAGCATCGCAAAAACCTACAAGCTCCATGCTTCGCACCTGCTGAGTATTAATATTTCTGATTATAGATAAACAAGACATTTGTACTAAACTATTAGCAAATTCAATCCATTTTTTATTAAGTTCATCAGGCAAGTAATCATCCCATTTCATATTTTCTAAATACCACACCTGTTGCATCAAGATTTTAGCCTGAACCAGAACAGGACCACAAAGACCCAAAGGGTCAAAAAACTTGCTGATAAAACTAAGCATTTGACGTTTAGTATACCTTGGTTGAACTTCCTTTACAGGACACTTCATATTTAATACATCAGCATTGACGTCATAAGTCAAACCGAGGGTTTTGACATATTCATTATTTTTATCAAAACTTCTACTATCTATTTGATGCAACTCCGGTGGAACATCTTGTAAAATATCCTTGTGATTAGAGCACCATTTATGAAGAGACAAACTGGCCAGCTTCATAAGCTCAATCAACTGCTTTTTCATTTTAATAAGCTCATCAAGGTCATTCGTTCCGCATTGTATGTCATCAACATAACTTGTGTTCAAAAGCACAAAAGACGCTAAAGGATATTGATCCTTATACCTCTGAGCAAGCTCCACTAAACATCTAGTGGCTAAAAATGCCGAACTCTTTAAACCATAAGTTACAGTCTGTAACTGAACGCATTTCACCGATTGGTCCAGAGAATCACGCCACAAAATATTTTGTAAACAGCGATACTTTTCCTCAATGAGGATTTGCCGATACATAGCTTTAATATCACACAAGAGCACATATTTAAAGGTTCTGAATAAAATCAGAATGTCGAAAAGGTCCCGTTGAACAACCGGGCCATTCAAAAGTATGTCATTTAAAGACATATTATTTTTTGTAGAGGCACCACCATCAAAAACGGCCCGAACAGGAGTCGTTTTACTATTGGGATTGATAACTGGATGATGGGGTAAAAACATTACTTTTCCAGAATTTAAGTCATACTTTGAGATGTCAAAATATTTTGCGTGTTCTTGCTCAATGTAATCATGTATAAATTTCTTATATTTATTATACAATTCTACGTCCCTTAGGAACCTTTTTTCTAAATTAAAAAATCGTTGCAATGCACTGTCAAAGGAATTACCTAAATTCAAATTTTCAAGATCAACTTTTACAGGCAAGGCGACTGTAAACTTATCATTTTCCAGTTTGACAGATTCTTGAAAAATCTGTTCCGCTAACTGATGCTCTGTACCAACCTCTTTTAAGACATCAGGAACTTTTTCACACTCCCAAAACTTGGACATAGTTTCGTCGATATTCAAAGAATCGTAGTGTGACAGTAAAGTAGACTTTACTGCCGTTTTTAAAGGGTTACCTTGAACCGTAACACAAACGTTACATGATGAAATCTTGCCAGCAGAAACTGGCAGCGTCCCGGCCACAACATAACCAAATTTGGTATTCACCAAGAAAGGACCTGAAGGCGTCAGCGGAAACGATTCACGTTGGAGGACCTGAAAGAATATGTCACATCCGAGTAACAGAGAAATTTCATCAGTTTCATTGAAAAGCTCATCCGCCAATTTGAAATGAGAAGGAATATTAAATTGAGAGATATCAAATGTCTGCTGTGGAAGTGGGCAGGTGATATTTTTGGTCACACAGCAAGAAACATTGACTTTGAAGTCACTTACACCGGAATAGACAACAACCTCTGCCCTTTTAGAGACATTATTTGTGCCATCACAAACTCCCGTAACTAACACATCTGTTTTATAAACATAACTATTTACATGCTTTAACAAGTGTTCTGATATGAAGGAAATTTGACTAGCAGAATCTAAAAGAGCCCTGGCTTGTGTAACAGTACCATCACTGTTCACTAATCTTACCATGGCTGTCGGCAATAAAATGCTTTGGGACTGTGCTTTTACAGTTGTATTGGCAGTCACATGAGATGATTTGGCAGGCAACTCACTAACATCTAAATTGAAGTCCTTTTTTATATTCTGAATGGGAACTTTATTGGGCTTATCATTTGTCACATTATATTTAGCAGACAAATGCAATAAAGTATTGTGCGACTGATGACAGGTCGCACATTTCAGCTTCAACATGCACCGTCCTCTGTGACTATTTAGGCACAACTTACACAATTGATGTTTATCAACAAACACAAATCGCTCCTTAGGAGGAAGCATTTTAAATTGCATACATTCATAAATCCTATGACTGTCCTGGCAGTACTTACATGATACCCCAGAAGCAACTGCGGCATTAACCGAAGGCCTCATTGGCCTTTGAGGCTTCTCCTCAGCTGTGGCTTCCATAGCTATGGCACGCTTCTCCAAGAAGCTAAGGTAAGAAATTCACTTAAAGTTGGTACTTGCTTCATTTCGCGTTCTAGGTGAAATCCGCGAATAGTGTATGAATCTACCTTTTTGGACAGGACATTAACTAAGATTGTGCCCCAATGTTCTACCTTTTCATTTAAATTTTTTAGTGCAACAAGGTGCACATTCACTGTGGACACAATATTGCGTAATGCAGGTGCTGTACATTTTGTACAATTTGGCAAGTCTAATATACTATTAACATGAAAATTTACAATTTGTGGTATATTATTATACCGGTCATCCAGCAACTTTAACGCTGCGTCGTAGGACTCATCCGTCAACAATAAATTTTTTATGAGGTCTAATGCCTCACCTGCAAGAAATGTGCGCAGATAATATAGTTTTTCACACCGGCTTAAATTACTATCTGCATGGATCACAGATTTAAACATATTTACAAAAGGATAATAATCCATGATGGATGAACCATCAAATGTTCGAATATGAACAGTAGGTAGTTTTTTAAACTTTCCTACCTTGGATCCTGAGTTGGCTTGTTGCACACTGCCTTGTAAACGAGTGTTTATCAGCTCAAGGCAGCTGTCTCTTTTGTCTTCCACAACCTCATACTGTTCGGCATCGCTTGGGTCAAGGAATAATATCTCTCTATTATATTTTTCATAATCCTCAAAAGCTTTGATTAGCCGAAACTTTTTCTCACTAAGCGCTTGTATCGACGCGGAATCAAAATCGGCGGCTAAGCAAAACTTTTGAATTCGGCTTATAGACCCTTTAACGTAACCCCGAGAGGCTATTAATTCTGGCAATTGAGACATTTTTACACGTGAAATCCTATCCACAAATTTAAAATGACAACTATCCACTTTGTAATACAACAACCACAACTAGTAACTATATAAATATACACAAAACTAAAACTTAAAATAATATTATCTCGAAATTAAAGATATTTGACGTGTGACAGTTTCGCAGCGACGGCGACGTTCTTCGGGAACACGCTCAACTGCAGAACGCGTTTAACACTGCACCGACGAAGAAACAGCTGCACCAACGGCCCTCGCCTCTCACGAAAAACACCACTGCTTTATTCTTGCGTGCATACATCCGAACGCACAAATTGTAGTTATGAAATTTTTGTCATGTTCGAAACTTTGATGCCAAACCAAACGTCAAAAATTTTATTTTGATATTGAAATATTTACGTGTATATTTTATAATATTATAACTGAATTTTAAACCTTCCTTCTTATCAATTCAACTCTCTCCAACTTGTATCAACTCTCTTCTACAAAATCTTGTTATGAATATTTTCACATAAAAATTTTTCTTTTATTTTAACTGTCACTTCAATCTTGACCACATTTCAATGAATATTTATTATATTCTTGCATATTTTATACTCTAAGGACCATTTTTTATGTCCCGGATAATCTTCCCCTGGTTCCTGGGTGCCCAGGACTAAAACAACTCACTAAACTTCGTATATTTATTGAGAAAAACACACCAACTCGCTACTACATCGTCTTTTTTTTCTATATATACATACTGTCTTAATTCCATCATAGACAGCAATAAGACACATCGGTACAAAAAGGCTGAACATATTGTTCTGTTATAAACAGTCGCAGCCAGCGATCGCTAGAAATAAACCGGTTTATTTAGGTTCGAAATATCGCTTCTATTTGGTTCCGCTCCGGAATGGTACTTTACGATAGTACAGGTTTTACCCTAATGAAACCGGTTAAATTTGAACCGGTTTCAAGCTCTGGAATAAATACCCGGTTGTGGTACGTGTGGAACAAGCCTTACTGTAGAAAACTACAAGTTTTATTCAACGAACAAAACACGACATACAACGTTTCAAGATAACAAAGGAGTTTCTTGTGAAACGTATGTTCTCATTCGCCAGTTGCGAACCACGTTTCTTTGTCTTCCGTAATGTGTCTTTGAAATATTAAAGCAGAATGCATGGAGACGCGACGTGATTCAGAAAATTTTTTTCTGTACCTCGTGTGCTTATGCTACGCTATAAAATAGTGTATGTAATCAAAAGCGAAATACGGAAATGTTTTAGCCAAACCAAGTAGGACAGTTTGGCGCATTATAACTCAACAATATACTACAGCTAAAGTCTATAACATTTGCACAAGCTACAAAATACTATATGGCCCGCGCTCAATGCAAGCTGGACGTGTGTGTGATACGTACAACCTGGACATTTTCAAGGCAAGGACTAACTGGCATTATCAAGACAAGTACGCTATACCCTAGGCCGCCTCATCACTTACCGTCAGATGAGATCGCAGTTACTTGCCTTTATAGAATAAAAAAAAAACAAAATACATACTGAAATCAACTATTGTAATCGCTCCCGGACGTCAGAAGTACCAGAGTTCTGTGTACTGGAAGGATTTCCATGAACGCGGGGGAGGGGACAGTATAAGATGATCCCTATGGGGGAAGGGGTCAATGGTTACTGGGGGACAGCATAATAATAATAATAAAAAGAAAGAAAGATAATATATATGAAAGCTGAGAAGGACAAACTCAGCAACCTTGACTTGGCTCACGAGGTGACCGCCATGTGGAATGTTGATTCGACGATCATTGTTCCGATAGTCGTTTCAGCGAACGGTCTGATAGCGAAGAGCCTCGACCAACACCTTAAGGGGCTCTCGCTTGATGGTTGGATCAAGGGTCAGATTCAGAAAGCAGTACTACTTGACACGGCACGTATTGTCAGGAGGTTCCTCACTCTGCAACCCTGACCACCGGTAGCTTGGGCCCTGCCCCGCTGCTGGTGGTACTCTAGGTTTAGGTTTTTATCATGTTTTATTGTTTTTATATTGTAATAATCTAGTTCTAAGAAAGAAAATAAATAAAGGAGATAATAATAATAAAAACATTTATTCATTCATATTCATTGTTACACAAAGAAAAACAATAAACAGATACACAGATAGAGTGGCTTCACGCCAGACTTTGGGCGGTACTAACTCTGAGGTCCAGGGTTCGATTCCCGCTCGGGTCAATGTATTAAACGAGCTTTTCTATATTGTGCCGGGTCTGGGTGGGTATGGTACCGTCGTCATTTCTGATTTCCATAAAACGAGTGCTTTTGCTACTTACATTGGGATCAGGACAGTGTATGAGTGTTGTCTAATATAACAATATAATATAAAAACGGAAATAATAAATTGATCCACAAAAAAATAGTAGGCTAGCTAAAATGCTAAGTTAGCATCTAAATAGTAGTTTAGGTGCTAACTTAGTATTTTTGTGGGTTAGGTTAGGTTAGTTTGGTGATCCATCAAATACAACCCATATAAAAATAGTGGTAAAAACATTTTATTATCATTAAATTTGTTGGTATGTACAATGATGATTACGATGTAACCCATCTTAACATAGACATTACAACTTCATCATTAGATCTTATACGTTCATTAACATTACGAGTTTTAATACCAAATGTTTATCTACTTTTGCGTATATTTTCTCGGCAAAAATGTTCGTTGATACTGGCATTGCGGCAAAACCGCGCAGATCCCCAAGGGAGGCATCTGTAGCCATTAGCTGATGTTTAAGTAATGAATGCAAAAATTGCCTGCTCACGTGTGTCATAACATAAATCACAATTTATATGCGTAAGAAATTTATCATTGACTGTTCTATGCCACATAACTGATTAAGAGATTGTGGCTATATGGAATACTGTCTTATTAAAACACAATATTAATAGTATAACAATATTAAGAGAAAGTAGCTTTCTAAGAGCTCGTCTGCGCGAATACTAGACACAACAAAAAAATAATTGTTATCAGACCGGTGGCCGGTCGCTCGACACACAAGAGGCTAGTCAATGATTTATTAAAAGCCGTTCAGTAATTCCAGATAACAGATTAATTTAGCCGCTGATGAGTGTGATATTTGGTATAGTTAAAGTTTATAATGGAGAAGGAGTTCCAAAATATAAAATTTAAAATATAAATCATTGTATATTTTGTGAGTTACGGTCGAATTCCGACCACTGGGCTACCACTAGTTTAATAACCGTCCTTTGCTCTCTTGAGACACTGGTCTGTCTGTCCTTCATTTATACTAGAGTACTAGACTAGCTAACCCGGCGGACTTCGTACCACTTTGACAGTTTCTATGACAACAAAACAAACAAATCGTGGAACATTTTGTATCGAAAAATTAAATTGTAAAAAAAATTTTTGGGATGGACCAGCCTTATTACTTAGAGGTTTGAAAAATAGATTACGACCGATTGTCAGACCTACCGAATATAAAAAATCATAAAAATCGATCGGAGGAATCTGGCGACTAATAAGCATGTGACACGAGAATTTTATATATATATTTAGATATAGCCTGGATGTCCAGGCTATATCTAAATATATATGTATGTACATTAACGAATTGCACCACCCCATCTCTTCCCGTGGGTGTCGTAGAAGGCGACTATGGGACCATTCCAGAGGATGGGCAGCAGCGTCTCTCTGTAATTATTCTCACCTTACTGCGATCGCCAACCCGCCTGCCAAGCGTGGCGATTATGGCAAATTCCCCTCAAAATGATTTATCCTTGAGGGAGGCCTTTGTCCAGCAATGGACGTCTTTTTGGCTGAGATGATGATACATTAACGTTCATAGTAGTGTCTTAGTGGCATTACTAATCGAGGGATTGGCGTTATCATAAACCGGAGATGCTCCCTTACGTAGGTTTGCTTATACATGTCTGGCACTTCTTGTACAATTCAACGGTTGTTTGTAGGTACCACTACATAATTAAATTAGTGAAATAAGGAAGGATACACTCCGTTGCTCCGTTGTAATAGCTGTGGAATGACAGGCAAAACAGAACATGCCAAATATTCCACAGCCTATGTATGCATAATAATATTGCAGTTGGAATTTCGGGTGTATGGTGCCCGGGCGAAGCTTTTGTCAGAGATTTGGGTAGACATCTCTGGGATTAAGGTCCTGCTCCATTTCTTACATATCTGGTTCAAAGAGTTTTAGGTAGTGTTGTTAGAAAGCTCGAGTCTCCCGAGTCGAGTAAAACTCATTGAAGGCTTGAGTCTCATTAGGAGGCTTGATCTTTATATTTTAGTGTCATATAATTACAATTGTTCGAGGGGGCCTATTAGATTAATTGGTTAATAGTTTTAAGTTTTGTTTTTACTTTCTTTTTTTGTTTATTTACCTACTTACTGTTTTTGCCTGTAACTAACATAGAGTAACAATTCAATATTTAATCTACACTCGATCATAACTCAATGACTTAGACCTTAGATAATGGTCTAAGCTCAATGAGTATTAAACACAGGAGGCTCGAGCTATTCAACAACACTAGTTTTAGAACTATTTAACCGAAAATCTCTGCTAGCGTGGTGGGAGAAATTATTTGCTTAATATTATTTATTATTTCTGATGGCGACAGGCCAACCTTTTTAGTAGTAGTTTTTTGATGTACTCTGTAGCTATGTTAGCTCAATTGGAAGAGCACCTGACCCGGTATGTCAGAAGGGTGCAGGTTCAAATCCTGCTCGTGGAAATTTTTTCAACATTTGTTTTTTTGTAATTTGTTCGCAACAAAATTTGCGTTAAAAATTATTTGAACATTTTATATTTGTCTATTTTAGAAGGTTTTTGTTTTTAGTTGCCATTGTCATGGCGAATAAGACGTAGCTATTTAATCTGTGCCCTGATATTGTGCTTAATAATTAAAATACCTGGTAAGGAAGCGTGCTTGTACTATTTTCAGACCACAGCCCCTTTACTACAGTCCATATTTTTAAATTTCTATAGATATATAAAATTCACAAACAGATTACAATCAATGCCTACAATAACATATTTAATTTTGGTAAATCTTGTTACCGTTTTTGACGGTAATCCAAAACGAGTGTACAGCAGATACATGTTCTTTATTCTAATGGACTATTAACACAGTTATAATAGTCCTGTAAACTCATGGGGATAGCTAATATGCGCATGATATATATGGGTTTACGTCAGTACTCAGTAGTCTAAAGGACCTATGGGGATAGAACCACGATTTCTCGCGAGCATCTTTTGTTCAACATCATCATCATCAGCTCATTTTTGTCCCCACTGCTGGGGCACAAGCCTTCCCTAGGGATGGATAGGGAGAACGGGCCATGAACCACCACGCGGGCCCAGTGCGGGTTTGTCAACGACTTCTAATGCAGCCGGGACCAACGGCTTTACGTGTCTTCCGAAGCACGGAGGAGCTCGAGATGATACATTTTTGGTCTTCCATCCGATGACCGGCCTTTGCGACATCGAGCTCTTCACAGTTCTCTTCTCCTCCTCTATCCGTTTGGCTACCAGAAATAGAAATAGAAAAAAAAACTTTATTCGGTACAATATATCACACATATAAATTCAAAACAAAGGAACCAACGCTTCACTTAATTTAAAGCTGTTGTTATTTGAGTTGATTCTTATTTATTTTTATTATTTATCAGGATAATTAATAAGGTTACCTATGTACCTAATTAATTAAACAACATATAACATATCCAACAAATTAGGCAAGTCACCGCCCCGGGGTAAGCTAAGAAAATAATTAAGCTTTCTCGGTGGAAGCACGTTTTATTTTGGCACAGAGAAAAAAAATACATTTCACCAACACACCCTCGGGCGGTACGACTGAAACTGGCAGCCATTTTTATTTGCGAGAATATCAAATGCGAATGCCGACCAAAAAATGGCTAACAATGAAATACAGTAACACCAAGCGCATGGTTTTGGCCGACCGTCAATTTGTAAAAAGATATTTCACGCCGAAAGTCGACGTCTATAATGGTACGCTATCCATTTGAGTATTTTTAATTATAAAACATTTTATGTTGCTGATATCGAAAGCTAGAGCTGTTTCAATGTAATCAAAGTGTTATCTATATATGACAAGTTCATGTTGAAGTATCGAGTTTTGCTTTTGTACATACACTCCTCGGTGGCCTTACCAAGAGCGTCCGAACCGAAGTCCAGGGGAAGGGTTCTATTCCTGGCTGTGTGTAATGCGTTTCATGCTGCAGATTTAGCCTAAGAATACCAATACCAATAATAGTTGGCAGGCGGGTTGGCGATCGCAGTAACGTGAAAATAATCACAGAGAGACGCTGCTGCCCATCCTCTGGATCGGTCCCATCCATAGTCGCCTTCTACGACACCCACAGGAAGAGATGGGGTGGTGCAATTCTTTACCCCCGGCACCACACGGGGTATAGCGCAAATGCTATCAGTTAATAATTGATATTATATCTCATAGTGAGACAAGTATTGACATAGGATCATAAAACGCACCCCTTTACATCAAACCTTTTTTTTTTAATTATAGATAATATCACATACATTGTTCTGATCTCAAGGTAAGTAGCTAAAGCACTCGTTTTTATGGAAATCAGAAACTACGACGGTACCACAACCACCCAGACCCGATACAATACCGAAAAGTTCGGTTTCGACACTGACCTGGCCGGGAATCGAACCCGGGACCTCAGATAACTCTGCGCTAACGCGCCGCCCAAAGTCCGGCGTGCAAGCCACTCGGCTACGGAGGTCGTCAATAACTACAGTGTGACCTACTTAATAATGACGTCACATGCCAGTAAAACAATAATAGTCCGTTCCACCCTATCAGTTGTGTTTCAGCTTCATTGGACCAATTGAAACGAAATAGTTGAGAAATAAATAAAACCAACGCAAAAGCCACTGGCCCTCAAAGTGCAGCGAAACGTGAATATCTCTAAAAAGGTCTGTTTCCGCTGTCGGCCCGCCAAAGTGCGCCATCGGTATGCTACTATCGAGATTAATTGCAGTTGAACTTCCATTTCTGCCGATGTGAGGTCATTTATCTCAACTAAAACAGGTATCGGGGATCCCCAGCCGCATATATTTATTGATGCTCTCAATTTAAAGTATCGTTATTTTTCATGACGTGAATTTTCTTATCGTATGAAAGTATATGAAATAATAAAAACTATCAATGAAACATAACTATTGCAAATGCTCATCGTCATCATCGTCATCACCATCATCGTATTTAAGGAAAATAACATTTCTTTTAAAGTTGAAAAACTTTTTGAAACACAATAATATCTTTAGCCAAAATTGATTACTTCACATTTTTTAGTTAATGAGTACAAGCTTTGCTACAAATAAAATTAAACCATTTTCGATTATTATAATTATCATAAATTATGATACTTCTTCCTAACTCACTTATGCCAAAACATGAACTAAAGTTAAACATAGTGTAAGAGACTTCATCAGTTACAAACCAGTTTTATGCGAAAAGAAAATATATGTTTAACTCCATCCACACTGTCAAGAAAATTTACACAGCAAGTAAACAGAACAACTTTCCGTATCAGAAATAATTAAAACCTCACTTATCTCTTGTAGGGAAATATATTACACCGGCTTATCTGGCTTGAAGAGTTATCAAATTAGGGCACTTCGCACTGGCACCTAATTAACGAGCTGATTACAGACTTGGCCTTGTTTTGGGGGCGCGGGAAAATGTTTGAGAACCGCTGTTTAAGCAAACCTTATTGCTACTTAAAAAGAGGTTTACTCTGTCGAAATACTCTATTTATAAAGTGTAATATATTAAAAGCTAAGTACGTTTGCGAGGTAATGGAAGCATTCGTAGAAGCGTTGTTCTAGCTTTATAGAAAAATATCGAAGTTCGAGTTTGTAGTACGTAGTTAGGTACCTAAATATAATATCTTCTCTACAGATTTACATAATAATATGTGTATGTACGTATACTTAAAAAGTTCTTTTATTTTGTACGACTGTTCCGCTATACAACTGTAGTATATTTCACTATCGAATCTCGGTAGTCCGGGCTTGTATAATAGTCATTTAATAGTCGCATAATGGTCACATAACTGCTGCTGCCGCTGCATTTTTACTGGGCTCGATTTGGGTTGTAATGAATGTTTTGAACGAATTTGTTGGCTGCTTTGTTATATTACGTTGGCATTAAGGTTGTACAATAGATGTGTTACAGCACAACTATTATTGCACTTTTGTTCGGACAATCGGGGCTAGGTAGAACAAAGACTAGGTATGTTGTGTTAATAACAACATTTATTTTATCGGCTCGCAGGAAAGTAATGTTTAGATTAGTGTTTCGAAGTAGTATGACCTTTGTCATACTAACTCAAAACAGCAAAACAGGAAATTAGAACTAAAAACATAAAATAACCGTATCTTTGAATCCATTCATTCTAAATTTTTTGTGAAAAATTTCGCTTTCCCGAAGTACAAAGACGAACGAACAAAATTAATGTCTCCTGTATACTGTGTATAATATTCCGTCATACACACAAAGTACACTTAATTATCGACTCTAGGTAGGCATAAGCCGCGCTCGGAACCAAATGACCGCTTAATAGTCGCTTAATAGTCGCTTAATAGCTGCTTAATGATCTCGTAAGCGCCACTGCCACTGCATTTTGCAGTGTTCGAGTCGGCTTGTAATTAACCTTTTAAAAAAATTGGTTGGTATTGGCAACCTTGTCAAATTACAGTACCACAACGGAAGATATATTGATAATTATTTTATTTCAACACCAAAGTACAGCAATTCAAAAATCTCTTTTTAAGTTCCATCTGTATCAAGGGGGTGCCGCTCGGAATTTTGAAAATTTACGTGTTTTTAAGTCACTTGTGCTAGGCGCTGAATAAGTCATATACATTAAAAGGACTAGTGTAGGTTAGCTTGATCCTTTCACAAGGTCATGGTTGTCTTGGAATTTGAAACAAATACCCCGAAACTGCATAAACAATACGTAAAAATAATGATATCTAAAAACTTATTTCTTCAGACACTTTGTAAATATGCACATAAAACAATAATCCGGAATCAAAATGTTTGTATTGATATTCCGCAGGTGACTGTTGTCTTATTTTTCAATTAAAAATATGAATATTTTCAATATTAAAACTTTTATAATTTTTTACCCAAACGCCTATGATTTTACGAAAGTAAACATTGCTCTAATTAAATCACCAGCCTACTCTGTACAGATATTAGTGTGCGTGCGTATTCGTAGTCGTGCGCCGTTGTCACACCACTGCCACGCGCCGCTCGCTCGCTATATTAAAGAAACTTAAAACTCACTTATTAATAAAGAGGTAAAGTTTTTGATTTTGTTTGTTTGGTTTGAGAAGTAAAAATAATCTATCTCTAAAACTACTAATTCCAAATTATTTTTTCACCGATAGAATGCTAAAATCCTTGCGGTTAACTTATGCTATATTTTAATATGATAAAAAAGTTTATTTTAAATGTTTCAAATCTACGAGGATAAAGTGCTAGTTTTGTATAAAACGCACATAGAACTTTAGAACATAGAAATAAGATTATAAAATAAAATAACAATACAAATATTTTAGCTGAATTTATTTTTCTAAAATATTTTTGACCATGACCGTGTTTCAACTATTTTGATGATGTATGTACAGTAAAAAGAGATTATCAACTCAATAAACACTGTAAAGTTAAGAACCCATTATTTAATTTAAGTTGCTCTAACATATTCATACCATCCTATTAAAAATAGTCGTTTTATAAAATTTAAATATGTTCGCCTTGTTTGGCTACGGGATATATTTAAATTCGAGCTGAAAGCAAAGTCCTACAGCTATTTTAAAATTTTAAATTCCGCAATAGGAAATGTTGCAAGCGCACTTGCATTTTTATGAAAACCTTAACCAAATTAAAAATACAAAAAAAAACAATAAAATACTTTGACACTAAAAAGTTATAAATAATCTTTTTTTGACACAGAGATAAATCACAACAGTTTAGGACCTACCCAAATCTAAAACTATAAACAATATACTTACATCGATATCTGTACAGACAAAATTTAACCTAAAATTATTTATTACAATATTTATAAACAATTAGGTAACGACAAAATTAAACACAAAAAAAACATTAATATTTACTATAGGTAATCAATCAGTTGGTTTTGGAGTCGGTGCCAGCCTGCGTGATACCTACCGGGTTGCACAGAGTGGGTGGAGACGACGAAGGGCGTGCGGGGGGCAGTCCATTGAGTGTTTGACCCGAACGCGGGCAGACGCGTGAGGGCAGACGTCGTTGATGGTCGTTTCTCTATAATATTTTTTTTCGGTGCGCTCGCGCCCATTTGCTTTTTTTCCTACTGTAGCGGAGTAGACGCGGGGTGCACGCGATTGAGTGTTTGACCCGAACGCACAGAACTTTTTACTTGTACTTTTTATTTAGTACAGATTTTAATTGTTAGCGGATTGACATTTTTTATAGTTAATAGTATATAAATAGTAGTATATAATTCAAACAGTAAGGTGATTTAGTATTTCATTTTATTTTTTGTTTGGCTGGCACCGACTCCAAAACTAACTGATTACCTATAGTAAATATTAATGTTTTTTTTTGTGTTTAATTTTGTCGTTACCTAATTGTTTATAAATATTGTAATAAATAATTTTAGGTTAAATTTTGTCTGTACAGATATCGATGTAAGTATATTATTTATAGTTTTAGATTTGGGTAGGTCCTAAACTGTTGTGATTTATCTCTGTGTCAAAAAAAGATTATTTATAACTTTTTAGTGTCAAAGTATTTTATTGTTTTTTTTTGTATTTTTAATTTGGTTAAGGTTTGCTGATTGTGTTTTTTCTTTGGGTTAGGTTTTTTTGAAGGCGGTTTTATTTTTTTTGTAAAAAATTAAGTTTATTTTTGAGTTTTTAGTTTTTATAATTAAACTTGCTATATATTTAGGTTTGTTGTGGATTGTAGTAAAAATTAAGATATTTTATTATGGGTAGACCATCCAGAAGAGCTGTCCTAATGAGGCAGCGCCGAAAAAATGAAACACAAGACGAAATAGACGATAGATTAAAAAAAAGTAGGGAAAGAAATTTGAAAAGAATTTCAAAAGAGACATCTAAACAGCGTTCGCATAGATTTTCACAAATGAGAACTGTCACGAATTCCATTCTACGTAATGAAAGTTCTGAAAGTCGTGCCCGAAGACTACGTTTGATTCATAAGCGTTTATCAAATGAAACTGAAGAGCAACGTTCTCATCGACTTGGTTTAATACACGAACGTTTATCTAACGAAACCGAAGAGGAGCGTTCTCATCGACTTGGTTTGATACGCGAACGTTTATCTAACGAAACCGAAGAGGAGCGTTCTCATCGACTTGGTTTGATACGCGAACGTTTATCTAACGAAACCGAAGAGGAGCGTTCTCAACGATTAAATGTAGTTCGAGACCGTTTATTAAATGAATCTTCTGAAGCCAGATTATCTCGATTAAACGCCATGCGACAAGCGAATCACAATCGTAGGGATGTGTCAGGAAAAAATGATTTTGGTAGGGCAATTAATATTTTTGCAGATGTTCCTTGTACTATTTGTTCCAGAGCATTATATCCACAACAGCGTTGTAACTTACAAACTGCAACGTACAGTTCGATATTACCCGAAGAAATTGTTACTTTAGGTAACATTACGACATGTTCTCGTTGTCAAAATAATATAAGAAAACGTAAAGTTCCAACGACAGCTTTTTGGAACAAGATGACAGTTGCCCATGTTCCTCAAGAATTGGCTAATTTGACTAAATTTGAAGAACGGTTATTATGCCGAGTTACACCGTTTTTAAAAATAATAAAGCTACAAAATCGTTTTTGTCAAGATTGGTGCAAAGGCCAAGTCATATTATTTGCAAAAGACGTTGTTGAAGTAGCTGAACAACTGCCACTTACCCCTAACCAGGCAGGACTAGTTGTGGTTGTGGAAAATCTTGAAAATTTGCAACGGTCCCAAGAGTTTGTAGTGGATATTAATAGATTACGTCTAGCTTTAGCTTGGCTAATATCAAATAATGTACTCTATAGGGATGTTAAATCCTGTTTTGACACCAATATAGATATTTCAGAAATTGTTCAAATTGCTGAGGAGCCCATTATTGATGGTAACGATCCAGTCTTATCATCTATACCTCGAAATGATTATGTGGATTTAAATGAAAACGTTGCTATATTACATGGTTCCTTTCATCAAGCTGACTCAAGATTTGACTCTCAATCTCGAGGCAATCAATGTACTGCAATCGCGGCTGTGGCTTGTGCAGCATTAAGTACAGTTGAACCTAACCAATGGACCAAAATTGACATTGACTATATAGTAATACTTGGAGATCAATTTTATCGTGAATCTATAACTAGAAGACAAATTCCTGCATCTGGAGAAATTAATCCTCAATATCTTGCTGCAAGTGATCTTGCATCACAATTACTTTACAACAGAATGAAAATTAATATTTCAGTTGTTGAAAATATTTACAATGGTCACATAGATACCGATCGTAGCACTGACGGTTTCCCAAATCTTAAAAATGCATTGGAAATGTTTTTCAGAGTAAACTCTTGCGGGTTACTTACAACAAATGCACAGACGGTGGCGGTATTTTGTAAATCCGAAGCTGATAGTTATAAATATTGGCTATTCGATTCACATGCACGTGGACCTAAGGGAGCTAGAGCTCCAAAGCGAGGTGCTGCTTGTTGCATGAAGTTTAAAAATTTTAATGAATTACACAACATATTGCGCCGAAATTTATATTGCTCACGTATGGCACAAGATAATATCAGTCTCAACGTATACTCGCTAACTCCTTTGCTTGTAGCCCTGGAGCACCAAGTAGAAATATTTGGTTCCCTAGAGTTTCAATCAAGACACTCTCGAGAAACGTTGAATACTCTAGAACGGGAACAGCACCAGAATCAGTTACTAACGGTTCAGTCAGAAAGTAATAGATTAGTACACTGTGACACCTCTCAACAATCATCGCGGATTATCTCAACCCAAGAACAAGAGATACCATCTGAGTTAAGACCATCAAGGCATCCTAATCCAAATGGAACTGTAGTTATAGAAACAACAAGTATGCTCCGTAGTATAGATGAATCCGTGCCTAATCTAGAAAATGTGGTTTCTGTAAATCCTGATGATAATAGCAATCACAATATTAGATTAGCCGAAATTACAAGAAAAACAGCGCCTCCTTTAAATGTGGATCGTGAACGCCGAACAGAAGAACTCGCTTGGTATTGTCTATTCCCTGATGGTAAAAATGGTTTTGGGGAGCAACGAGATATTCCAATCACACCTTTGGATTATTTTCAAAGTCGAGTAATGAGTATGGATAAAAGATTTAATCGAAATGATTATTTGTTTTTTGCATTATCGATAGTAGAATATTATCGAGCAAAGGCCAGTGTTTCCGTATCTTGCAGGATGCGTCAAGGCCAGGGCGAGCAAACACCTCAAGGACTGATAGATAATATGCATCTGACCATGAGAAATATTAGAGGGTCAGCATCTTACTGGCAAAAATGTTGCTCCGAACTCGTTGCGATGGTTCGAACTTTAGGCCCTCCTAGTTGGTTTATGACATTCTCTTGTAATGACCTTAATTGGCCAGACATTATTAAGGCTTTACTTATTGCAGATGGTCGAGATGTAAATGAAGCAGAGAATCTATCGTTTCCAGAGCGATTGGAGTTAGTTCAAAAACATCCTGTAGTTGTCTCTCGACAATTCACAGTACGTGTAAATGCTCTCTTGCGTTTGCTTAAACGCCATTCGGATTGCTTAGGTGGCCCTCTTGCAGATTTTTGGTATAGGATAGAATTCCAAAATCGTGGAAGCCCTCATCTACATATGTTGGTGTGGTGTGATAATATCCCAAGTTTTTCTACTCAAGAGGGTATCGAGGTTATCGAAAGGGTTGTATCATGCTCTTTAAATACAACTGATCCTATATTGCAAAAAATAATAGAAGATGTCCAAATACACAAACATACCGTCTCTTGTTACAAAAATCGCAATGATAGTTCTTGTCGCTTTGGTTTTCCAAGGGCCCCATGTGAAGCTACCGTTTGCCTTGGACCTGATGAAGCATTAGAGAATAACGGTAGATTTTGTTGCTTGAAAAGGACTGCCGACGAAACAATGGTGAATAACTACAATCCAATTCTACTGAGTCTGTGGGAAGGAAACATTGATATACAGCCTTGTGGTAACGTCACCGCAGTTTCTTATTATGTTGCTAAATACGTAAGTAAATGTGAACCTCATGACACAGGAGAAGTTGTACGAGAAGCCGTGGCCAAGGCCAAAAGGCAAGGTGGTCCTATCTGGGGCCAACTGTTTGCAGTCTCCATGGCCATTCTTTCGCAACGACTTGTTAGTGCACCGGAATGTGCTTATAGATTGTGTCATTTACCTTTAAAAATGTCCTCCCGTAAAGTGGTGTTTGTAAACAGTTGTAAACCATGCGAACGTTTCAGACTGCTACGGTTCGATAGTGATGAAGCCGCCATTTATAACAATATCTTTGATAGGTACGTATTGCGTCCAGATGAATTAGAAGAATTGAGTCTGGCTGAATTTGCTGTGCGCTTTGAAACAGTTTCAAATTCAAATTGGAGCGAAGACGATGGTGACCAAGAGTTGAGAGATGAAGAGGTTACGCCGGCAAGATTTATACGTTTGCGAGACAACACTCGGATGCGTGTACGAAATAAATCTGCAGTATTGCGCACAAGATATTTCACTTTAAACAGTGATAAAGAAGCGTATTACTACAGTTTATTAGTATGCCACGTGCCATTTCGTCAAGAAAGTGAATTACTACTTGGGGGAGAAACCGCCGAGGAGTGTTTTATTAGGCGTCAAAGGGAACTTAGACCGTTACAGGGCAACGTAAGTGCCGAAGAGTTTGCTCATGCGGAACAAGTTATACAACAGGCTCTTGCTCAAGCAGTTGCCCTTAATGCTGCCCGTGAGACAAATACTAATAATAACAATAATACTCATGCATTGATTTGTGGCGATGAACAAATTATTAATGACAACGATAACTATTGCGAAGACGTGTCTGAAAGATCCATCATGCCTGATGAAATCTTCCTTGGAAACATTCGAGGACTAAACGTAGAGCAGAAGGATATTTTTCAAAAAGTCTCTGCAGCTGTAGAAAATGATTTACAAGGTCAAAAAGGACAGTTGCTAATCTTTATAACAGGTGGCGCAGGTAGTGGAAAATCTTTTGTTCTAAAGCTTCTCGTCGAACACATCAAACGGTGTTATGCACCTACTGTTGACGTTTTGCTGAAGGCAAAATTTGTGGAGGTAGGATCACTGACAGGAGTAGCTGCACGTCAAATACTAGGCAAGACGTTGCATTCTATATTCTCTCTTCCGATTGAGAAAGGAAATACAATGAATTATACTAAAATATTGGGACAAAAATTAGAAAACGAGAGACGAAAATGGCGCCACATTCACTGGCTCATCATTGACGAAATTTCAATGGTGTCGTACGAAAACTTACGAATTATTCATTTACGTCTCCAAGAATTTAAAAATAATGACAAATTATTCGGCGGAGTGCATATATTACTTTTTGGGGATATCCTTCAACTTCCTCCTGTTAAAGGCCATTAGTGCTTTGTCCAACCACCTCGTTTTTCAGCCGAGGTTAATTTATGGCACCAATTCTCATTTTGCGAATTAACAATCAATATGAGACAACGTGATGATCTAGAATTTATTGATTTGTTAAATAGCTTGCGGGTCGGTGGGTTGACGACGGCTCAGCTACAGTTGTTATATGAGCGGCGACAAGTACCCCTGACAGGTGATTTTGTGGACGGGGCTGCTGTTCGCATTTTTCCCACCGTAAAACAAGTGGACGCTTACAACGAAAAAATGACTATAGAGAATTCGAAGGCTCACCGCATATACACTGTAAATGCTGTAGACGAGTCTCGTGAAGTGGCAACGTATGGTAGGAAGCCTCCCGATAACGTTATTCCAAAAGATGTTAATAACTGTGGTGGTTTCCTGTCAACCATTAAATTGGGTGTCGAATCACGAGTAATGCTGAGGCGAAATATTTGTGTTTCGGATGGGCTTGTCAAATGGGTATTTTAAAAGAATTTAAATGGCCTGCACTACGGAGAGACCAGTTAGAAGAAGGGGAGTTACCTGAAGCCGTCCTGATAAAATTTGACGATCCAACTATTGGAGTCCGAATTAAAGCCAATGATGGCTGTGTAGGAATTGGTGCTGTATGCACCACTTTTCAAGCTCAAAAGGGTTATGGAGACGTCGAACGAAGAATGCTGCCCATAATTTTAAGTTGGGCCGTTACAGTACACAAACTACAGGGCACCACACTCGATAGGGCGGTTATCGATCTGGGGAAAAAAAATTTTGCGAAAGGACAGACTTATGTGGCCTTAAGTCGTGTAAAATCGTTAGAAGGTATTATTTTATCAGACCTAGATGCTAACAAATTATTAAATAGACCACATGATGAGAAGGCTTTAATGGAAATGTTGAGGTTACGTAACCTGGCCAGTCCAAATTAAAGCCAATTAGCTGTGTGGCAATTGGTACTGTATGTACAATTTTTCAAGCTCAGAAAGGGTTATAGAGACGTCGAACGAAGAAGTCTGCTGATCATTTTAAGTTGGGCCGTTACAGTACACAAGCTGAAGGGCACCACACTCGATAGGACGATTATCAATTAACACAGCGTTTACGTGCTTGATCCGATAGAGAACCAAAGTCATCGACATAGCCCACAGGATTAGCAAGCTGAAGTGGCAGTGGGCCGGCCATATTAGCCGCAGAACCGATAACCGATGGGGTAAACGAGTTCTTGAGTGGAGACCGCGTATCGGTAAACGTAGTGTAGGACGCCCTCAGACTAGGTGGAACGACGATATTCGCAGGGTGGCTGGCAAGAGCTGGATGAGAGAAGCCGCGAATTGTGCTCAGTGGCGTGCACTTGGAGAGGCCTATGTCCAGCAGTGGACGTGTGTAGGCTGATGATGATGATGATGATGATGATTACGTGCTTATCAAAATTCCGTTCCTTATGGGAAGTGCCTTTTATTACCTACCTCGTTGTCCTTGAGGGAGACTCGCCACGGTCTATATTATGATAATATAATTAAATAAAGAATTATCCCCTAACTCATGGCTGTTGAGGGTTAAGTCCTTCCTTCATCAGCTCACCTGATAAACTAGTAACAATATAACTAGAAGTACAGTCATACAGAATTGAAAGAATTATCTTTTAACTCTTAACCGTTGAGGAGTTGACCTTTCATCATCATCTCAGCCACACGTGATAATGACTACCAGACGCAAATATTGGTGTAGCGTTAGAAAATACACTAAAAACGTTATATATGCCTATAAAATTTAAGGAATGCCCTCGATTTTTCTGGGATCCCATCATCAGATTTAGTGATGGTGACAATGGGACCACTCAACAAGCATACCCTTTCGAACAAAACAAGAATTTTCAAAATCGGTTTACAACTTACGGAGATATCGCGTAACAAACATAAAAAAAAAAAAAAAAACATTCAGTCGAATTGAGAACCTCCTCCTTTTTTTGAAGTCGGTTAAAAAGAGCCTTGCATGTTTGTAGGTATCACATTAAATTCGTATGGAATGTAAGGTTCATAAAAGGCACCGTATTTAAACACTTCGTCATCATCATCATCATCAGCTCTTTTTATGTCGCCACTGCTGGGGCACGAGCCTTCCCTATGGATGGATAGTGAGAACGGGCCTATAACCACCACGCGGGCCCAGTGCGGATTGGTGGTTGTTAACGACTGCTAATGCAGCCGGGACCAACGGCTTAACGTGCCTTCCGAAGCACGGAGGAGCTCGAGGTGAATTAATTTTTGGTCACCCATCCGATAACCGGCCTTTGCGAAAGTTGCTTAACCTCAGCACTCGCAGACCGGGCGCGTTAACCACTGCGCCATCGAGCTCCTCACTTCGTATGAACTCGCATTTATTTTACACGTCAATTTAATTTCAATCCAAAAGATGGAATAGTCTACCAGCACACGTTTTCCCTCCTATGACATGGGGTCCTTCAAACGAGCCGTAAAGAAGCACCATGTGGGCCGGCAGAGCGAGGTTAACTGATGCTGCGTTGTTTTCACTCTGCGCCAGTTATATTCGCGTCTGGACTCCATTTCCATTTAACATCAGGTGGAATGCAGTCATTTGCCTTGTTAACTTTATAAGAAAATATTAATCCTGACGCTTTGAACTCTTCGCAGGGTCCGTAGTTACGGGGAGGCTCCCTGTACATACATTTTCTTTTCAATGTGCTGTGTTTGCGTAAACTTTAGAAAACAATATTAAGTGTTGGTTCTTCTTTATTTATTTACAAACAAAGACAAAAACAAGATAATTTAAAATTAAACTTACAAAAAACTATAAACTATAACTAATACTAACTATAAATAAAAAAAACCTCAAGTCATCCCCATCAGGCAGAGTGCCCAGTGTCCCGGGTGGTTTCTACTAATTTAATAAAAATATCTTTTATGAGTTTGTGAGCCTTTAGGACCATAATGTCCACTTCTTAAAATGACCACTTCCCAAAAGGACCACATCCCATAATGATCATTCCCAGATCGTCCACTTCCAGTAATGACTATTCCCAAAACGACTTCTTCCCACGTCCACTTCCCATAACGACCATTTCCCAATATGCCCATTTCCCAAAACGTCCACAGTTTTCAGGCTACTTATAAAAAGCAAAAATTTACAAAAATAATTATTAATTTTAATATTTTTTTTCTTTTTTCTTTACCTGGGCCCCATGGACCTAAAGTTTCTACCCCAAACGGCTCAAATATGAGATCCCCAGTCAGATTCTCATACCTTCGATGTTTAAGATTCTCTGCATGATTTGCAGCACCGTTCTTATGTTGGTTGTCATAAAATAAATATAATTGATGTTTAAGTCAAATATGAAATAGGTTAATGTTTTAAAGAACTGTTACATGATTTAATTTATATATTTAATGATCTGGAATTCATTATTTTCGTCAACCCCCTATTGTCGATGGTCGCATGTTATATATATGTTATATAACACCTGTTTTTCTATATTGTTTCGGGTCTGGGTGTTTCCTATGTATAATAAGTATGTATTTAAGTATATTAAGTATGTTTATCCGTTGTCTAGTTAACCATATAACGAGTTTCTTAAGGAAGCTTTTCTTGGGACTTGATAATTGGTGTGATTGTAGGAAACATTTATTATTATTATTACATTATTATTATTATATATTTAATGATCTGGAATTCATTATTTTCGTCAACCCCCTATTGTCGATGGTCGCATGTTATATATGTGTTATATATAACATATATATATATATAATGTAATAATAATAATAAATGTTTCCTACAATCACACCAATTATCTAGTCCCAAGAAAAGCTTCCTTAAGAAACTCGTTATATGGTTAACTAGACAACGGATAAACATACTTAATATACTTAAATACATACTTATTATACATAGGAAACACCCAGACCCGAAACAATATAGAAAAACAGGTATTTCTAAATTGATCCGACCGGGGATCGAACCCGGGACCTCAGAGATAGCGACACCATGAAAACCGGTGTGCAAGCCACTCGACCAAGGAGGTCGAGTGAAATAAATGAAAACATGTAACAGTTCTTTAAAACATTAACCTATTTCATATTTGACTTAAACATCAATGACTATAACCTAAAAGTTATTAAGCATGTACTATTATGGTTGCTTTAATATTCAATGCTGATAGTGACGGTTTGCTTTTATTAGAATAATTGAAATGTAGGTAAGCCTAGCATAATATACCTATTTGCCTCTATGGGTGGTTTTGTTATTATTTTTCTGTGGACAACTTTTTATCCGAATATATTTAGTCTTAGTAAGATTGTCAAATTAAAAGTTAAGTATGGCTGTTGTTGTCTCAATAAATAAAATAAATTAAAAAATTAAAAAATTCACCTTCGGCAGGATAGGCTTTTCTTGCATACACGTAAGGGTAGGGGGGTGACCCATCAACTTATTTGCATAAATAAAACATTACAAAAATATCACTTTATTTTTAAAGAAACATGTAGGTAATATAGTTCCAAATCAAAGAATGAATTAAGTAACTTATTATGCATACATCTTTATATATTTATGATTTTATGCAGTTCTGAGAAACATCTTTACGGTGATCGGAACATACCGGCAAATTATATTTTACAAAAACGCGCGTGGTAGTTTATGGCCCGTTCTCCCTATCCATCCATAGGGAAGGCTCGTGCCCCAGCAGTCGGGACATGAATGAGCTGATGATAATGATGATGATGATGATGACGTAACAAAATGGTGACGTCATAGTTTGCCATTCCGATACAATTTCTATTAGAGAAAATCGTTTTGACAGTTCCTAAAAAGTTTGAAACCTCGACAGGCCCTACTCACATAGTAAACAGTATGTGAGACGTTGAATTATTTATATTAACAATGTGATCCTAAGGCAAAAGCAAATGACAGCACCTGCGCCGATGACGTAATTCGCAAAAAAAAAATTGAAATAAAAAAAAAAATTGAAAACGCGCAGAGAATAAAGTTGTTGGGAGTTGAGTGTAGCAAATTTATTCTAGTTTGTCTATAGTTAAACTTCTTCATACAAAAGTAGGCTCTAAATAAACAAAATTAAAGTTTTAAGTCGCGTGGTGCTCTGGGCGTTTACGCCCAGTTGGTGTTTTGACGTAATTCTCGCAGAGGGTGAATTCGCCCGCTTAGAAACAATCGGGTTAAATATTCATCTCTTACACAATTGTGGTCTAGTGGTAAAATTAAACTACCGGTATCTGAGCCAGAGGTCTCGGCTTCAACTTTTAAGCCGCACGGACACATTGGGTCCCTGCCTGATCATGATGCCAATGTCTTAAAATTCAATGAAGCTGCACACATTGTATTTTTTATATTTTGTGCTGTCTGTACCTTTTTCATTTCATTTTATTGTATGGGTTATATGTGAAATAAATGTATGAAATGAAATATTGTACTCTGTTTGGTTAATGGTAAGGTTTTTTTTCCTTTCTAGCTACCACTACTTATTCTTAATGTGTTTAATTTTCCCATATTTAAATAAAAAAGAGCAAGTTTCCGAGTAGTGAGGACTTAGAACTGAATAGAGTACAAATGTACTCCCCGCCGGAACCGAACCGAATCGAACCTGGACCTCTCCTCTAATGCCTCTGGTCTAACCATTAGTTCACGGAGGCAGCTTCCACTCCATTAAATTCACAGTAACTTTTACATTAGAACAATCTGCGGCTTACAACACGCCTCATTCGCTCACCTACATCAAACCCCCGAGCGATCCGGCAGAACTTTTACTGAATTTTAAGTGTTCAGTTTTTGTTTTTGTTGTTTTTTTATTCACGTCACAGAGCCTTCAACATTATACGAAGACTGGCATTTATTGATTAAAATATACAAAATAAAATAAAATACATCAAAGTACATTGAATACGTAAAATTACATATTGTTCCGCGAGTTATAACAGCATTATTCTCTTGTTGTTGCTATAGCTCTGGTCTTTTGAATAAAGAAAACTTCTATATCAAAAGTCAGTCTTACTTTCACAAGAATTTGATAGTATTGAGAAAAGTAAGTGAATGCGTGCGTGCGTGCGTGTGTATGTAAGTCTATGAATAGCCACCTATAAAGTACAAAATTATAAAATAAAATAAAAACAGTGAAGTTACTTAGGGCTCTTTCAATGTGATAAAAGGAAAATTGCTAATAAAACATCGACAATATGTTTAATCTTAAATTTTTTTAATAGAAATGGGTTTTTCTAAAGTTCGTTCTATCATACTTCTCAATAAGCTAAATTGTAACCCTAATGGAATTAAAATATTAAGTTAATACAAGACTTAGCTAGTGAGATTGGCAGAAAATATTACTTCGACTTAATGTCTCGTGCGTTCCATTTGCCGAATGAGCTCACTAAGAGATCTCAGTAATGATTAAAACTTTTAAAAACATTTTTATTACTCTACAGTTGGCATACTTTAATGGGAGCATATTTTGTTTCATAAGTGCAAACATGAACGACTTTTTCACCAATACCACAGATGAAATAACAGCCAATATCATAGTGCTTTAAAAATTCGCGTTCGGGGATTAACGCAAGCTAACTTAGAACCTTAGAATATCTATAGTAATAGTAATAGTAGTAAGTAGTAAATAGACGAAGTAAGTAGGAAATACGTAAAATATTTAAAACTATAATCACAAATATAGTTTGCCTAATTCTTAACTGATCTTTAATATTTGTAAAAATATTAAGATCGGATGTTGATAACGTAGTTGTCGACATTGAACAGGGCATAATATGATAATAGTACAGCGATTATTTAAACCGTTATTTCATAGAAATTACATCTCCATACCCGCCAATCTGACAGCCGGAAGCTGACGGAATTATGTCCGAACTTCTGAAAGCAGGCGGAAGACCGGTACTCGTAGCTCTTCAGAAGCTGTTTAATTCTTTCATACTAGGGGGCAGAACGCCAGAGATGTGGCACGAAGGTATGTTGGTACTGTTCTTCAAAAAGGGCGACAAAACCCTGCTGAAAAACTACAGGCCCATCTCACTTCTAAGCCACGTCTACAAGCTGTTTTCGAGAGTCATAACGAATCGTCTTGGACGCAGGTTTGATGACTTCCAGCCTATCCATCAAGCCGGTATCCGAAAAGGCTTTAGCGCCATAGACCACATACATACGCTGCGACAGGTTATACAGAAGACCGAAGAGTATAACCAGCCTGTTTGCTTAGTATTTGTGGACTATGAAAAAGCCTTCGATTCGATTAAAACATGAGCGGTACATCGAAGTGTTTGTATGAAAGCACCACTATGTCAGTCCGTCTTCAGGACCAGAGCTCGAAACCTATCTAGCTGCAGCGAGGAGTGAGACAAGGAGATGTGATATCTTCGAAACTGTTCACTGCTGCACTGGAAGATGTTTTCAAGCTTCTGGACTGGAAAGGACTCGGCATCGACGTCAACGGCGTATACAATACTCACCTTCGATTTGCTGACGATATTGTGGTCATGGCTGAGACCCTGGAAGACCTCTGCACAATGCTCGGTGACCTTAACAGAGTCTCTCAACAAGTGGGTCTTAAAATGAACATGGAGAAGACAAAAGTTATGTCGAACTTACTCGTCGTACCCACTCCCCTGAAGGTTGGGGACTCTGCTCTTGAAGTTGTGGACGATTATGTTTACCTGGGACAAACGGTCCTGCTAGGTAGGTCCAATTTCAGCAAAGAGGTCAATCGTCGAATCCAATTAGGCTGGGCAGCGTTCAGTAATCTACGAAATATGTTCTTGTCCGATATACCACAGTGTCTCAAGACGAAAGTCTTTGACCAGTGTATGTTGTCAGTGATGACATAAGGGACAGAGACGTGGTCGCTCACTATTGGCTTTATCAAAAGGCTCAAGGTCACTTAAAGAGCAATGGAGAGGGCTATGCTTGGGGTTTCTCTGCGTGATCGAATCAGAAATGAGGAGATCCGCAGAAGAACAAAGGTTACCGACATAGCCTGAAGAGTTGCTAAGCTCAAGCGGCAGTGGGTATGGCACATTGCTCGCAGGACTAATGGCCACTGGGGCGGAACCATCCTTAACCCTTTATAGGGCAAGTTGCGAAATCGGTCTATATTTCGGCCACTTGTATCCCCATAGATATAAGGACTAAACTCCTATAACAAAGCTGTTAACTTTTATTTTTGTATAGGACTTTAGTCCTTATATCTATGGGGATACAAGTGGCCGAAATAAAGACCTATTTGTCGAAATATAGACTGATTTCGCAACTTGCCCTATAAAGAGTTAAGTGGCGACCGCGTACCAGAAAGCGCAGTGTGGGCAGACCTCCAACAAGGTGCATGGACCGACGATCTGTTGAAGGTCGCGAGAAGTCGCTGGATGCGAGCAGCATAAAACCGATCGTTGTGGAGATCCTTGGGGGAGGCCTTTGTCCAGCAGTGGACGTCTTTTGGCTGAGATGATGATGATGATCCAAGAATCTATCCTGACAATGGCCGTGTGCCCTTAAATCTAATGAAATCACAACATGAACGGTTACCAAGATAGTCTCAATCATTTGAACCGTTAAAACAAAACTTAATTAAAATTTAAATCTAAAACTTCCATGCAAAGTAATGTAATGCAAAGTGCCTACGAGTATATCAAAGAGAAATTGCTGGCCGACTTTTCTTGTTACTCCAAAAGCCCCATAACTTATAACGATGGAGGAAATAACAGTTGTTACTCTTGAAAAACACCCCCAACTCGGTATGTAATACTTGGCAAGATATTTTCAATTTTGCCTCAGTGGCGGCGAGGCCGGAACACTTTTGCAAATTGCTGGCTTATATACCGAAACGTGTACCAACCTACTTAGGAGCCGGCAGAGATATTTGAATATGCATATCAAGGTATTTCTTTTCGCATTCTGGAGGAAATATCTGCTAGGGTATTGACTCCAGTATTCAAAGGAACTAATGATAGACATTTTTGTTTTTTAATCATTAAAGAAAAGGATCAGCAACTTATTTCTATCTTTCGCAACACTTGAATGGCCACCTGATTTCTTTCCGTAGTATTTCAATGAGAATTAATCTATGTTATTTTATGCGACAAAAACTCTGTCAAACACTTGTCTTAATGTGTCGACATTCTAAGTACACCTGGTTTACATCGGGACAAATCTATTATTTATTTTCCTTAGAAACGAGTATTAGGTATAAGGAAAACGAATGTGTGTCTCGGTGACCAAGTGCTCCGTATAAAAAGGGTGGGTAACAGGGCTTTGAATAACGTTAAAAATTAGTAACGTTATCTCTTATCGTACGGCATAACGGTAATAGCAAGTTATGCTTGGAAATACCTGGGTGGCATTACTGATTGGCTAAATTGCATTCAGGTAACGAAAAAAGTAACAATACTTGTACTACTAAAGTGTGTTCCAGATTTTTTGGTGCATAGCCCTGGTTATGCAGGGCTAACCAGGGCTATGCACCGAAAAATCTGAATCCGAATTTGGCAAGCGTGGTTATTAAATAAATACCCATCGATTGTGGCAATGATTTAATTTCAATAATGGAGATTTGCCCAGTGGTAAAAAGTATTGCTATTTCATATTTTTTATAAGAAATATTTTAATAGGAAATAAGGAAAAGTGGAAACTAAATTTTAGTCATCCCGATGCTAACGGCACCATAGCTAGCTTGACTTTTGCCATCGTTGCAAAGCAAGTACCTGTGACCGGCGCATTTTACCTCCTCCAAGATGAGATGATGACGATGAATACTCATGATTAATATCTTAAAAGAGTGCCATTATTAAAAATAAACATTTCCGCTCGTCTGTTACGCCTCCAAAAATCATCACACCGATTTGCGTAGTGGCCCGGGGACCTGTCAATTTCATCAAAATTAAGTGCAAACAGGCGAATCCCGTAGCCAGTCGACGCCCGCTGAATATTAATGCCGTTTTGACTTATCTCCCTTTAAAGCCGCCGCCATATTCGAGGCACGAACCTCGATTAACTGCTAATTGCTTTTTATTACGATCGAGCGATGTTTACGCTCAAAATGTTTGACAATATTTTCTTTAAGATTTCCATAAATATTCTACTTAAGCCGCTTACTGACAACCATGAAAAAGCGTTCTCTGTCGATCTGCATACAAACAAAAGGGATGCAAATATTGTGTAATCTACTGGATTCCAATCTAAACATTGAAAAATGTTATTTATTAAAAATCTGAATGTTTTTCTTATAGGTATTACGGATAAGTATACTAAATTTCATTGACTTTAGTGAATGAAAAGATAATTGTGTAAACAAATAGATACTGTTTAGAGGTGACATTAGATTTATTTCCACCGAGAAAGTTTCACAAATCTGTATTTTGTAAACAATAACATTGTTGCAAATATAGTATTTTATAACATATATTTTTCTTGGCGTTGTATGTTGTATACTTTTTATAGTAAACATGCATGAATTTCAGTTTAAGGCATTTCAGAGTGTTCAGCACCTTAAGTATTTTCAGCTGTTTTGTGTTTTTTATTCATTCTTATAGAGAAAGGAACCTTCTAGGACCGAATTAGCAGTTGATCTCCTATGCCCTTCAAGGTGAGACGAATAAGATGTTATGAACCTAAGTAGTCAAACAATTCCGTTGTATGGGCGTATGTGTGTCTTATGTAAGTTTTCCACACAGATATAGCAATAGCCTCTAAAGTTAAGTCTTGTTACTTAACGTTCAAGTTGGCACAGCAATGAAGGTCACACTTGCTTGGCGTTAAGTCTAGATTTAAACTTAATTGTATGTCCAGTCCCTAATCTTAACAAGACAACGAAAATCCGATTTGTAAAGGCACTATTATTATTTCAGATATTGTCATTATTTCTTTATTTAGGTATTTGTGATCGGTTTTTCAAAACCTGGATTTGCCAGTCATTACAGGGCTCATGATAGGAACAGGAATGATTAGTCTGAGTCGCTGTCTCCAGATACGGTGAAGAATATTTCCCATATTTCTTTACTTACATATGATAGTTCTTGTTCAAAATTACTTTTAACTAATACACTATATCTAATTCTGCATGTTGATAATGTATTTTATTTTTTTCTGTTAATGCCGTGTACAATATTTAGGTTAACAAATTTACAAAGAACAAATAAGAAAGTACGACGACAGTTTGTTATCTGTTTTTTTACCTATCAAATAAATAAATAGTTTTGTTGATCATCCATAATAAATAATAATCACCAGCTCATTTTATATCATCACTACTGTAGCAGCAGATGGATGGATGGAACCCATGGATAGAAACACCACAAGGAAAACGGGTCATAAACCACCACGCGGGAAAAGAATATATACACTACCGCGAAAAGAAGCGACACTTAAGCATGTGTGCTCGTAAAATCGCTTGCGGCTATGTGTGGGTGTCTGGATCGGCGCGGAGGCCTTGCGCGGCGGTCGGGGCGTGGAGAGGCGGTCTGGAGACCACCTCGGCCGAGGGCTGAGTCGAGCGAGCGAGCTTCTGTGTATGACTCTGTATTGCGCACCGCACGCACGGACTGACTATATCAACTCTAGCGTTTACGTTCCGCTCAAGGTCACCGGCGCTCGAGCTCTCACGTACACGGAGTGTCACCGACCGGTGTGACGCGGACTCAGTGTGGATTGTTAGTTGTTAACGGCATACGTACGTTTCGAAGCAGAACCTTTACGAGCCTTTCAAATGAGAAATAAGTAAATACTTCTTAGTATAAGGTATTCATAAATTGTATATATGAAATAAGTATAAATAAATAAATAAATACTCTAAAGATAGACGTACGTACTTATAAAGACAATGCATAAGGGAACAGTTCAAGTTTGTTCAAAAGTTTCTGGGTAAGTACACTATGACTTGAAGTTCCCCCCCCCCCCTGTTTCTTTCTATTTAACCTCAGCACTGTCACTTGCTAGTCAGCTAAGTGTATGAAAACACTGAAGTTAAACGTGTTAGCTAGAAAAGTTATAACTTTCACCATAGTAATCCGACCCTTAAAAGATAATACGATTTGTACCTCCCAAGTTGCTATTTTCGGCTGACGAACTTCGTTTGTTTAATTAAAACTTTGGTGTTCATCTAAGACCGGCTGTGATCTTTTGAATAGAGTATTTATATCGGCATCAAGCTAATGATGGATGTTATTTTCTCTTTTTTAATATATATATATATTTTTTATGTTATCCTTTCCTTGGATTATATTACTAAGTAAACAACCATACGGCCTGCCGCCGATTAGCGTCATTAGCGTCCATGGGCAGAAGTGGCCGCTTTCTATTAACACTTCAGCCCCCTAGACAAGTGGCAAAACGCTTATAAAATAGAAATTAGATAGATTGATTATTGTATGGGATTGACATAAACGTCATTTATACGTATCGTTGATTTATGTCAGTCCCGTACAATAATCATTCTATTTGATTTCTATTCTATTAGCGTTTTGCAACTTGTCTAGGAGGGCTGCCCATGGACCGCTTAGGGCGCACGCCTCGGGCGCCAAAGATAAACAAATTAATGTGTGAAATAAACGCGAGCAGATCCGTAAAAGTAGTTTTATTTCAAAGTGTAGCATTAGAAAACAAAAGAATACTGTATAATTCATGTCATCAAAAACATATCTTGTAAAAAAAAACCAAGTCTCGCAACTCAGTTCTTCTACCGTAAAAATTTGTGAGATCCATGTACTTGATACCAAGTCGGTTAATTTATTCAGTCCCTACATCACCATCATCATCAGCTCATTTTATGTCCCCACTGCTGGGGCACGAGCCTTCCCTATGGATGGATAGGGAGAACGGGCCATAAACCACCACGCGGGCCCAGTGCGGATTGGTGGTTGTTAACGACTGCTAATGCAGCCGGGACCAACAGCTTAACGTGCCTTCCGAAGCACGGAGGAGCTCGAGATAATACATTTTTGGTCACCCATCCGATGACCGGCCTTTGCGAAAGTTGCTTAACCTCAGCACTCGCAGACCGGGCGCGTTAACCACTGCGCCATCGAGCTCCTCAGTCCAGTCCCTACGTTATTACGTAATTAGCTAACCTAACAACATCTTACAGTGACTATATCAATATTAAAAATCTTTTATATTTAAATAAATATATTGACTTGGCCATCGCATAAAAACACAATGTATCTCACAAGTAATACATTATTAAATTAGATTGTTTAGTTAGTATATATTTATATAATTACAAAGTTATTTATGCAGTTGGTGTATCTAGAAAACTGGACCGAAATTGCAAAATATTTTAGTTTTTCCTTGATTTATACACCAAACACTAATTGTATTCTAAATTTGAAGCTTCTATGTCTGCTAAAAGTGCCTTAGAGTTTTGATGATCGGTCAGTCAGTCAGTCAGTGAGTGAGTGAGTGAGAAAATTTAGTAACTTTGACTAGTTATAATTCTTAAACTACTGGTTCAAATTGAATGAAATTTGTAATATACCGTGTTTATACAATGCCTGCTTGGTTACTGAAAATTCAGGCTTCTAGTTTTATCCACAACGAAGTTCTAGGGGAGTCGAAAATGGCCTGAACTGTTTCGAGAAAAGGATGGTACGACCGTGCCGTTTTCTTGCTCGACTTGGCGCGGGCACTGCCGTGCTCCCAAATAATCTTACCAATTATAAAAATGCTATTTTTATTATTAAAGCTAATGAAATATAATAAATAACGACGTCTGAAGATGACAAAGATTTTAAATGAAAGCTTTTCGCAGGGTGCGTCAAAGGACGAACTTCTTTACATTAATTAAAAGTTTACTGTCCACCGACCGTCTCAATTCCAGTCCTTACCATTGTTTTAACAATAACCCTTTTTTTATTCGTCTGGTGTTTCACTCAAGTTCACGTAATGTTTTGTTGTGCAAAGACAAAGTATTTTTTTGATGTGTAACATCTTTCCGCTGGCATTCTATATAAGCAATTTGTGGGAGTGATTTCGTGAAATGGGACGGAAGTATGTGTAACAGTGTAACAGGAAGTCAGGAAAGCGCGCAAGCGCGCGCCATTTTATAAATTTAAAATCGATATTATAAACATGACATATTATTTTTATATGTGACATATTATGTCATTTTTTTATGTGTAGTTCGTTCCCTCTGCGGAACCGGCTAAGGTCATCTGACCATGCTGCCATGTCATTAGTTTCTTAATTTCAACGGTATTATAATCCTATTCGATGATGATGAATGATAATAGAAATGAGAAGAGAGAAATGATATACCCCCCAACCCCTCGAGTATCTGTAAACATTAGGGCTTGTCAAGTCCTCGGGCGGACTTCTCGAGAGAATTTGAAAAGTGACGTTGCACTGTTTTGTTTCATTTGCCAACACTCATGCACACTCATGAACACTTAAACGGTTAATAATCCACCATTATTTCACATTAATATTCGCGTTAACACAAATTTTAGAAAATAAAACAAAACCGCAGACGTGACTCTTCACTTTCTCGCCAAGAAGCCCCATATTGCAAAGAGAATTTAACACTACGTTTACCATATTGTGTCATTTGACTATCAAAAGTCATTTTGATATGTCAAATGTCTTCTAACGAGTATTTACTGCATTTATTTTATATTTATAAAACTTAGAGCATTAATTTGGTTTAATGCTCTAAGTTATAAAATGATGTAATACCTGACCCATTTTTTTCAGAATATAATGTTAAAATTGCTTATTACTAAGGTGAGATGTCAAATGTTACTTAATATACTGTAAGGCTCGCTCGTTTTTTTTATTTATGTAAACTAAAGTGTTTATATTATTTTTGCACAATGCTATAGTTATATAGTAAAATTATATAGTTAAGTACAAGATAAATATTTAAAACTTGTAATATTGTAACTATATAATTATAGCATTGTAAACGCAGAATTAAAAAATAATTAAAAAAATTGAAGGAATTACGTAAAGTAAAAAGTGTTGAATAACTTCGGCGGGCTGGTTAGAACCACGATAGCTCAATTGGAAGAGCACCTAACCCGGAATGTCAGAAGGGTGCAAGTTCAAAGCCTGCTCGTGGAAATTTTTTCAACATTTGTGTTTTTGTAATTTGTTCGCAACAAAATTTGCGTTAAAAATTATTTAAACATTTTATAAAAATAGCTTGCTTACTTCTTAACTGATCTTTAATATTTGTAAAAATATTATGATCGGATGTTAGTGACGGTAGTTATTGACATTGAATGGGCGCCTTTGGCTTTCAAAGTAAAAAGTGTTGAATAAATTCGGCGGGCTGGTTAGAACCACGATAGCTCAATTGGAAGAGCACCTGACCCGGAATGTCAGAAGGGTGCAAGTTCAAATCCCGCTCGTGGAAATTTTTTCAACATTTGTGTTTTTGGAATTACGTAATTATAGATTGTTGTTATAATTGCAAAAGTGTTCTTTCCACTGTGAAGGTAGTAACTTCACAGTGACGTGATATCGCTGGCTTGCAGCGAAAATCATAAACTACACGAAAATCACAGAGCACTGTGTGACAACAGGACCGGTTATCCTAAGGTCGTGGGTTCGATTCCCACTGAAGCTTCCTTGACAGTGACAGTACCTTGAGTTGTTCTTGTACCGGGCAGCGCATATACCCTACCGGGCAGCGTTTCCTCTACCGGGCAGCGAATCCCTAGGGCACACTATTCGCCTGCACTCCGGAGGCACATCTACAAGCGCCTACCCGCCTGCATTCCGGAGGCAGCTACTGCGGTGATCCAGCTTCGGGACCCAGATTCCACCGGCGCAGTCTACGGCCTGGGTCTAGGCTGACCTAGGCGCCGAACTGCGCTCGCGTACTCCAACCCGCAAAAAGCTAAGTCCTCTTTCTAAACCGCGCGACAGTACTGAGCAAAACAAGCGACCGACGTTACCCACTTCCCTGAGCAAAATAAATTGATTGTACCAGATTACACCTTTTATTTCTAAATCTCTTTCTGAACCTGGTGGTGCCTTGTTAGGCCTTGTTAGGCCTTGTTAGGTCTTGCCTGGTTAGGTGGTGTTCCACAGTGCTTCAGTGGCCAGAGACAAAAAATTCTCTGTCAGACTTTTGGCAAATTCACAACTGTATAAAATACTTCTATCGATCAAGGTTCAAATGACATTTACAGCAGTTGGACCTTACCCAAGGAGTTTGTTTCGCAATGAATATGCTATAATAATGTACAGTATATTGGACGTATCCCAATAAGTTTTTAATGCAACAAATGTATGTAGGTACCAAAGGATAGTAAATGGTACGTCATAAATATTTTCTTATCATTGGCATCTCGAATCTCGTGTCTTTATGTAAACATATTTATTTTCTTGACTGCACCTTAATATCTCAGTAAACTAAGAACAATAGCATATATTATGTCCTATCCCACTGCTGGGCAAAGGCCTCCATCATTGAAATCAAGTCATCGCTACAATTTACGGGTATCGGCTTACTCACCACGTTTGCTAAATAGTGTCAAAAAACCGGGCTACGCATCGAAACATCTGAACCACACTTTGCCCGACCTGGGAAATGAACCTAGGTCTTCCAGGTATCAGACCGAGGGCTTTGCCACTCGAGCACCGAGGTGTAAGGAAGAGCAGGTAGGCTACTTTTGAACGCAAACTCAATCTTAATACAATTCCAATGCGATTAATATGTATCGATATTGGGACAAGTTTTGCAATTTCGGAACGCCCCATCTCGATAATAATTAGTTCACTCAATTTCCACGTAACTTAATTCTAATGTGGCGCATTATCGCTTTTAAGAGTGCCATTTGACATTTTTTAGATTTGTGATTGGAAATTGATTAATGCAATTGTGTTTCAAGAGTAACCCTACTTGAGGCAGTAAGTCATTTTATTTTCAATAATACAGCGAACAACAGTTACCTTTATTTAATACTAGCTGAACCGGCGGACTTCGTACCGCATTTTTTTTAATATAGCCTATGTTACTCAGCGCTAATGTAGCATTCTAATGGTGAAAGAATTTTTGAAATCGGTCCAGTCGTTTTTGAGTTTATTCGTTGCAAACATACATACATTCAAAAATACAAAGGTTTCCTCTTTATAATATTAGTATAGGCTTACTTACAAAGAACATAACAACGCTGATTATCTAACACTAGTGGATCCGGCAGACTTCGTACCGCTTTGACAGTTTCAAAAGTCTGTCAAAATTTCAATAAAAAAGTATAAAAAACTACCAAATAGGTTATATTCCAAACATCAAATCCAAGACCTAAGTAGTCAATTATGAGTTTCATTCCTGTGGGAATATCGGGATAAAAACTTACATGTGTTAATCCAGGTTATAAACTATCTGTATGCCGAATTTCATCCAAATCCATCCATGCGTTGCAGCGTGAAGAAGCAACAAATATACACACATAGGTACAAATACAAAAAAAAATACAAAAATATTTATTTTCGTAACTAGATTAAGGATACATTTACAGATTTTTGGGGACTTCTTTTAGACATACGTATATATCTGTTTCAGAAGACCCCGCTCTTCCATAGCCATAAACATTTCCAGTTTTTTATTATTAACTAATTATACGTAATTTACATATGAGTGGTGTGTGTATACTCGTAGGTACACACAACTTTCGCATTTATAATTATTAGTGTAGTTGTTGTTATGGCGATAGACATAAATGCCATTAGATTTTGTCTAACGCAAATTTGGTTCCATAATCGAGTTTGGAATTTCAGCTCCGCGGTAATGGTTCCGATATTATTATTTCGCCCGTTAAATATTGTTATCGAAATTCGTAACTTTCCACTCAAGTTGCAAAGAGACAAGAGCCGCTCTGCTACTTCCAACAACTCGGCACAGAAAACAACTTGATACACAATCGAATATGAATTTATTTGATATAGCGAAAGTTTGCGCAATTCATTGTGTAGGCATCGTTAAAAGATGGTTTTCTTTGATTATAACTTTTGAGATGTAATTTGAGAGAAATATAGAATTAATTGTTAAAACATTTTATCAGTATTTGTTTTTAAAGCTGTCTGAAATACGAAAGTTCTTTTTTAAAGTAGGCAGGCATACCTATCTAACATTATATTGTTAGCTTTATAAAAAAAAACAAATAAAAAAATATACAATAATTAACATGTAGCATGGTGATTGGAGATGCCAGAGCAGGGCAGGATTAGGGTGGGGTGCGAGTCAGATGACCTCCACGTGGTGCATCCTGGGCAACGAGTGGTTCCAACGGTCTCCGTTGGAGAAAGTTGGACCCAGTCGGCTAACATCTGGCAGGCAGGAGCCCCCCTTTGGGGCCCTGCCTCTCCTATGTGCGTGCCTACTCTGGGCCGCACAACTCGCTGCTTCTTCTGAGCAGCTTTGAGAGGAGTCTTGGCGGCGCTCCTTCTGAGCGTCGTCTTTTGAGGGATTCCGGCACCTCTGAGGTTAGCGCCGAGTGTTGGAGGCGGATGACCCGAGTCCCGGACGAACCGGCTGGCGAGTGCCGAGCCTAGTACTGGTAGACTAGTACCAGACCTTTCGGCCTAGCCAGCCTTGAGAGGAATGGGAAAGTCCTAGGAACGGCCGGTCAGCTGCCGGGGACGCGCCGTGGGTAGGGGATTTTGCCTCTGAGTGTCGGCGTCGACTTCGAGTGCTGGGATTAAGTGTCTTGTTTTGTCCTGTGTGGGTGTCTTTGTTTGTCGCCGTGTGTGTCTTTTTTGTGGGGTATGACCCTGAGTGCCGCTGTGGCTTGAGCTGAAGCGTCGTATGGCCTGGGGTTGCCGCTGGGGCGGCCAACCGGGCGGTGACCGCCGTTGGCTCATCGGCGTCGATGCTTGCCGACAGTGGCCTCTGGTGTCTAAGTTTGCTGTGGAAGGTGCGGAGACTAGTCTCCTGCCGGACCGCAGAGAGGGGCGCTTGCGGATGCAAGCGGCGTGTGTGTTAGGGCTTTGGTGTGGGTATGACCATACCTCCCCAAAAGCCCTAGGGTCGGAGGACCATTGTGTTGTTTGTCGTTTTTGTTTTTTGTTTGTGTTGTCTTGGGTGGTGCACTTTCGGTGTGCCACCCTTTGCCGTGGGTTTTGTGCCCTTTGTTTTTGCCGTGGGTCTTAAACCCTAAATGCTGTGTGGTATCAGTACGTGCCCGTGTACTGGCGCGCGGCCGTCAAAGCACATGTCTCCCCTCGAGGGAAGAGGTGTGCGGAGATAGCTGTAGGTTGGTACACGGGCGCAGGGTGGCAGCCGCGGTTTTAATCCCTTCGGGACGCGTAACGTGGTTGTCGCCTTATTTAGTACTCGGATTGCCGTCCTCCAGGGGTTTAGTGGGTATCCCCCTCCGTCTCGCCCTCCCTTCTGGAGCTGACGAGGCTTCTCGCCTCGTCAGTGGGTGCGGAAAGGCGGACGGGTGAGTCCCACATAACCGGGTGCCCTTCAGGGCTCCGGTAGTCGTAATGACTTCCCCTGGGTCAAAAAAAAAAAAAAAAAAAAAAAAAAAAAAAAAAAAAAAAAAAAAAAAAAAAAAAAGGGCAGGATTAGGGTGTGTATGAAACCCTTACCGGAGGAGGATAAATTAGGCATTTTATTTTTATACAGTAACTTATATTATCAGGGGAGGCAAATTAATGGAATGAAAAGAAAAGGATGTATGGAATGAAGAAAAAAGAAAAAAATAATTATAAAAACACAATGTTGAAAAAATTTCCACGAGCAGGATTTGAACCTGCACCCATTACATACATCGGATGTTAATGACGGTAGTTGTTGACATTGAATGGGCGCCTTTGGCTTTCAAAGTAAAAAGTAAATAGTGTTGAATAATTTCGGCGACTGGTTAGAACCACCCGGTATGTAAGAAGGGTGCAGGATCAAATCCTGCTCGTGGAAATTTTTTCAACATTTGTGTTTTTGTAATTTGTTTCGCAACAAAATTTGCGTTAAAAAATATTTAAACATTTTAAAATAAATTATGTTAATGTATTACCTGCAATTTACCTGTATTACCTGTATTACCTAAATTATTACTTGAAAAAGGTGTTGAAAAAATTTCCACGAGCAGGATTCGAACCCGCCGCACCCCACGACATGCTTAGTTAAGTGCACTACGCCTCTACCAACTATGCTATCTGTTCAACCCTCTATAAATGCCATAGGGTGTGGTACCAAATCCAGCTGGTGGAAAATTTTCAAATAGATTAGCTTGTTCACTACAAAAAAACAGATGGCAAATGTTTGGTTTGGTCACAATGAAGCCATGCTCCCCAGGCGCCTCTTTGGCTAGGCTCATTTATTACAGCCAGTGAGCGAGCGAGATCCATGTTTTGCTTAAAGCAAATGACACTATCCATTTTAGATTTACTGTACCAAAACCCAGTTCTTTTTCCAAAGAGAAAACTTACAAAACGAGTAAGTTTTCAGAACTCTTGATTAATTTGACTAAAAAGTCTCGTCTCATACATTTCTGAAATAGTCGAACATTATATTTTTCTTTTACTATAATAAACTATCCCCTGCAGTGTCAAGCCATTCGGTTAACACCGATTCTGCCACTATTTATTTCTTATTCATTTCGTTTACACTCAGCTCCTACGAACGCGCTGCGGCAACTAACAAACTCTTACGTTATTACTATTTCGTGTCCCCAGGCGCCAAGCTGACTGGGCCCATTTGGCCGGGATCCAATGCCGATATCGTGTGTTAGTGTCGTCGTGAAAGTACGTCCACAGTGGTCGACTAAGCTTAATAGACTGACTGTTTGTAACCTTTATGGTTAGCAGTATTGGCAAAAAATGTATTGACAAGCTCAGATTTCAGGAGAAATTTTACACTGGGATCTGTTGTGACCTGTAGTAGGAATGTCACAAATACCCACATGTGCTAGTTTTAACGAAACAGAGAGTATTTTGTATATTTTGATGTAACTATTAAATAGTCATAAAATTATTCTAACTCAAGTGACCTTATTAGTTTAAAACTAATAAGGTCACTTGAATTAGAATAATTTTTAAAAGGATTCTTACCATATTAATTATTTATCACGGATAAACTCACACACACTGTGATCACGGCACATACAACTGTGCCGAAATATCGGATAAAGAGATCGGAGAAGAAGAAGAATTATCTATAAGGCGTACCTTCAAGCGATGTAATGACATCAATTCAAGGAGGATTTTGTCTAGAAATGGGATAATATTAGGTTAAAAACCTACTAACGTACTCCTGAATTCTTTCATAAACTTACTTATTACTTACTCAAACCGCCTGCGTCTGAAGATCCAAACAAAGGGAAAAGACATCAATAGTTAAATCGTAAATAAGATCACAATAAGCACATTTTTCTAAGCGCGGCGCCACCCTGGCGGTTGTCAATGGCCGTTTGGAGTTTGGCCAGTCAAGCAGAAGTCATGGACCCAGCTATACGCTGTAACTATGACGACAGAAGTAGCGATATTTATTTACCTTATTTATTTTCTCAAACGTGCTTGGAAATCGGATCATTATTCTGGCAAACTACTTCGAGATAATTCGATATTGCTGATGTATTGGTCGATATAAGCGAGCGAGCGTTCGGCGAAGTTAGTATGAAAACCTATTTATTAAAAAAAATAAAAAATATTTGGAACTAAAACATGGTAAGTCCATTAAAATTAACGAGAGTGCAATAAAAACTGCAGTAGTCATAGACTGGGTTCCAGTATTTTGAGGCGATAATGCTCCAAATGTAACAAAATTTATAAACTTAATTACTATTTACAAAAGAAATGTATAATGAGAGTATGTGAGGGTGTGTGAGAGGGTGTGTATGAGGGGGGGTGTTTAAACACGTAAATTTTCAGTCTCGTTAATGTTAATAATGTTAAAAGACTCAAAACTGTCAACCCAAAAATGAAATGAACTTTTTACTTCTAAGTATGGCAAGCAAGGAGGTACTAACCTGGTACTAACTCATCAAGGATTTTATTTTACATTCAAGCCTGACACCCGAAAATACAAGCCATCTGTGGTAGAAGGCAGAATAGCATCGAGATCCTTTGAGGATACAGGAGAAATACATTAGGCATAGCAAACCAATACCACAGCGGCCGGGAAGATGCAGATGGTTATAAGGGACTCTCCCCAGACCTTTTCAAGAGAGAAGGAAGGCATACCCACAGTTCCTGTGCTTTTCCACACATGCCACCAGGGTGATCCGGTACCGCTTTATGAAATCACTAGAGTTCACCTTAGCTTATAGCATCTAGATCCCAGCTTAATAACCTATGCGAGTTCAGTTGCAGCACTGGCTCATTGCTCCAAGCAGCCTTATGAACCACCACACTCCCACGATCCAGTCAATCTGAGCCGAGGTTAGAGACTTTAGAGGCACCCTTGGGCTGCTCCACTCCCGTTCCGATCCGAACCCCTCGAATAATCTAGTAGAGAAAGGGAACACGCTTGTGTGATGCCATTCACTCTAGAAACTTTCTGATGGGGTTGTCACACGGCTTGAGGAACCCTTAAGTTTCTTGCCGCCATGGTGCCGCTGAAAAATCCGCATGAAGCCATCAGCAAACTCTCTCAAAAGCCGTATGAAAAGAGCGAAAACGGCTCGACGTTGTCCAACCTTCGTTGACAAGAGAAATGCTACGAAGAAGTCTTTTGATACAGTTGCTCAAATAGAATCGCGTATTCCTCACAACATAGTCAAACCCTAATACATTCAAACATTTTAAGAGGACGCTGTAATACAGCGAAGTTGATATTAGATGCAGCGCAGAGACGATATTTCAGTTGGACTTTTGTTCATGATACATGAAAGTTATATTGGTTCGGAACTTTCAGTACATATAATTTTATTTATTATAGTACCTAAATTCTGAGAAGAAATTGAAGTAATAAAATAAACAGTCTGTATTAAGCTTTGATTTTATAGAAAACAGATCTTGGCGATTGACCTGAATGTAATCAAGTTCAAAAAAATTAAAGAAAAATATCAATATATCATCCACCAAGCATAATCCACCACTCTAGCCCAATACGGGCTGGGTCTTATTCAAACGTAGCAATTTAAAGAAAAACAGTCTAATGCTTGAATATTTTACAGGTTAATTTCGTTTCATAGCTTTCCGGAGATCACAAACGGTGAGTAAGGTGAAAAAGGAAATTGGGTTGTCCCAAAAATAACATTAAAAGCTAAAAAAATACCGATGAATGTAAATTGTAAAATATTATTTTATAAAGCACGGTTATAATGCCATAATTATCTCTCATAAGGTTAACAATATTGTTGATATGGTCACTGTTGTAGTCTAAAATTAAATAATCCTTAAAGAAGCATGACAAAATTTTTCTTGCGAATGAAGGAGATCAAAAAAGTCACTAAATTTGGGGGATGACCAATATCATGTTTTTTTTTTATTAATGGTCTACAAAACTGGTTACAAGCTTAACTTAAAAATATCATTATTATGTTAACAAATTATCGTGCGATAGCTGCAACCTATTACATGTAGACACAACATGAGCCAACACAGTCCAGAAATACGCTTTACAAATTTAAAATTTTTAGATTATACATAAACTTGTTTACTTGTTTTTATAAATTGTTTTTAATTTAATGGTTTATAATAAACTAACTTAGAGAGGTAATCGTACTAAAAATTAGCTTCTTTCGCAGGTAACAGAGATAAAAAAACAAAACTGGTACAGGGATTTTAAGCCGATATTTTTCCGAGGCGTACGGAGGTTAGGCACCAACGTAGCTCTTCCTAATGAAAAAGAAGACCAGTTACCGTAGCCGTAATCAGCCTGTTTTTTTTATATCTAACGGGTAAGCACTTGGCCCAACACTATCACTAAGGTCGAAGCGCACTTTACCCGAAATCCTCAACTATTGAGACATGGCCGTCTATGACTACAATATATGGCTTTCCTCGCAACTAAAGTTACTTACGTATGGTGTACTTCTTGTCCGAGTGGCGAGAGCTTCTCGTTGCTTGCGAAGTCCTTCTCTTATACCTCATGATGCACTCTAGAACAAGAAAGAGAAAATACAGTCTTTCAGCGGTCTATTAAGGACCGGGACTTCACCAAAGCAAAGTAATACGGCAAGAAGTGGAGATGTCTCGTAATCAACTAATGAGAGGATAGGAAAGTAAAAATTTATTATTATTGGTTAGTCTCGCTTTGATAGAGATGGGGTCTAACTCTTTAAGCAGCGCTATGATCGACGATATTGTTTTAAATATGGTGCGGGAGATTTGTAGGCTGAAAAATGTAGTCATATTTGAAATGAATATCTATTCTAGGTTTAAAGACATTTATTCCCATAAAAACAATTAAGTTCATTCAAACTTAAAACTAAATTAATAAATCCAGGCGCAGCGCAACTGCATTCTTAAAATTAAACGTAAACATGAATAGGACAAGTCACAAATCAGCTGTGCTCCGAACGCATCACAGTACACTTTTTAACCCCCGACGCAAAAATTACGGTGTGTTGATGAAAATCGGTTCAAGATGGCCGCCGCCACAAAATGGCGAATTACATTTTTTTCACAACTCCCTTAATATGAGTAGGTATCAAATGAAAAAGATTGACTAGTAGAATAATGTACAGTATATTGAAAGGGAATGAGGAATATTAACTAAAGAAATTAAAACTAAAAACTTGAAAATTATTTTTTTGTCTGATCAATGCCCTAGCTAGATTGATGAGGAAAGTGGTGTGATGAGTGAAAGTGGTGTGACACTCTATTGAAAGTGTGAAATGATTTGTACCTTTATTTACTATATACACAACAAAAAGAAACATAACTCAACTGAACTTAAAAAAAAAAACAGAAAAAAACAGCAAATTAAATACTAAATACCTATAAATAAAAGATGTCCTCCAACTGTGGGCTCATGGGAACGTTCCCAAGAATGCTGCCAACATTGCCAAGCTAATACGCTGGCAGAGGTAGCTACCAGCCTTCTTGTCACCGGAGGCCTCAATAAAGCAAGCCTTAGCTCTTTAACAAGCTGCCTTGCCTCCGGACCCCTATGGACCCATTTTTTATTATAATAAAAAATGGCTTATATGAAAAATTAAATAATTTAGTATTTTTATATACAGTTTCTGTAGGTGTAAGTATATTTAAATGAAATAAAACTTTTATTATTTTATTTTGAATGACCTGCAAGTCGTTAAAAGTAGTTCCAAAAGCTGATCCCCAATTTCGATTAAATATTGGAAGTGTGATTTAACTAATACAACATAATGCGAAATTTGTGGGGGTATACAACTAAGTGCATTGCGCAAAGAACCCAAAACTGGCTGCAACTTATTCCTAATATGTTCAACATGCACTTTCCATCGTCCAACCATAAGCCTAGATATTTTTCTTGGGTGGGCCGGTGTATTACTGTGTTATTAATGGTCAAAGGTGGGTGATTTGATAGTTTTTTGTTTTTTGCGGTAAATATAATGAATGAAGTTTAAGAAACGTTAATCATTAGTAAATTATGTAAAAACCGCATGTTGAGCAGATCAAGATCATTTTGAGCTTCTGTAATTATGTCGATTAGAGAATGGCCAAAATAAAAAAGGCAAGTGTCGTCAGCATAAATAGTTAAGTGACCAGTCAAACCTACATTGGTAATATTGTTTACATAAATAAGAAACAACAAAGGTCCCATTATAGAGCCTTGCGGTATACCAAAGTTAATTTTTTGAGGGTTACTTTTTGAAACTCCTATTTTAACAATTTGTTGTCTATATCGAGATACGATTTTAATATTTTTAAGGCTAGTCCAGAATATCTATGTTATTTAACTTTTATAATAATTTTGAATAACTTAGCGAATCGAAAGCTTTTTTAAATCAATAAATGTACCTAATGCAATGTGTTTCTCGTCGTTCGGTTTTTCACAAAATGCTGACTCCTCGCTCTTTTCTCGCACAGCTTAATAGCTTTATTTTGAACCCCGTCTACAAGGTAACATCAATTTTAATAACGGCGACACAAAAAGGGTACCCCATTTAATTTCATCCACATATTTTTATGGCGCTTTGAGGCCGCAATTTCTATTTACCAAAATAATTGGTTCTCTATTTCACAAAAGCTTGTGGGTAGTACATCATTATTTTTGTATGTAAGCGCTTGTATGCTTTTAGTATAAAGAAAGGTAGTGCCATCAAAAACAAACTTGTAAAAAAAACCAAGTCTCGTAACTCAGTTCTTCTACCGTAAAAAGTTGTGAGGTCCATGTAGTACCAAGTCGGTTAATTTATTCAGTCCCTATTTAAGGGATCTTCTGTCTTAAGTAATTACGTAATTAGCTGTATTAAATATTAAATTAAAATATTAAATTATTATGTTTTAATTAAATAGATTGACTTGGCTATCGCTTGAAAACACAATGTCACAAGTAATAAATACATATATTATATTAAATTAGATTGTTTAGTGCGATTGCCAAGTTAATCTATTTATTTAAAATATGGACTTGGTTTTTTAACTTTATACATTTATATGGGATTACAAAAACAGGGAAAAAAAATTATTTATGCAGTTGGTGTATCTAGAAAACTGGACCGAAATTGCAAAATATTTTAGTTTTTTCTTAATTTATACACTAAACACTAATTGTATTCTAAATATGAACCTTCTATGTCTGCTAGAAGTGACTTAGAGTTTTGATGATCGGTCAGTTCGCCAGTCAGTCAGTGAGTGAGTGAGTGAGTGAAAAAATTAAGAAACTTTGATTAGTTATAATTCTTAAACTACTGGTACAAATTGAATGAAATTTGAAGTATACCGTGTTTATACAATGCCTGCTTGAAAATTCAGGCTTCTAGTTTTATCCACAACGAAGTTATAGGGGGTCGAAAATAGCCTGGACTGTTTCGAGAAAAGGATGGTACGGCCGTGCCGCTTTTTTACTCGATTTGGCGGGAGCACTGCCGTGCCCCCAGATAGGTACTTCTGTTCAACTACAGAAAAATACATAATCCGTTTTACGGCATCATGCGATCTGTTCCATAATACGAGTATAACACAACCATATCGATGGATAGAATTCGGTCTTTAAATGGCTTCGTACACTAGGCGACACGCGACTGCGCCAGCTCGGCGACTAGACGCGACGACAGGCTGCGGCCGACAATTTTCATATAGTTTGTTCAAAGCTCAAAACTTGGCGCCAGTCGCAGAGTCCGCCATTATTAACCGCTATTAACCGCCTCTGTGGTCTTGTGGTTAAGACCACCGGTTTAGACCCAGAGGTCCCGGGTTCGATTCTCAGCGGTGGGTATATCTTTGTGTACTCGGTTTGGTTGGTGGTAGGACTTGTATGTCCGCCTGGCTAGCTACCACCATCTTATCTAAATATGTGGCCATAACATCAATGTTTGTAGCATTTTTTTATTTTTTATTTTATTTATTAGGACAACCAACAAGGCATACACTACAAAAGACTTATGTAAGTGAACTGTATCTCATTCTAAGTGCTGACTTATTTAAAGGTTGCCACGGCATGCAAACGTGAACTCAGTATTTTATTTAATAACCTAAAACTTAACTAAGATTTAACGAAAAAGTGGATAAACATTAAAAAAAGAAAGAAAATGGAGATAATAGCTAATTAAACAGACCCGGGCGAGAAAGAAGTAAGTATGTTACGTTTAAATTTTTGCGGATTATCAGTAAATATATCAATAGATTCGCCTTTAAGTGCGTTGTATTGTCGTTGAAGTCTATTCATGGTGGCGTGGTGACCAAGATTAGTTTTAGAACCCCTTATTGAAAATGGAACGTATCTGCAAGCACGAGGCTGTTTAAGTGGGACATTAAAGTTGATTGATCTTAACAGCGACGAGCAGTCAACAACTCCATTGATAATTTTGTGCAAAAACATGCAGTCCAACAAAAATCTCCGTTCCTGTAAACTATTCATTCCAAAATGAGCCAACCGCTTCTCGTAGGAGGGAAGCTCTTTAACCTTGTGATTTTGGTAGGTGAGATGCCACAAAAAACGTTTTTGTATGCGTTCGATTCGCTTAATGTGTACGTCATACTGTGGGGACCAAACTTGGCTACAGTATTCTAGACCCGATCGGACCAATGACTGGAACAAGAGAATTTTTGTTGATGGTCTTTTAAAGTCTTTTGCGTTACGTATCACGAATCCTAGCATTTGGAAGCTTTTCGTGGCAATGTGGTTTATGTGTTCGTGGAAACTCAGCTTTTTGTCCAAAATAACTCCCAGGTCACGAATTGAATCCACCTCTTCTAACGCATTTCCACCAATTATATATTTTTGCGACGAGACGTTCTTGCTTCTCGAAAAACGAATGTACTTGCATTTATTAATGTTCAGTGACAATCTGTTGTCATGACACCAAAGAGCGAGCCGCTCCAAGTCTTCCTGCAGTAACAATGTGTCACTAACATCTTTGATCTGCATGGATAACTTCATGTCATCAGCATAGAGAAAACAATTAGCGTGTTTGAAAATGGGAACGTCATTGATAAAAATATTAAACAAGATCGGGCCGAGATGGGAACCCTGGGGGACTCCAGAGGCGGAAAAAAATGGTTCCGAGGAGAATCCACTCACCACTACTCGAGAACTTCGCAGACTGAGATAAGATGAGAACCATTCCAACAGACTGCCAGAAATGCCAAAGAGAGAGAGTTTATGAAGCAAAATTTTGTGGTCTACGGTGTCAAATGCTTTACTAATGTCTGTATAAATAGTATCAACCGATAGCCGCGTATCTAGTGATTCGGACACATGTTGAACAAAAGAAACAAGATTGGTTGTTGCAGATCGAGATGATAGGAACCCAGACTGCTGAGATGAGATTAATTGTTTAATATGCCAGGATATGACGGGGCACAACAACGATTCGAATACCTTACCAAATACAGGTAAGATAGATATAGGTCTATAATTTTTAACCATCGCGGCATCACCAGATTTGAAAACTGGAACAACTCTAGCTTCCTTCCAGGCTGATGGAAAAATGCCAGAGGTTAAAGATGAATTAAAGATGATGGATAGAGGCAGAGATATTGCTTTAGAGCATTCAACTACAAGCAGAGGGGGAATCCCATCAGGCCCAGCACCCTTGTTCCGGTCCAAGCATTTAAGAGCTTTCAACACCTCGTCTGGTGAAAACTGTACATTTGCGAGGTAGTTAGAGGTGAGCATGGTGTTGTCAGCTGTAGTATGTGAATTAGGGCAATTACTATATACTGAAGAAAAAAAGGAAGCAAAAAGATCGCATATTGTGTCCCCGCCACTAGCCTTGCTGTCACCGAGACTCATGGACTATATGGACTATGGATCATTACTATTCCGCTTCTTATTCTTCAAAAAACTCCAAAACAGTTTCGGGTTATCTGGCAAAGATTGCTCTATATCGGTAATATATTTGAGATAGCAAGTTTCGGTCAGATTTGAGCATCTTTTTTTAATGGTATGCAAGGCAAGTTCGTCTAATGGGTTTTTGTATTTACGATACTTTATTCTGATCTTATATTTTTCATGTAGTAGACGGATAAGTTCTTTAGAATACCAGATCGGGAACTTCTTTGAAACCGGTTTACTTTTAGGAACATGCTTAGAGATGGAGAGTCTCATTAACCTATAAAACCTATCAACTATATCGTCAACCGAACAACAAGAGGACAACTCATTCTCCCAAGAAATAAAAGACAAATCCGACATTATGTTGTCGAAATCAGCTTTGCGGAAATTATATCTGTTGGTAGTAGTGTTCGGTGATAGACGTGGCAATCCGAGGCAAGAAATATTACATTCAAGTGGCGGGTGGTAAAGGTCAAGATTACTTAAAGGAGAACTGCTGCGCACTACGTCTGTGACTGTAAAATTAGAGAGAATAAGATCTAATATCTTGCCTTTGTCGTTTTTAACGTTGTTAAACTGAGTGAGATTATTCAAGGCGATGAAGTCTAGTAACTTGTTATCGAGTGAAGACTTTCCGGCACAGTTCAAATGGGAAGCAGCGTTCCAGTTAATATTGCTCATATTGAAGTCTCCCAGAACTAAACACTTTGAATGTGATTCTAGTATATGACTGGTATTTTCACTAAAATGATCGAAAACATGTTTTTGCACGGGCGGAGGGAGATAGACTGCGCACAGTAACACTTTTTCCATTGTACCATTCACCCCGCGAGTTTCCAATTCAACCCATAAATCTTCACATTTACTCTCAAAATGAGGTAACCTGCGAGAACAGATACGCCTAGACACAGCAATAAGTACCCCGCCACCAGATTTGCCTTTATGAAAATCGCCTGTTTCTCGATCGCGTCTGTATACAAGGTAGTGGTCACTGAATAACTCCATATCAAAAATTGTACTATTTAACCAAGTCTCGCAAGGGACTATTATGTCGAAATCGGAACTCAATACATTTTTAAAGAAATTAGTGGTCTTTGTACGAAGACCCCTAACATTTTGGAAATAAACATTTAAATTCGCGTATTTTAAGCCTAAATAATTGTACACTAAATTAAAGTCAATAATTTCTTAACTAAGATAAACCACTTAGCACTCCCGCATTCCGCACAAGAATATATTCGGATGTGTCCGTTCTACGCATGTAAATGCGGCCACCCCGGACCCACACATGCTTGTATTTAAGTTCCTTAGCACGAGTACGAGCCGCTGCATGGAGAAACTTATTCTCTGGCGATAAGTTTTCGACCACATACACTGCCTTCTTATCTGCTCCAAATCCCAGGTGTCCTGTATTCAGTCTTTCCTGGGGGTGGTTTTTGTTGTATTTTATGGCAGCGGCCAAGAATGTATCCCTTGAACGAGGACTGTTCATCTTAACGAGGATTGAGCGGGGTCGAGGGCTATCAGGGTTTTTCTTCGCTACCCGTGAGCAATAAAATATGTCAGACTCGTTGATAGAACAAGACACAGTTTTACCCACCCGCTTTATAATATTTAGTAAGTTCTCAGAACTACGTTCTGGAACACATTGTATCTCTAAGTTGGATGAGCGGGTAACTTGCTCAAGTTGATTGAAGCGGTTGGTGATCGCATTTAGCTCGCTGCGAAGAGTTTCCTTCTCCTTCACTAAGGACTCAATTTGGGTCTTGCAGGTGCTAACGTCCGATTTTAGTTTTTCGAAGGTTTCATGCACGAAATTGACTGACTCTGTAAGGGACCCAATCTCCAGTTTAACATCCCTTAATTCCCTGTTTATGTCCCGTTTGAGATCCTTAACGCCTTCGTTCATGGCGGCACGAATTTCTTCTTGTATGATGACTCGCAACTCCGTATGTGAGATACACGACCCGGAACACGCCGACGTCTGTTTTGGCCCTACAGTCGTCTGTTTTGAGTCCGCCGTTGAATGTTTTGAACCCAAAGTCATCTGTTTCGACACAGCAGTTGACTGCTTTAGTCCTTTTTTAGCCCGATGGGTCACATTGGCGTCTGGTGTTAACTCACGAACCGGCGTGTTTGAGTTATCACTACGCGGTTTTTTTGATTGGCATTGTGGGCAAAGCCAGTTTGCCCTAATGTCTTGCGAGAGTCTCTCGAATTCAGCATTGGAAATGGCAATACATAAACTGTGGTAAAAAGATTCGCAGGAGAGGCATTCTAAGCAATTTGCGTCATCGATTGTAGATTGGCAGGCCGCGCAACAATGCATCATCGGTATTTTCTAACACGAAGTTGTGATCACAGTAGCGGTATCGCTTACCTGTCGCTTGATAACGTGGTAACGGCAGTGCGTACACGGCGCCTCGGCAACGGACGGCGGGGGGCAAGGCGACGCGCGCGATGACGTCAACCGCAGGCAGCAACAGACCGCTAATTTCGGCGCGGCGCGTCCACGGCTCGTGGTGCAGCGGATAGCGCGCCAGCCACAACTCACCAAAACCGGGTTCAAACCTCCGCGGCGCAAACTCGAGAAAAAGAATAAATTTCTTCAATTGCGCAGCAGAGGGGCTCCGGAGTCAATCCGAGGAATCCCAGCAAATCGGTGCACAAAAGGGCGAAGCCCCGGGACAGAACTCCACAATTTTTCAAATTTAACTATAAAATTCGGTAACAACAAATACGTCTGTTCACTGTGAGAGACAACGGCCGAAAAAAGCATTGTTGTGTTCCGGCAGCTACAGATAAGATAACCAGTGCCTCACTAGTTAAGGATCCCGGGTGAAGTGCGTTTCCATCCAATGGCTTTATCATCACTTAGCATCAGGTGAGATCAAGGCACAAGCTAGGGGAGTCGCGAAACTGAAGCTCCCAACTGTCGTACGACTATCGTCGTGTGCGCGTGCTCTACGCGACTAGACGCGGCGACTAGACGCAGCGACAAGTCGTCCAGTGCAGTGTGCGGAGCCATTAATAGTCTTAAACTGGGTAATACGGTTTACGCATAAAGTATCAGTAAGTATTACCAAGAATTTTGATTATACTTTTCTTTTTTTTCTTAGCGTAGGTGAGTGAAACTTTTGATTTGATTTTTGTGTTTTGGTCTAGTAGTAAAACCTCAAAGACTCCGTCCAGTCTGCCAAGACCTCAGAGGTCAGAAAACTTATACGAGTATTGTTTATCACGGCTTGTTTTAAGCCCGCCTAGCTTCCACTATATCTTCTACCAAAGTCTGTTAGCCACAGGACGAGTATGTTAAAACACTTCCCCTAGAGAACATTCGCTATTAATTTTGACAAACTCTTTTGAGGTATAATAAAGGTGATTTACCTTTCATCGTTTCTTGAACCAATAACTGATGCTCATATATTTATCATAGACGAAAGTATAGACGTTAAGCTAATTATAATAACAAAAGTATTAGAGTACATGAAGGTTGTTGTCAAGTAATTACCAAGAAACCTTCCCTTTTAATTACCGATATGCGGTCGAGAAAATTCGACGAGCGAACTCAAAGCGTTTTCGCTTACGTTGTAAATTTACAGCTATATTTATAATATCGACTTAAACTGTATTGCTTACAATTGAAAATTCAGTAAACATCATAAAATACTGTTATTATTTCTCTGCGTGAGCAATAAAATGTTTATCTATCTAAATACACTTGGGTCTTAATCAATATCATGGGGGTATGTACCTCGATATCTTGGTTGAACCTCAGTTAAATCTAGAAAAAATTCTCTTTTCAATATTTTATAAGTAAGTGTTTACATAATTTAAAAAAAAAACCCTAAATGTAGAAAAACAAAAAAAAAATTACCTATTTTTAAATTATGAGAAGAAATTTTTTGCCTATTACTCTTTTATGACCTTTATATTCTTGCTGTGGAAAAGAATAAGCGCAAAAAACTGCACAGCTTTCATAGAAGACATTTACACAAGATATAGTATTTCGTTACCTTGTCAAAACAATACCCATAGGTTTTCTAGGGGCTAACCTCTTGTCACCTTACAGATTTTCCGAAACGTTCGAATCAGATGATAAGAGTGGAAAGTCCGAGGCGCTCAGGCCAATGTTAGTAGGTATCTGGTATCTCGGAGAATCTACTAGAGAACATTATCATCATCATCATCAGCTCATTTTATGTCCCCACTGCTGAGGCATGAGCCTTCCCTATGGATGGATAGAGAGAACGGGTCGTAAACCATCACGCGGGCCCAGTGCGGATTGGGTTCAACGGCTTTACGTGCCTTCTGAAGCACGGAGGAGCTCGAGATGAAATATTTTGGGTCACCCATCCGATGACCGGCCTTTGCGAATATTGCTTAACCTCAGCATTCGTAGACCGGGCGCGTTAACCACTGCGCCATCGAGCTCCTCGGAACTAGGGAATCCGATCATCTCTTGCTGCTATTCCCTCTCGAAAACCTGTTTTGTTTCACACGGCTTGAGGTTCCTCTTTAAGTTTCTCGCTGCCCCCAAAAAAGGTCGGCGATGCTGAAAATGCTGCCTGAGGCAATCAGAAAAAAAGCTCTTACCCCATTTTCTGAACCGTTCAAGTCTATTGACTTGAGCAGAAAATCCAGTCGCCCCGACACCATGTTTGTGCCTGGTAAAGCATGTGTGTGATCTTCGTTATTTTTCGGCAATTGGTAAGGTGCTTTAAATCTATGCCAGCTACCTATGCAATTCTTTTGGAGTGAGTTTGCTGATTGACACCCTGTGTGGTGCCGGGGATAAAGAATTGCACCACCCCATCTTTTCCCGTGGGTGTCGTAAAAGCCGACGAAGGGACCATTCCAGAGGATGGGCAGCAGCATCTCTCTGATGTTACCCTCAACCTACTGCGATCGCCAACCCGCCTGCCAAGCGTAGCGATTACGGCAAATAGCCCCCATATCATTGGGGGAGGTCTTTGTCCAGCAGTGGACGTCTTTTGGCTGATGATGATTGCTGATTGCTACTGGGCATTTTCAGCTTGACCGGGCTTTTTTGGGGGCGGCAGGAAACTTAAAGAGTTCCAAAGCCGTGTGAAACGGTAAACCTTCAAAGGTTACTAGAGGGTACTAGTGCGTGTCCCTGTGCTCTAAAAGATTCTCCGAGGGCTTCGGATCGGATCGGGGAGCGGAACAACACAAGAGCGCCTCTAAAGGCTCGGACCTCGGCTCGGGTTGACCGGGCCGTGGTGGTGGGGAGGAGCGCCCAGGTACATGCCTGTATCTGGTATAGAGCGCGTGTGAACCGGCTCGTCGTACCCTTGTTCAACGATTACGCTGTCTTGGTTCTAAACTAGTGTGCATGTTTAGTGTATTCTGTAAATGTGTAGTAGCATCCAAAGGATCGGGTGAGGCACCTGTGATATTGTCCATGTGTAGTGTATGTACTTATTGGCATTGAAAAAGCGGGAAGGGAGGCTTTCACACGTGTTATGCTTGACCCAGATAATTCGGGGTCGACCTGTGTCTAGTTTTGGTAGGAAAGAATTAAGATTTAACTGGTCGAGTTATGTCTAGTGTCAGTAGGAAAACTATTTAGATTTTATTGGACCTAATTCTACAACTACATTAAAGAGAACGGTTATCATAAGCTTAAATTACGAAGCTCTTATTAATCTACATATATTTCAATTAATGTCATTTAAACGAGGAGATCGTTGGTGCAGCAGCTAGCGCCTTCGAGTTGCTATCGTAAATGTTAAGCAACGTTCGCAACATCGGGGTCCCGGATGGGTGACCAAATCTAATTTTCTTTAGCTTCTCTGTACTTCAGTAGACACGTTACTCACGCACGTTACTCATAGCACCCATTAATCCGAATTGGACCAGCACGGTGGGTTAATCATATATAGAAAGACCAGCTGGGAGCTGGTCTTTCTACTTAGAAAGTGTCCCTTTGACACTTTTAAAGCTGATGTTGATGACATTTTAAGTTATTCAAATAATAAACTTTAATAACAATAACTTACCCTTCACTGTAAATTTTATATCTTCAATTTTATAAAGCACAACTTGTACACAACAAACTATCATATAACAACAACAAGCCGATTATGACCTAAAACACGGTAGACTAATTTCAACAACAATCTAACACTTACGCCAACAACGATTAAAAAAAACCTAATTCATCCAAAACACCTATTTCTACTTGATTTTGCGAGGGTCAGAGCCGTCATACTTCCTTTCTGGGAATTCACTTTGGTATAGGGTCACATTCCCGTATTTATTTATTACAAGGATTCAAAGGTTTGATTTGCGATATATTTCTTTTTATAACATTAACGTTTTCATTCATAATTATTGAGAATTGTGATTATTTACGCGGAAAATTCGCTCCCGATTCATGGTTTTGACATAACGACTGAATGTTGCCAGCGTCGATAGCACATGTCACTTTTGTGTCCAAAAAATTACGTCGTGGCTCGTAAAATTAGTTTTCTAAATTTTATACAGCTTACAGGTCGCGAGAAGCTGCTGGATGCGAGCAGCACAAAACCGGTCGTTGTGGAAATAGGTACTTGTCCAGCAGTGGAGAGAGAGAGTTTGGCTGAGATGATGATATAGCTTTTTAAAGTAATAATCACACTTTTATATGCTTACACCTTGTACGTACCTACACCATACTGAGTACATATATTATTATGAAGGGATGAAACTTGTTCAAACATTTTTTTTCTTATCAGCTTATATATTTCCATGCCATGTCATCAGAAATAGGTTGTAATATTTTGACTAGTTTTGATAATGAAGATAGACATTAAATACTGTTAAGAATTGCCTGTCAAATGTCATCCTATGGACTTATAAGACAATAATAAAATATGTTTCTACAAATATTTAATACAATATTTCATCGCTGGTACTCATCAAATAATTGTTGAGTACCAGCTTATAGCGTTTTAGTATATTTATTTTATGTCAAACAAACATTTACTAAACCTTTATTAATGCTATTTCTTAGATCGGATGACTTTTCTTAGAATTCCCAAAACAGTTGACAGAATTTATTTAGTTTATTAAAAAAGCCTACTTTCAATCTAACCAAAAACAAGAATAATGTTTTCGCATTAAAAAAATCCTTTTTCTTTATTTACATACTTAATTCAAAACTAAAATATTGTTATATGATTTTTTTTCACCATAAACAGTAATAATTTTTTTTATTAACTGGCAACACTACACAGCGCATGCGCGAAATTCTCCCGGGTTCGCGCCAGATGTTACACTTTTGGCACTTTCATATTGATCCGGGGACAAATAATGATTCCTATGAATTACCCATGACAGATCAACCCTCCCTAATAATAGTACATTTTCTTATAACTTAACACTTGACGTCACTAACCAAATAAAAGTATATGAAAATATTAAATTATCTCTCCTTACCTTAAAGGAAGAATTATCTTATACAACTACATGTTTTTTTTAAATTTTGTTAGAACGTATGTTTCTCACTTAACTCCTCCTAAGCGGCTGGACCGATTTTGATGAAACTTTTAGTGTGACCTTGAGTGAATGCATGGCTAATTCACAATTGGACCCGGTGGATGGGGCTGCAATAGGGTTCTAGGGTTATTTATTTAAGCCATCGTGGGTTACGTTTGTTCATTCAAACGAGCAAGCCGCTAATAATTTTTATCTTTATATATATAAATCTTCTGTGCGTGTGTATGTTATTGAACTCCTTCTAAACGGCTGGACCGATTTGGATGACATTTTTTGTGTGTGTCCAAGTGGATTCGAGAATGGTTTAGATTTACAACTGGACCCGGTAGGTGGCGCTGCTATAAGGGTACATCTTGGGATACTGGTGGTCTTAAGCGGACGAATGATTTGTTTGTTTTGTTGTCATGGAAACTGTCAACGTGAAACTGTCAAAGCGGTACGAAGTCCGCTGGTCAGCTAGTCTCATCTCAATGCTTACTGATATGATGACCTTTCCACGTGAAGAATATTAAAATTGATATCAGGCCATAGTACACCACGCTGGCCCAATACGCATTAGTGGGCTTACAACTGCCAATTTAATAATAAAAAGCATGGAGGAGCTCGAGATATTTTATACCTTTGTCGCACCACCAAAAAATTAAATTCTCTCCCATCTGTAATTCCTTATGGTTATTTACATATTATAATTTTACACATATTACAATTTGAAAAAAGACAAAGTGTTAAAAAATTAATTCAAATTCTTAAAATCGGATGTTGACGACGTAGTTGTCGACATTGAATAGGGCTCCTTTGGCTTACAGAGTAAGAGCAGATAGCGTTGATTAATTTCGGCGAGTTGGATTGAGCCACGATAGCATAGTTGGTAGTGCACCTGACCCCACATGTCATGGGGTGCGGGTTCGAATACCGCTCGTGGAATTTTTCAACACTTTGTTTTTTTTTTCAAATTGTAATTCCTTCTTTCTACAACTTAGGGTCTTTATACGAGCTGTGAAGGAGCAACTTTCGGCAAGCTAAAGAACGGTTAATGAGGCACACTGCTGCTCCACCAGCCGTCTTCGTATCAGGACTGCTTTTGCTTTGTCAGGCAAAGCAGTCATCTGTCAACCATTATATTAGGTCCTTACCTATGAAATTGCTGTTTTGTATGAAGATGTTTTACAAAATTATATTTTTCATACTAACGTTTTATCAATTTTCTTAGCATCTACTTATGTTAATACTATAAAAATTTTAGGGCAGTGTGTTCGTTTCACTAGCTAAATATAAAAAAGAAAAAGAAACAAGTACCTTCAAAGCTACAATGAAACAAAAGGTTAATTCCGCTAACAAAAAAGAAGTCAATTTAAAAAATATATTTGGGCAATAAAGACATAAAATCAAAAATCATTGTTATTACTGAAGCCTAAGTAATATAGTCTTAATTAAATGTGTATTAACAATCGGTATTGAGTTTTAGAAGTAATAAGTACACCTATTAATGAGTATGAAAAAAACATCAATTTCATAGATAAGGGCCCAATATAAAAAACCGGCCAAGTGCGAGTCGGACTCGCGCACGAAGGGTTCCGTACTTTATGACGTATTAAAAAAAACTACTTACTAGATCTCGTTCAAACCAATTTTCGGTGGAAGTTTGCATGGTACATCATTTATTTTTTTAGTTTTATCATTCTCTTATTTTAGAAGTAACAGGAGGGGGGGGACACATTTTACCCACTTTGGAAGTGTCTCTCGCGTAAATTATTCAGTTTAGAAAAAAAATATATTAGATACTGTAAGAAACATCCAGTCAGGAGGCGGGGCCAAGCGGCTTGCGTCACAGTGGCGTGACATGACGTGAGCGGCTTGGGTGGGGACGCGGCGCCTGAGTGGCACAGGCGGAGCGGCTCCTCACTTTTTCGACGGCGGACGTTCGTGCTGGATGTGTTTTGCGTGGCTATTTGTTACTCATATTTTTTGTCGATTTGTGTTGCATTAATCAAATAATTAAAGTTTAGCAGTTGGTTACGTTAATATTTTGTTTCTTTTTTAAAAAATCCTTCGCACGTATGGTTTCTAATAATACATTAATATCATTTTTGAAGACCTATCAATAGATACCCCACACGTATGGGTTTGATGAAAAAAAACATTTTTGAGTTTCAGTTCTAAGTACCAAAATTTATTGTTTTTTTTTCTAGTTTTGTGTGAAAATCTTAATGCGGTTCACAGAATACATCTACTTACCAAGTTTCAACAGTATAGTTCTTATAGTTTCGGAAAAAAAGTGGCTGTGATATACGGACGGACAGACAGACGGACTTTAGTCCTAAGCTACTTTGCGCCGACCAAAAAATGCCAAAAATGTAGTCACGGTTAAGTTGATATAATTGAAAATACTATCGTATCAAATAAACAAAATATATATTTAGTATCAACGGGAACGTGTTTACAATTAGTCCGATCCATAAACTCATAACACACTATAGTTTTTTCTACAATATCATTTAAAGTTGGGCAAAAATCATGAAAACTAGTGACGGCGTTTAGTTGGTATCTTATAGTGTATCTAAATTATTGTACCTGTGATTTTGTCTAAACAATCACCAATGTCTAAACTACAAATCGTCCGTCTCACATTTTCGATTTATCAAGCGGTTTTTTAAATTTTTATTTTTCAAAATTAGTAAGGCCGCGCGGCATCAAATAAACGTGGATGAAGACATTTCAAATAATGACACTTTTCACTTACGGACGGGCGCACCCTTAATTTATAAGATCGCTGCTATTTTTTTATTTTTTTTTGCTGCTTTTTTTATCACACCTACAATTATAAAAATTACTTGCGTTAGTCACATTAGTTTAAAAATAAGCAAAAATCCCTAAAAATAAATTAATTTACATGAATATTTTTATAAGTATTACGTGCTCTTTAAAATAAGCGGGTTATGAGTATGTAATATGTGCATTCCCATGAAGAAGGTCTTATCAATTAAAGAGCGTACATACAATTCCATTACTATAATAAGCAAAGATCGTCAATTGTCATTCCGGCCAAAACCGTCTAAACCTAGTTTTCATCACTGTTTGAGATTGACCATAAACCAGACTCAGGATTACCCTTATCTGACAACGTGAGCACACGCAAGGGCAATGTAAGATCGTAGGAAACAGAGGATTCGACGTATCTGCTTAATCCGAAGAGATTAGTGTTAGATTTACACCATAAACATACTTGACCATGAGACGATTTGGGCTTGTTGGCTCTGAGGTATTTTTTAAATAAAATATTTGGATCACCAACGGTTGTTACATCAAAACAACTATGTGGTTTACATTTAAAGTAACATATACTTAATGTACATAGGCTGAGGAGCTCGATGGCGCAGCGGCTAGCGCGTTCAGCTTGCGGTCTTGCCCGCTAAGCAACTTTCGCAATGCCGGGTCGCCTGATGGGTGACCAATTAAAACATCTCGAGCTCCTCCGTGCTTCGGAAGGCACGTTAAGCCGTTGGTCCCGGTTGTTGTCGTAAGATGGCAGTCGTTAAAACCCAACAACCCGCATTGGGCCAGCGTGGTGGGTTATGGCCCAATATCCCCACGTGCTACTGATCATGTGGGAGGCCTGTGCCCAGCAGTGGGACGCTTATAGGCTGGTGATGATGATGATGATGATACTTAATGTACAACTATTTAGAGGTGAATTCAACATGCTTTGAGGTGCAGACATTATTTACAGACTAAGCTACGTGTATGTGTTATTATCTCGTTATTCATTGTTAATGCATTTAAATTACAAAGACTTACGTACCGATGACGTAGTTGCCATTCATAAAAGGTAATTTTTAAAGCGTAGATTTGATAAAACATTTTGTATTTTGAAATGCTCAAAAGTATATTTGACGACATTTCTAGGATGGCGGGGAAGCCGTAGATGCGTATGGCTTGGGACAGAGATGAGTGGCAGATACGAAAGGAGATCTATACTTAGCAATAGGTGTCTCCGGGCTGAAATGATGATGATGATGATGATGATGATGATGATGATGATATTTACTTAAAAAGCTTTTTATATACAATCAGCATTAAATAAATCAAGGCAATAGAAGTGGTTAAACGTATTTTTTCAAAAATAAAGCCTTTATCTACTCGTAGTATCAATACAAATTATCAAGTGCTTTATTTTTCTACAAACTATAAGTATACTATGTTGTAGGAAAAATTCAAAGATCTAGTAAGTTCCAGTGAGCTCTCATAACCGTTAATAAGACACCCATTTATGTAAAACCTCCAAGGAGTTCTGTCTCATTGTGTCGGGGAACTTTTTGTAATCAACAGCCATGAAAAGCCCCAACTCGGCAAAGGTCAAGGCAGTGGAGACAATCTGCCGCCAGCTAGCGAGTCGCGACGCGCGCGCATGGAGCGTATAAACCATTCGAAACAAATGCTAAACGATAACATAATGCTGAACATCTCATACATTGCTTTGTTTAGTTAAAGTACTTGAAATATAAAGCGCGATTAAGCAGTAAGGTATCGAAAATGTGATGCATGTTACATGTTGCATCGAACGTAAGCAGACATTCGAAACAAATGCGAAACGATAAGGTTATGCTGAACATCTCATACATTACTTTATGTGGCTAGAAGTCTTGAAACGTTTATTAAGCAGCAATGTTATCCGAATCGGGCTGGTCTTATTAGTCGCAGAACCGAAAACCATTGGGGTAAACGAATTCTGAAGTGGAGACCATGTAGTGTAGGACGCCCTCAGACTAGGTGGAGCGACGATCTCCGCAAGGTGGCTGGCAAGAGCTGGATGAGAAAATTGCGGATCGTGCTCAGTAGCCTGCACTATGTCCAGCAGTGGACTAAAAAATACAAGCTGATGATGATGATGTATCACGAATATGACCTTACTGTAAAAAACAAACGGCAAAACTTGATGGAAAGAACTCGGTTCGATATCCGTAATACCTGGATTCAACTCCCAGCTCAAGTAAAGTATTTTCTAGATTTTCGATGCATAGTGATGTTAGTGATCCCCAACCCGCATTCGGCATGCGTGGTGATTAAGCCTATGGCCATATCAATTGTAGCGATGACTTGATTTCTATGATGGAGCCTAATCCCAGCAATGCAACAGTATTCCTTACAAAATCTGTTACGCATTAGTATTTAAAAATAATATGTATAACAATGTTTGCAGAAATATGTAAGCTCCAAGGTTTGAACTTTACAATTCTAAGTTCGCTGTGTGCGACTCAAAAGTCAAACGCCAAAGTTGTATTATCGTAGCGATGTCATGTCGCCACAGTCCCCAGTGAATCACTTGTGCGCGGGCGCAGAGCACGCGGCACGGTATGTTGTTTTAATATTATATACTTACGAGTTTTTTTTATTCCTGAGACATAATGTGGTTCCGGTGAAGTGAGGCGTTTAATAAAGTTTGAGAAAAAACTTTGTTATGAGGCGATTGTTTTTTGTTTATTTTAGTTTGTTATGTTAAATTATGAGGGATTTTGTTTTGTGTATTTTTTTTTAAAGTTAATTTAGTATGTATGGTGTGCCCGTCGGCTATAGGTGTTCCGGCGTTTTTGGTGACAGACGATTCTTTAAGTGACCATTGTATTTTGTTTATTTTTGGGTTTTAAATTTAAATAGATGGTGGTTTGTGTTAATTTTATTAGTATTTAACTATTATTAGTTTTGTTTTTCGACGTGTAGATATGGTGTGGTCGCAAAGAGATTTCGGAATCGTTTGGTTTCTGTGTTGATTGATATTTGTCACAAGTTATTTTTTTTACCTATATTGCGGCAGTAGGTGTTGCGATAAAGGTAAACATTGCCAAAGTTAGACAGACGATATTTTATGTGGCGATTGTATTTTGTTTATTTTATTTTTCTCTTTTTGACAGGTCGCGTTTTTTTCTGTGGTTATTGATATTTATCACGGGTAAATTTTTCCGATGTATTGTGTAGGTGTTCATAGGTGTTCCGGATAAGTTACCTATCTGGTGTGTATGTTTTCATGATCACCAGCTCATATTATGTCGCCACTGCTATTCCATGAGCTTTTCCAATGGATGGATAGAGGGAGCGGGACATAAACCACCACTCGGGCCTAGTGCGTATACAACGACTGCTTATGCAGCGGGGACCAACGGCTTTACCTGCCTTCCGAAGCACAAAGAAGCTCAAGATGGTTAATTTTTGGTCACCCATCCGCTGACAGGTCTCTGCGAAAGTTGCTTAACTTTAGGAATCGCTGACCGCTGTAACCATCGAGCTCCTCGTTTACGTTTTGTTTATTGCAAATTTTGATTTCGTACCGATCATGTTTTGCTCCATTTCAATTTGTCTCGGTGATTAGCGATCGTGTTTTGTTATGCTGTGTTTCGACAATTGTCATTAGAATGAAAAAGTTTGGTATCTTTCATCATTAGATCATGGTTTTTCTACAAGTATTAGTCAAGTGCTGGTTTTAAAATGTTATGACGTCGACCTAATGACATTTGGCTTTAAATTAAATCGTCCATATTTTTAATACACTCCAGTTTTTGATAAATAATTTGATTACAGAGTCATTTCGTTTGGAATTTTTTGTGGCTGATAATTCAGCTTTACGCTTCCGATAAATTACGTTCATTGTATTAAAAAAAAGAATGAAATAATAATATAACAAAACAAGAAAGAGTATTGCAAAACAAAGTATCATTGAAATCAAGAATCTCTATAAATTATAGGCTTTAGCTTAATCATCACATTCAAATGCGAGATGGTGATCACAACCCCGAGCTATGTTGATCGAAAAAAACGTAACTTTTACCCGAAATAGGAATCGAACCGAGAACATTAAGACATCCAGTCGACTCTTATGCCGCTCGGCTACACAAGCGTCTAATGAAAAACGTCTAAAAAAAGTCGGGGAATTCGTTCTTCATAGATAATTAACAAGCGCTGATGTAACTCTGTTGTTGTTTAATGGAGCGAGGCTTGATGCCTTAAAAGTCCTAATTTGATACCAAATTTGAAGAATACATTGTACACACATCGACCTACCACAAAATATCAAATTTCAATATACTTTGAACTTTATGCCTAAGTTATACGGTTGAAAATGTATTTTTTTTTTTATATTTTTACGGGTAAGCACAGTGCCTTGATCTCACCTGATGTAAAGTGATGATAAGGCAAATGATGGAAGCGCACTACACCCGGGATCCTCAACTAGTGAGGCACTGGCTATCTCTAGCTGCCGGAACACAACAATGCTACAAACATTGATGTTATAGCGACATATTTAGAAAAGATGGTGGTAGCTAGCCAGGCGGACTAACAAGCTCTACCACCAACCAAACCGAGTACCTACACAAACATGTACCTCCCGCTGGGAATCGAACCCGGGACCTCTGGGTCTAAACCGGTGGTCTTAGCCACTAGACCACAGAGGCGGTAAAATTATTTATTGAATAAATTTGACAGTTTTGGATGGGTTGATGTGCGCAGGCGTCTGTACGTTTTCTGATTAGTAATATATTAGTTCGCCTGAGACTCTTAATGTCCTTGTAAGAACACACGTTTGCACATTAGACTACAACAAACTGTCTAATTTCCTCAATAGACTTTGAATTTCATGTCTTAGACATGTGGTTGAAAATTGATTGAAGAAATTGGACACTTTGGGTAAGTTGATTGTGCAAGGCTGTCTGTACAATATATTACTTATGTGTTCGGTTTAAACCGAAGAAGATCATCATTAAAAGGGAAACACCCAACATCATCACCAGCTCGTTTTATGTCCCCACTGCTGGGGCACGAGCCTTCCCTATGGATGGATAGGAAGAACGGGCCATACGTGGACCCAGTGCGGATTGGTGGTTGTTAACGACAGCTAATGCAGCCGGGACCAACGGCTTACGTGCCATCCGAAGGATAGAGGTGGAGTTTGATTTGATGATTAATCTTTGGTCACCCATCCGATGACAGACCTTTGTGAAAGTAGTTTAACCTTAGCAGTCGCAGACCGGGCGCGTCAACCACTGCGCTATAGAGATACTCAATAATGAATAATATTATAGATTTTAAATAATATTTGGAAAATTATAAAACGAAATTGAAAAAAATATAAAATGAACTACTGAGTTGAAAAATTCCGAATTGTGATCAAACTACGATTATTAATGATATTGATAATATAGTGTCGATGTCGAAACAAGAAAAACCTAGAATTTTCCCAAACACCACCCGTGAAGATGGGAAAAATAAAAATTCCATGATCAGTTAGAATCATCATGGCCGCTAATAAACGTTCTTGTTATTTATTTATTTGAACAACCGACAAGATCAAACACTAAACATACAAGTAACTTACATTTAACATAATCTAAGCTAGGTGTTGCCTTAGTTATAGGTTGCTACGGTCTGCATAAAAATAGACCAAAAAGAAAATAATACAATAAAAACTAAATCTAGTAATTTGGATATTAATATTGCTAAATATGATTTTACGATTTACATTTATTACATGCTACTATGAAGTTTAACCTCTTAAGACCGAGAGGGTCTTTTTGCTCATTTTGCTTTTCAAAGGCTGATATTTTATTCTTTGGGATGCTGTAGATGAAAAAAATATGAAATTTTAACGTTCTTTTTATTTATGCAAAAATTAATTTAATTCATTCATATCTTTTTATGCAAAAAATTTAACGTTCCTTTACAGTTATAACATTTTATATTTTATTTTATTTGACGTTCCATATACGAACCGCCAGGACTCAGGACTCCAAAAAAAAAAACAAATATACAAAAATAACATTTCACCTAAAAGACCCAGAAGCTATGATTGACATTAACAATAAAAGTGACGATAGACCTTGGAATAGAGATTGCATTTATGGAAAGACATCGAAAAGTTTTTCCTTAAAATTTGATAATTTATTTAGGTATTTAGTTTATTAAAATTTTGTGTTCATAAACAAAATTCTTTATTCATTTTCCTCAAATGTAGCCTACATTTAGGCACTTATGAATGGCACTAATCCATTGGTTTGTGAGTCTGTACGGCAGTAGTATTTGGAAGAACCGGCAAGGACCTCACCAAAGGCATTTTTTTTCTCCCTTTATTTATCGTCAGATTTTCATAAATTGACCTCCCTATTATAGGAGAATACTGGTCACGGCTCAACATACACAAATCAAACAATCACCATCTAACTAAGGATATCTAATTCAAGAAAGTTGTAGCAATGGAAAACATCTAAACGTACTTTTATGTAGATTTGTGTTAAAAACTCCATAACCTTACAACAAGTAACCATAAACAACAATTAACTTTAAAAAGTTTTTAATTTAAAACATCAAGCCTCGTTCTTTTTAAAAAAAGAATAAGATCAAAAAGGTTTGTATGTCTGTGGTTGTTCTTACCTTTTTAAATTGTTATTGATTGACGCATAGCAGCGGCCGAGTACTAGTTATACGGGAAGTTACCTTGCCGTGACCTTCCAACTGCTCACTACAGCTGTTTTTGTCCGTCAATACATAAATATGGCCGTGGTACTTTTCACCAGTTATTATTATGGTGTGTCAGACTGGCTAACCAAAAGGGCTCGTTCAAGGAGACGTGATGCGTTGCGCGAAGCGTTGAGAGTCGCGTAGTGCGGTCTATAAAACGAAACACGATTGACAGCGTATCGCGTGAACGCTTTCATATTTATAACATTAGGGCACTTTGTATACGGTAGGTAAGCAAAGTGACTTTATTACACCTGATATTATGATAAGGCCAATGATGGAAGCGCACTTCACCCAGGATCCTCAACTAGTGAGAAACGGGCTATCTTATCTCTAGCTGATAGATTTTTAATATTGAGAACTTGGTATTACATAGATCTCACAACTTTTTACGGTAAAAGAACTGAGTTGCAAGACTTGGTTTTTTTACAAGTTTGTGTTTGATAGTATCATTTATTATACTATATAATATATATATATTATTATACTATTTATATACACAGACGATTTCGGGCCCAGACACAATAGAATTCAATTGTTCTGTGGCAACCAGGGCGCTCCAGTCGTTATTGTATTATACAAGAGCTCTTATGAATGACACTATGCCATCGGTTCGTAAATCTACTCTGGGCGGGAGACCTTGTGCTGAGAAGAACCGGCAAGAAAGGGCGTTTCTTTTCTCCCTTACAGAGTTAATACATATCATAGTAAAAAAATAAGTTAATGACTGGAATTAGATCATCCGCGATTAGTAATTGCGTCAGTAAAGGTTAGGAAGTTCACGATCACACGATGTCATGACATAGCAATCATAATGGCCGGTTTGAATATGCACAAAGCTAAAAGGAAAATTGTACGCAATTTATCTGGTTTGCATTATACTATGAACGTGATAAAATAAATATTATTTGTTATCGGAAACTAGGTTTATTGTTCATAATTACCTACTCGTAGTAGAGCGGATATTTAATGATTATTAGTTTACAGTGTATATTTTTAAATATCTTACGGGTGTCACCTGATGTGATGATAAGGCCAATGGTGGAAGCGCATTTCGCCAGGAAACATCAACTACTGAGACACTGGCTGCTTATCTCTAGCTACCGGAACGCAATAACGCTACAAACATTGATGTTATGGCGACATACTATTTAGTCAGCCAGGCGGACAAATGGGCCCTACGACCAATCAACGGAGAACACATACATTTACCCCCCACTGGGAATCGAACCTGGGACGTCTGTGTCGGAGACCGGTGGTCTTACCCCCAAGGCTGAGACGGTTAGTTGTTGTAATTGGACCCAACAGAAAACCCGAAATCGTATATTATTTTAATTTGCAATAAATAAATGAAATGCTTCATTAAAAGCAAATGTCGAATACTGTGTTATTTACTTGCGGAAAAGGTACAGCAATAGTATATTATAGAAACCTAGAAAGGAAAGAAATCGTTTTCAAATTAACATATAGTTTTTTGAAAACTTCCTTTTGAGATTAGTTTTTTTTTTACCGCCTTCAAGCAGAATGGTCTCTGTCCGACTGTATTAGGTACCTATAAATATACATTTTTATTTATAATTTTACGTAAAATATCATCATCCATCATCATCATCTCAGCCAAAAGACGTCCACTGCTGGACAAAGGCCTCCCTCAAGTACATGAGGGGTATTTGCCGTAATCGCCACGCTTGGCTGGCGGGTTGGCGATCGCAGTAGGTTGAAGGTAACCTCAGAGAGATGCTGCTGCCCATCCTCTGAAATGGTCTCTTAGTCGGCTTTTACGACACCCACGGAAAGAGATGGGGTGGTGCAATTCTTTATCCCCGGCACCACACAGTATATTGCGAACAAATTACAATTACTTGGATACACGTCCAAAAAACATCGACGAGCGGGATTGGAACTCTACTTTTAGGTCAGGTTTGTACGAATTCTGTTGAAATATTTTCAACACCTCTCCAAAAAAAATAATGTTTAATTTATGTTTGCGCATATCTCCGACATTTGTAATAGTTTTCCAACATTCAATATAGTTTGTATCTATCCTTTTTATCATGTACCTACATAGCTGCTCAAACTGACCTATCATTGTTTACTGGGATAACGATGCGTCGTGTAGTCGACCTCTATGGAGGTGACAACTGCGGTCAAAGTAGGAAGTTTCGTGTTCGGTTACCGTTACAAAAAGCAGCTGTATATATTCATATAGGTTGTTCCTTTGTCAATGTATATGTTTATATGAGGAGATAGGAGACTGGAGCTCGATAGCGCAGTGGTTAACGCGCCCGGTCTGCGAGTGCTGAGATTAAGCAACTTTCGCAAAGGCCGGTCATCGGATGGGTGACCAAAAAATTTTCGTCTCGAGCTCCTCCGTGCTTCAGAAGGCACGAAAAGCCGTTGGTCCCGGCTGCATTAGCAGTCGTTAACAACCACCAATCCGCACTGGGCCCGCGTGGTGGTTTATGGCCCGTTCTCCCTATCCATCCATAGGGAAGGCTCGTGCCCCAGCTGTGGGGACATAAAATGAGCTGATGATGATGTTTATATATATAAATCTTCTAAGCGTGTGTATGTTATTGAACTCCTTCTAAACGGCTGGACCGATTTGGATGAAATTTTTCGATTTGAGAATGGTTTAGATTTACAATTGGACCCGGTAGGTGGCACTGCTATAGAGGTCCATCAATAGATACGGGTGTTCTTAAGCGGGCGAATGATTTGTTTGTTTTGTTGTCATGGACACTGTCAACGTTTTGTTTGATTTGTTGTCATGGAAACTGTCAAAGCGGTACGAAGTCCGCCGGTCAGCTAGTTAGATATAAAAACTATATAAGGAAGAAGTCACTGAAATCACCGACATCGCACGCAGAATCAGCACCTTGAAGTAAAGTCATGTCAAGGCCTGTCATGTCTGCAGAAGGACCGACGATTGTTGAAGCAGACATGTTCGAAAGTGCAGGCAGAAGGACCAACGATCGTTGAAGCAGACATATCCGAGAGTGGAGGTAGAAGGACCGACGATCGTTGAAGCAGACATGTCCGAGAGTGGAGGCAGAAGAACCGACGATCGTTGAAGTAGACATGTCCGAGAGTGGAGGCAGAAAGGCCGACGATGGTTGAAGCAGACATGTCCGAGAGTGAAGGCAGAAGGACCGGCGATCGTTGAAGCAGACGTGTCCTAGAGTGGAGGTGGAGGTAGAAGGACCGACGATCGATGAAGCAGACATGACTGAGAGTGGAGACAGAAGGAGCCACGATAGTAGTGTGTTATTGAGAGTTCATCCTCACCTATGCTCGCGTGGTCAAACTACGTTCGCCCGCACTCGCAGGTGCGGAAGAATCCTCAATAACTCAGTTCGATCACAGATTTTCGCGCCCCTGAATGTTTGTCGGACAAATATTGTACATTTCACCGTTCGCTCACTCTGTTCGAAAAAGTGAATTAGAACGCCCAATAATCGATGTGGATTATTGGTATTTCCGTTATTTAAGCGTAGCAACCATTTTATGTAGTCATTTCTGTAAAATCCTTTTAACACTGCAGTCAAATTTAATTTTTAATCATAATATATAATGAAATTCTTAAAACAAAAAGAATCGTTAAAATTGGAATGTATTTGTCCAACTTCATTGTCAGGGGCAAGTCGACATGGAAAGTTATTGCCAAATACAATCCGTTGTATTGTTTGCGGTCCATCTAATTGCGGGAAAACCAACCTAGTAATAAGTTTATTATTACATAAAGATGGTCCACGATTTCAAAACCTGTACGTGTATTCAAAATCTTTGTATCAACCTAAATACAGTTATCTCGAAAAAGTTTTAGAATTGGTTCCAGGTACATCATTTCACAAATATAATCATAATAGCGAAATATTGAGCCCTCACGAAGCGTCACCTGATTCCATTATTATTTTCGATGATGTTGCTTGTGAAAATCAAAACAACATCCGTAACTATTTTGCTATGGGGCGTCATAGGAATATTGATTGTTTTTATATCAATCAAACTTACACCAAAATACCTAAACAACTCGTAAGAGACAATTCTAACATGATTATATTATTTAAACAAGACGACATAAATTTAAAACATGTTTATGATGAGCATGTAGGGTCTGATATGTCATGGCTTCAATTCCGTGAAATGTGTTCAACTGTTTGGAAAATACCATACAATTATATTGTCATAAATAAGGATTGTGAGCGAAATAAAGGATGCTATAGAATGACGTTTGATACATTTATAGTCGTAGATTAATAACTACATATACGGATGTTATTATATTTATAAATCATTTCCACATGAGATTCGGAAATAATAGGAAACCCAATAAAATGGAAAGAGATCTAAAGAGACAAATCGTTAAATCAGCATCAGCTGTTAAAAGAAAGTTTGACATGATAAAGAATGCAAAAACTGCAAGAAATAATACTTTAGAAACAATATTTAAACCCATAGTTGACCCTCTTAATATGATAGCAAATAAAAATGATGAAAAGCAACATGACAAAGAGACTGTTTATAACCCTCTATTTAAAAAAATAGAGAATAATGAAAGCGAAGAGTCGTATTCGTCTATTGAAGAATTTAACGAACAAAGTAGCGAAGATGAGGAAGAAAATCATGAAAAATTCCGAACAACCGACAAAACCCTTACTGTATCACCTACTCAAGACCATGATGTGAGTGAAGGTTCGTTCAAATCGCTACAATCATCGCCAAACGTTAAAAATCAATCTTTATCATGGTCTACATCATCTGTAGTATTTAGTGCTATACCTTTTGGAATAAGAAATGAACAAGGAAAACTTATGCTTGGAAAAAGTCGCGTTTATGATGACGGCACCACTCTAATAATTGGAAATCATAATTTGAGAAAAACTCTCGGTTTAAAAGAACTATTGTTTAAAAAGAAACCAAACCTAGATGATATTACAGATAACGACCTTGAAAACTATAAACTACTACTTATCGATACTAATGCACACAGACGTAATTATGATCCCTCTAAACCAATAAATAGCAACAAGGGATTTAAATACATGAATATTATAAAACCATTATTCAAAATCTCTAGAAAACCGACCACTGGTACAGAGAGTATTCCTCGAGGAAAAGGTATTGAACTCGTAAAAAGAGTAAAAAGAAATACAGATTTAGTTTACTGGGACGATCCTAACGAGTTAGTAAAACGACTGAAATTACTGTTCGCATCACGAGATGCTGGTAACACTGGGTTAGATAATGAAATTATTGCAATCATCGAGGAACTTCACGAAGCCGGTATCATAAACAAAGAATAAAAACAAATAGCATAGGGAACTTTGTGCAGTATACTTACAGTAAACAAAGCATCGGGACCGCAATGAATATAGATAAATTTGGTCATCACGTTCATAAACGTTTACGATTATCTGAACATATTGATATCTATAGCGATACGTTACAGAAGTCTGAAACGGGAGAATACGATTTAAAATCATCCAAACTAAAAGGCTTGTCGTCTCCAGACAAGGACGATGAAGCTGTAAATAAAGCATATTTGGATAAAACAGTTCAAGAGCTGAGAAACGAAATAAGCCGAGTTAATAGTCGTGTATTAATTTATTTAAAGAACTTGGAATCAGCGAGTACAGACCGTTTGTCTTCTATGTTTTACTCAAAAATAGAAATAGACCGTATGATTCAAGCCAAACAAAAATGAGTAAGAAAGAAATTGTAGACGAACTTCACAGAGCGGCGAGAAGAAATTTTCCACGTCGAAGTACAATCATAAAAGGAATAGATGATTTATGGCAAGCAGACCTTATAGATTTTCAAAAGTACTCACAGTTTAATAAAGGATATAAATATGTTTTAGTCGTAATTGATACTTTATCGAAATATGTGTGGGTTAATCCTTTGAAGTCAAAGAATAAAAGTTGTGTTACAAATGCAATGCAAAATATATTAACCACTTCATCTCGAAAGCCCAAAAATTTACAAACAGATTTAGGCAAAGAATTTTACAATGAAAATTTTAAACAATTGACGATAAAATATAACATAAATCATTATTCCACTTACTCTGTAAAAAAAGCAGCAATTGTTGAAAGAGTAATAAGAACTCTAAAAAGTCATCTTTACAAATTATTTAGCATCTGCGGTAAATATCAATGGATACAAAAAAATTTGAAAGACGTTGTACTATGCTACAATAACACTATTCACCGTGTAACAAAACTTAAGCCTATTGATGTTAGCAAAGAAAACCAGATGATTGTTAGGTCTAACATTATTAAATCACAAATTACCAGAAAACATCAAAAATTTAAGTTCCATGTTGGTGATCAAGTCCGGATAAGTAAATACAAAGGGGATTTCTACAAAGGTTATACTCCAAACTGGTCAACAGAAATATTTTATGTTATTAAAGTCAATCATACAAACCCAGTTACTTATCACTTGGAAGACAAAAATAAACAGAGAATTTTAGGATCTTTTTACGAGCATGAATTACAGAGAACCAAATGTCCAGATATTTATCTTATTGAAAAGGTTTTAAAAAGAAAAGGAAACAAACTCTTTGTCAAATGGTTAGGTCTCAGTGATGGTGAAAACAGTTGGATTGATAAAAAGTTATTGTTGCTTTAATATAAACTAAGCATTATTATTTATACGCTCACTTTATAATCATCGATGAAGGAAGGAAGTGGTATTATTAACAACTTAATAAATAACATTCCGTTTGAGTTACATTTACCTGGATATCAATTTTGTGGTCCAGGCACAAAACTTAAGAAAAGATTACTCAAGGGCGAACGAGGTATAAATAAATTGGATGAAGCTTGCATGTACCACGATATCGCTTACAATAATAAAGATTGGAACGTTAGACATAACGCCGATTTAGAACTTTTAAATATGGCAAAGAAAAGATTGAAATCGAAAGATGCTGGGAAAGGAGAAAAGATTGCATCATGGATAGTAAAAAATGCAATGAAAGTAAAACTTAAAGCCGGAGCAGGAGTACGGTCATTCATGAAAGGTGTTAAAAAAATTCAAAAGCAAATGAAAAAATTAAAGTGTAATGACAACCGAAAGGCTATAAAATATGCACATGCAGCTGCAAAAAAAGTGTTTTCTAATGTAAAAGGAATACGCTTCCCACGCTGCATTCCTGTTCCGAAAACTGGTGGGTTGTTACCCCTCATACCAATCTTTGCTGGTTTATCAGCTCTTGGTTCACTTGCTGGAGGTGCTGCAGGTATAACAAAGGCTGTTAACGATTACAAGGTTGCTCAAAAAAATCTTCAAGAATCTGAACGACATAACAAGATGATGGAAGCCGTCGCACTTGGGAAAGGATTGTATTTGAAGTCTCACAAAAAAGGAGCGGGCTTGTACTTACAACCTCCAAAAAACTAATTAAACGGTTACCCAAACGAGCACTCACTAATTTAGATATATTAAAGCACTCGGTTCATATTCCATATTTTCGTGGCGTTTTTATGCGAGATACGTTACCATCAAAACCAAGAAAAATTGAGTGTGCTATTCTAAATTTAGATAGTTCCAGAAATCCGGGAACTCACTGGGTAGCCTATGTCAAGCAAAATGAATACTGTGAATACTTTAACAGTTTTGGTAACTTAAAACCTCCGTTAGAATTAATAAAATATTTGAAAAATATGCACATAAATTATAATTACAAACAGTATCAAACTTTTGGCACTACGAACTGCGGTCATCTTTGTTTATTATTTTTAAGAAAGTATTGGAAAAAATATTTATATAAAGGTTAAAATTAAAATAACTTGACAGTATAATAATGTCTTTCACTGTATCCATAACTGGGCAGGGAGCCTCCCTCGTAACAAACTACTCACCTACTTTAGAATTACGTGGAGAATACGAGTGTGGACTTCTGTACTTTTCTACATTTAATTCTATTCCTAATATAGATGAAAGAAATAATAAGTTTTATTATGGTAATAATGAGGTCATTGAAATTCCAGAAGGATCATATGAACTTCAAGATATTTGTGATTTTTTAAAAAGCAACGTCAAGAATACTGCATTAAAATTGAGTTGTAATAATAATACACTCAAAACCAAAATAGTCTGTTCAGAAGATGTTCACTTTGAGAAAAGTAATTCCATAGGTAAAATTTTAGGTTTTGCTAGGGAAACAATAAAGGCTAATATAAGTTGTGAATCTCGGTATCCAGTTAGCATTTTATCTACAACCATCGTGCGCATCGAATGTGACGTAGTTGGAGGATCATTCGTGAATGGAAAAGCAAGCCATATAATTTATGAATTTGTACCTAACGTGCCACCAGGCTATCGAGTTATTGAGATACCTAAAAACTTAATATATTTTCCAGTCAACCAAAATTCAATTAGTGCGATTAATATTAGATTACTAGACGGTCATAATAAGCAAATTAATTTACGAGGTGAAGAAATACAACTGTACTTGCACTTTAGAAAAAAATGATAAATTTCAATAAAAACACTGCTACAGTTTGTACTCAAGTCAGTTATAAAAGATCATCTACTAAAAGAACACCGCTTTTATTAAAAAAGAAACTTACTAAAAATAATAAAGATTTCCTAAAGCTAGTAGGCTTGCTAAAATGAATTATTTAAATATATCTCAACCAACGTCATATGATAACAGCATTGAAAGTTTTGAATATCATTCATACAAACCGTATGTAACAAGTTTCAACAATAATGATGAAATACGAATACCCATTCATCAACAAGATTTGTATGTGTTGCCTTCACTCAGCGCTTTGTATATTGAGGGCAAAGCGGATGTGTATAACAGTACTACTAAAGAAAAAGTGTCAAGTGTGCATTTTGTTAATAATCCAGCGTTATTTCTATTTCAAGACATTCGCTATGAATTAAATGGAATCGAAATAGATAAAATTAAAAATGCAGGCATAACAACAACAATGAAATCCTATTTATCGTTAAATGAAAATGAATCCAAAAGTGCAAAAGTTTGGGGTTGGTCTACTTCAGGAACCACCAATGTTAGTGAAGGCGCATTTTCTGCTTCAATACCATTAAACAAACTATTAGGTTTTGCAGAAGATTATGAAAAAATTATTATAAACTGTAAACACGAGTTAGTACTTTTGAGAAGCAACACAAATGTCAATGCCTTGAAATTAAATAAGGAACAAGTTGTAGAAAATATAATAATAAGTAAAATTGTTTGGCGCGTTCCGCATGTTAAGGTGTCAGATCAAGAGAAAATTCATTTGTTAAAACATTTAGAAAAAGATCGAGCTATCACACTAGCATTTCGTAATTGGGACTTATATGAATACCCATTACTACCCAAAACGCGTAAACATTCTTGGTCTATTAAAACTTCATCGCAAATAGAAAAACCGAGATTCGTTGTTATAGCTTTACAAACCAACCGAAAACATAATGCGGAAATGTCTATGGCAGAGTTCGACCATTGCAATATACGTGATGTAAGAGTATTTTTGAATTCATCGTATTACCCTTATGAAGGACTAAATGTCAGTTTCTCAGATGATAAGTTTTCTTTATTATATGAGCAGTACGCCAGATTTCAGCAGTCTTATCACGGACGCCGATCAGAACCCTTGCTGTCTTTAAAAGAATTCAAGGCTATTGCTCCTTTATTCGTAATTGACTGTTCTCGCCAACACGAATCATTAAAAGGATCGATTGATGTGAGAGTTGAAATCGAAGCAGATCAAGAGATACCTGATCAGACCGCTGCATACTGTCTCATACTGAACGATTGTATATTTGAATACAAACCTTTGAGCAATATTGTAAAGAAAATATCATGAATACCAGTACAATACTCGTGGATTTGCAAGGATTCAAAAACCATAAAAACGAATTCTTAGTAAAAGAATTAGCAATAGCTACTCTAGAGTTTACCTATATATTTTTAATTAAGCCTCCATATCCATTTACTTCACTAACTGAAGAAGAAAAAAAATGTGTACGTTGGATAGAACGAAACAGAGGTTATCAGTGGAGTGAAGGATTTATTGACTATAGAGAATTTCATAGAATTATCAAACCTATTTTAGAAAACCGCAAAATAATTGTGAAAGGAGAAGAAAAGATTAAATGGATGAAAGACATAAGTGGTCATAATAATATTGTCGATATTAGTTATACGGGTATAGCTAATTTGAATACGTTAAATGATCTGTATAGTAATAATATGCTTCATTGTTTAACTCATAAAAATAAGTGTGCTTTGAGAAATGTATTATGTATAAAAAAATGGTTTTTACTTAATGGTTATTCATTTAATGATTTTTGAATTTTGAACACCTCTCCTGGTAAATTATGTTTTAAAGTATAAAATTAATTATATTAAATATGTGTCTACTTATGAATTTTAATAAACTGATTTTTATATAAAATGTTGTTTAAGTTACATATCCTACATAACTAAAACCTTAATAGGACAAAAAATAAAAGACACTTCTGTTTTAGATTAAACTATATTTACACATAACTTACAACTACAAAAAATAACTTACAATAACTTATTATAAATACACTCCTAAAAGTGATCGTCACAAATTTTTTTTGATATTTTCTTTACAAGACTATCCGTGAGATCCATGATCTCATCCATCGGGTTTTGTACTAAATATTGCGCACTGAGCAGCATGTTATCTTCACAGTCTTCGACGTCCGAGCTAGTAGCGGATCCCACATCATTCGCTATGTCCAACACCTTAATTTTGATCAGTCTTATTCCTTTTGGTTCCTTCGTAATCACATATGACTTAGACGACTTCAATGTTTTTTTTTGAAATGGTTTTTTATGCCTAGGTTTCTTGTCTGGTCTGGATGCAACAATTTGTTTAGAGCACAAATCGGGGAACTCTTGCGTAAATCCTTCCAAGGGATCTTGAGCGTATTGGGAAAACAGAATGTCGGGAGAGTCATCCATCATCTATAACAAAATAAAGGTTAATTAGTAATATGTCTTACATAAACTGTAACATTTATTGAAATGTTGTATACTCACTTGAATAAAACCCAAAGTCAGTAGTACCGCGTTCGTCAGAGACAAGGTGTGAATGAGGGAAAATAATGGACTTAGCTATTGAATCAAATTCTGCTTAGTTTGCATTGCGTGTTTGCAACATAGGTGAGGTGACCTAGATGCAACACGTGTAATAAATAACAGAAGTGGTAAAATAATTGACTTAGACTATCAAATTCAATTCTGCTTAGTTTGCTTTGCGTGTTTGCTGCGTAGGTGAGGCAGCCTAGATGTAACACGTGTAATAAACAGCATTAGTGCTAAATTATAGACTCTATGTACATACATTCGATGAAAAAAAAAAAAACAGTTCTTAATAATGAAATATTTATTTATTTAAGTAATAATGAGTCCACAAAGTGTTACATAGCTTACACAACTAAAACAATATATTGATATAAATTAACTATTACCATATTACTTTATTATAACCCTATGTCCAGGTTCATGATATATTAACTTATTGTATAAGTATGATAAAAGTAAACAGTGTTACTTAGCTTACAGAGTTAAAACAATAAATTGGTTTGTATTATACTATTATTTTATTATGACCCCATGCCAACGTTGAAACTTTGTCTGATAAAACTACACGTTTATCATCGGAATTTGACAAGGCTATTTTATTAACACTCTGTGTAAAAATCTCGTGCTTAATACACTTAAACAATATATTCTTCTTTCGTATTACTGTGTCATGAAGCAAAGCCGATCTATAGTCAGACGATGACAAATCTCTTACAACATTTTTTTTAACACCTTTTGCTTTCTTAATTAATGATGAATCTGTTTTTATGCAGTATAATTTAGAACGTAAACCTACGAATTCTGTCATAATTTCGCCTCCTAGTTCATCTTTAAACAGACCGGGTACTTTTTTGTTTTTTATAGGCAAACCAAAAACATTATCACCGTTATAGTTACTAGTATCAAAGTAATTTATAAAGTTGTCTTTTAAATCGCGATAAAAGTCTTCCGTTTCAATTTTGTACACGAAACTATCAGTATCGGTGTAACATAATTGTACCTTATCTCCGTAGTAGGGCTTTATTATTGTGTAATGAAATTGATACATATGACATTTCGAGAGCTCCAACACGGCAAAACCGATGTAAATAGGTTTGTCTAAAAATATTCTATCAGGCTTCATCTGGATGGCTACAAAATTTTCTGAGAAAATGGTGGCACTGTGAAAGTTAGGCCTTGCAATTAATTTATCTGCGGTTATGAACTTTTTTGTTTTGTTGGTTTCATCATTCCACTTACTGATCAATCTCACATCTACTCTTTTTTCGCTGTCTTCTAATGTTTTACCAAACACGGAATTATTTAACAGTTTAAAAAGGTCTTGTTGGAAGGGAGTCACTGCCTTTTTCCGTAGTTCAGTATTTAAATTAATATATTTTCCTAAAAATGAACTTTGTCTGAATGACAGAACGCGATGAATTTTATCTAAGATAAGTCCGTTTTTAATACAGGTTTTTAGATGAACATAATGGATTACATACTCGTATTTTGAATACAAGTTAGGAATCAGTTTAGGAGTTTTACCACCAGGGGGTATAAATTTTTCAGCGCAAAAAGGATAATCATTGTGAATACAATGTAGTTCATCTGGATAGATCAAATCAACTTCGAGGATAAAACCATAGTCAGCATCATCAGCTATGTTCATGACAACAAGTTGATCTATCTCATTCTGATCTAAAAGTCTAAAATCCGACACAGGTAGAGGTTGACACATACTGTAACCATATAAATTGTTGCAATCGATGTAAACAAGAAACGAATCAGACTCAGTATGATCGTGACACGACATGTATTTATTGTTAGCCTTAGCGTATCTCGTTGAACACAAACAAATCCCCCCACGTATCCCTTTTTGTATGAATCGTATAATTTCTAAGTCGTTTAACAATTCCAATTGAACACCTGTTTTAAGCAACATCGCATCGAAGGATAAACTTGGAGCAGTTAAATAAAAGGCAGGATCTAACTGATAGTTAGACTTACAGACTTGTCGAAAATTTTCAAATACGTCAGCTAACAGTAATACATCTGTTTTAAGATATAAGTCTGTGTAACCTCCTAGGTCTTTTATTTTAAATGTAGACCAGACTTCCTGAGCGTGAGCGTAATCTGTATCACTTATATCTTCATCAGTCAAAGAATTATAAAAACTTTTTTTTGAGGGAAGTTGTCTTTCAGAAAACGAATTCCAATGCTTCATATGATCGTACGGATAGACTCCTTTACGAGTCAATAATTCAAAATGCTTTTCTTTAGGATAGCTATTTTTCAAGTTAACAAAGTCTGTTTTATGTAAACCTTTGGCTAACTTTTCTAAGCTAGTCCCTAGGAACTGAAATGAATCAACAAACCGTATCTGAGCAAATTTTTCATCGTTCAACGGTAAAAACTTGGTAAAAGAAATATAATTTTCTTTATTTCTCGGGATGACTTTAACAGCCCCCGAACTCTCAGCTAACTCTTTTATAAACAAATGGCAGTCATAGCCTGCTAAGTTATGGAAAAATACAGGTACTAACTTAGGAACGCTGTATCGTAAGTTACAGTATTGATGTGCAGCACCTCGATAACGTCCGGTTAGATGACAGTGATCCCTTACCTTGTCGAGAATCAGAAGCTGGTTACAAATATGACAGACCTCAGCACATGCAAAATCCCTCGCTTCCCGATCATTAAAGTCCATCTTAACTTCGTTATTTAAGATTTCATATATCTTTTTAATATCAGTATAAAGCATTTCAAGGAATTTTTCTACACAGTCGAGACCTCGATACTGTACGAATCGATTTAAGCCTCTATCAAAGGAACAAACTATATAGTAAGCAAAAGCTGCTGGAATGTGCTGCTGACGAGGTAAAGTGTAACTAGAAGATGGATTAGGCTCACAACCTAGAATGGGTTGTAGAAGAGCCTCAAAGTCAGCGTATACAACAAAGGGAACGTCTTGCTTTCGTTCAAAATGTTTAAATTCCAGGTACGTTCCCTTATCAGGTAATACTGTACAAACACCGCCGCATGTGTGTTTTATAAGATTATTTTCAGTGGTAAAAAATAGTAAACAATCATCGCAAAAATATAATTGACCATTATGTTTAGTGATTTGGTTACGCACTAGACGGGACAGGTTTTTTATCAAAACGAAATGACTCTGAGCATTACTATCAAGTAAAAGTAGATTTATTTTAGTTCTGTCACTCGCTTTGAATTCCGATCTGTAAATAGGACCAACTATGGTACGGTTGTTTTTTAACGAATAAACATTTATACTTAAATAAGGATTATTACTTTCAAATCTGGCTATATCGTCAAAAGTGACTGGAAAAGACATACCGGTAATATTAAGTACATTCTTAAAATGTGGATAAGATGTAACCCTATCACTGTTCTTTGTGACAGGATAAAGTGCTGCAACTACGCTCCATAGAAAACAATGCTTATCCTTATTTCGAACGTTAATACACGCTTTTTTCGATTTTATTACTAAGGGCAAATCGGCGTACGTTGATCCAGAACCTCTTAAAGGATCGAATTTATTAATGTTAACCTCTAAAGAAACGTTACTTAGAAAAGACCAACCACTTTCGCGATCTTCAAATTCCTCAACCCGTTGTTTAATATAACTTACAAGTGTTGAAAACACCTTATCGTAATTAAAGTTACGATGAACGATAAAATTCTTTGTAGTGAATGACTTTATTTCATGACTATCATTTTTAAATAATAGAAAATTAGCATAATATTCAAAATTCACTTTTACACTTATATGCTTCTTCAAAGCGATCAGCAAAAGATTATTTATTTTAGAACGTAAATTATGTAAAAATGAATCAGGCATAGAGTGTTCGAATTCCTCTGTAACAACAATTCTATAAGAAGCGATTCGACCTCGAAAAGCTGTTGCGTACTCAATAACGCCATCAACGTTAGCCTTCTGCGTTGAAACACTTTTCTTATGCGTAGTGCTTTTCAGATGTCCTACCCATTGTCGGTTTCCTACTTGCACAGAACAATCAGAACAAAAAGGCATTTTACTAACACTTACTTACTTTGCTGTAACTGTAATAAACAGTAGGTACTTGTAAAATACTTAAACTAAAATATTATAACGGATATAAGAACCTGGTACTCTAGTAACTTAATTTATTTATTTAGGAAGCGTACGCTTATAGCTTGACTCGCTCTAGAGTTCGTCAAGCGCGTAGATTATAATAAGGAGAGCGTAAAGCAAATGCACTCAACCAACCAAATATTACCTTGTGTGAGTACCAAGTTTTATAACCAACGCTTAGTTACCTAAACCTTATAGTTATCTGATACCTTTTTTACCTGGACAATTGGGATCACAAATTCTTAGTTATTTCAATATTATAGATGTTTATTATTTTAAAAGATTATATTAAATTTAATTTATTTAAAAATAACAAACTTAATAAATATTTATTTCTTATTGCTATAAAATGTCGGTTTGCTGTCGGCAAACAACGAGGACTTGACTTTCTGCATGAACCTCTGCAGATACGTCCACTCAGACTGGTCGCGATCCAGCTGCACCTTGAGTGTGACAAGTGCTTTGGTATAGCGTAGCTCCGGAGGCGCCGTCAACGCTTCCTCGGTTGTGTAGACACGTGTCTCGATGTAGTACTGTCCGTCGTGCAGCGCACGGTGCACCAAGGATCCGTTGGCTACGCGGCTGCTGATGCTACTTTCGAGCTGTTTGCCTCGAACGGGAGCTCGCTGAGCGTTATCAACAGCGATAGTCTCTTCGTCTTCAGACAGCAAACCGAGTACATCCAGCAATTCCTTTTTACAGCTCTTCGGTTTCTTAGCTGAACTGATGGTTCTGCAATAGATAAATTTTGTGTAAGTAAAATGTAAGTTTATGATAAACAATATTATCGAGCTTTAACCCGGGGTTCGTCGCTAGGCATATACGAACACAAATACTCGCTACCGGGTAAAAAATACCACATTTTTTTATATATGCGTAATTTATTAAATATTTGTTTATATTAAAGTTTATTGCATTATTGCCTTTGTTTATAGTATAAGTTATAAATTAAACACATTATTAATTTGGAAATACGTATTTATTATTATTTAAGGCACATACATTATAAGGAACCAAAATCTTAACTTTTTTTCTTATTAAACTCAAAAACTTAAAAAAAAATACATTTTCTTCTTTGGATTCATGCAAAATGAGATCAAATCTTAAAACTAGATAAAATACTCTTGCAAGTTATCAAAAATACAGACTACTTATATTATATATTTTTTTTGTAAATCAGCTTCAAAAATCACTTAAAATCACAATTCGAAAAATATTCAGTCTTTAAGTTTGTTTTTATTCCTTTTTTATTTTTTGGTAACACTCGCCACAAATAGGTATTGTATGCTCTCTGCATATTTTCTTTATACATAATTGACAACACGTCTTTGTTTTCCTGTCTTTTTTCCAATTACAGACTTCACAGCGAGACGTGCATGGTTTTGGTCCCGTCCTAGAGGAGCTTGGCTCATCGTGATCATTGTTTTCAAATAAACCAAGAATTAATTTTATTTTTATTTTAATAACTTGTGGCAAATTCACAATATACATTCTGCGCTTTATAAGAGGCATCATTAAACCATTGGCCAATTCTTTCAACTCGTTTGTTCTTGGGCCAATTGTAGCTCCAGAATATTCTCTATTAGCTTTGACAATGACATAGGCATTGATACCTCCGACGTTAAGAAGTCCATAAAATATTACCAAAGGCCATCTTTTTGTTATACGCGATACCGAGTAAGTTCCACATAGCTCATCTACGACATCAACACCACATTTACTTCGGTTGTAATCGAGTATCATTTCTGGTTTCTTTGCTTCACCTGAGTCTTTTTTGCCATCGTGATGCATAGTAGAAGCCACCAGCACGACTTTATTGTTCTTTGGCACATATGAAACTAAGGTGCAATCTTTTTGAAAACCGAATATAGAGCTGGGAATATCTCGATATTTGGCGACTGTAAATACTGGAGGAATCTCGGGCTTATTTTTTTTTACAGTTCCTAACGCAGTCAAGCCATATTCTTTCAGCAAATCATGTAGAAGAGGAAAACTAGTAAACCAGTTATCCATTACCACGTTCCGGTGGGTATTTTTTATTGATTCTACCATCCGCTTCACAACATCAATTGCGGCATTACTCTTTTGATAAGGCCCATCGTTCTGTCCAACGTAAACCTCCATATTTCCCGTATAGAAACTCTGTGCATCAGCCATAACGAAGATTTTGATTCCATATTTCCCAGGTTTGCTTGGAATGTATTGACGAAATGGGCAACGGCCACGAAACTTTTCGAGTTTTTCGTCGATAGTTACATTTTCGCCAAATGAATAATGCCTTTTTATGTTTGCATTGAAGTCTTCAAAAATCTCTCGAAAGGGTGCAAATTTATCCTCCGCTCGACGCTCTTCGCGTGTATGCATATTATCGAAACGTAGACATTTCAATAAAAAATGAAATCGTTGTCGTGACATTGATGCTATACACCAGTCAAAGCCGCTGCCATCTAATGACCAAATATCTTTAGTATTGAGATGTGAGTTTCGCATTCTTCCACAATAGTACAATACTCCGAACAAAGCTCGCAATTCAATAATGTCTGTGTCTTTGCAATCTCGATCCCTTGAATAATAACGCCTCAAATTTTCAATATAAATGTTTGTATAGTCGACAATTTTATGTAGATATTCATCCGGGAAAATCAAATTCCAAGCATCTAAAATGTTAGTACATTCTTTTGCTGCTCTCACTGGTCCGGGCAAATGAACAATAATATTATGAGATCTTGTACGTACGTTTTGCGGTGGTTGTTGCACGAGCCATTGACTATTTCCGTTTCGACCAATGAATTTCTTACGCTTGATATATTTCAACGGTACATCCTCTAAATATTCACCAAACTGCACAGGTAATACTGGCTCTTCTTCTTCTTCACACCGCAACGGAACGTCAGCGATATCACCCGAATCAGCTTCTTGCTCAGAGTCACTGTCATGGTCACTAAACTGCTCATGATCCTCTGTTTCCGACACTATTTCTTCCTCACTATCTTCTTGTTGTAAAATGTCTTCTATAGTATTATCACTCAGTGAGAAATGCATCGTAATGAAGTGCTAAAACAAAAATAAATATTTAAAAATATAACAAAAAAGGAGTTACACAAACGGTCGCTACCGGGTATTTTTCACCCATACTCACTTCACACGTCCGTGGCGTCCGAGTGCGTGGCGCTAACTGCCAGCCACGCGGGGAGGGGGTCTCTCGTTTCTATGCAGAAAGATACTTAAAACCGCAAGTCGCTAGATTACGTAGAAAAAGAAATATGAGTATTTTTATTACCCATGTGGTATTTTTTACCCGGTAGCGACGAACGCCGGGTTAAATGAAGAGTTCGAGTAGGTAAAACGGATAAACATTTAAAACAAAACATGACAGAATTATTAGGTATACCACGGAACGCATATCCAACCATAAAAAATAAATGTAGGTTTTTACCTGTTAGTTTCCCGGGACGTAGAGACAGGTTTTCGCTTGGGCTTGGGTTTCACCTCGAGTTTCACCTCGGGTTCGAATATATCATACTCAGAGTCAGACCTGTAAAAAAAAAAACTAAAAATAAATATCAAACATTAGGTACTTATGCAATTTATAATCATGTCTGTAAAGGCAACGTTATAAGGTTAGGTTCAAAATCTAATTAGCGAGTTAAAAATTAACTTTATATCGTTATAAGACCTATAAACCTTACAGTCACATACTTAGTATCATACACACACTAGTGCAAACATAGCACATAGACAGTTTCTGATGGCTAAAGGTGTCTTTAGCCACAGTGAGAGTAGACAAAGGTGGTGAGGAGCTTCTACGTGCCTTCCAAAGCACGGAGAAGCTCGAGATTATAAATTTTTGGTCACCCATCCGATGACCGGCCTTTGCGAAAGTTGCTTAACTACAGCCACTCGCAGACCGGGCGCGTTAACCACTGCGCCATCGAGCTCCTCGACTCGAATTAACAATACCTGTGATGAAATAAGTCACCATAAAAAGTACTTACATCTTGAACACTTACAATATTTCACTGCAGCTGCTGATAGAGAGACTCTTCGATCAGATATGACGACACTGGACTAGTTGCTCAGGCTTGAGTACTTCGAAATACAGAATGAAGCTCTAACCGAACACTTGCCGAATTTAAAGGAAAAATATTGAATATTCGGCAATTTTAGTTAGGGCTGTCACGAACGTTACGCTTACGAAATATGATTAAAGAATGTTTACACATATGCGGCTGCCCCATTTCAAAACCTAGTAAGGAACATTTTTTGTAAAAAGAGGTTTTTGCATTAATCTTCCAAATATTGTAAGTCCCTACACAATACAAAAACACCAGCATTGATATCTAAGATATAAACATAGATATTGAAGCAAATATATATAATATATAAAATAAAAAATAAAAAATAAAAATAATATAAAATAAAATATGTAATATACACATAAATCAATACATCAATAACATTTCATGTTTCGTATTTTATATATTATACAACCGAAAGATTTTTTCTTACCCAAGATAAATATTTTTCGAAGGCTAACCTATTTTACGTTTATACGCTCTCCTGTAAAATTTGCTTTTAGGTCCTTACTAGGTTTTGAAATGGGGCAGCCGTATGCATTCGAATTTCTATTACTTAAAACTCATCATTTCCATTTCAGTACGTCGCAAAACTATTAGATTATAAAACCGAGCGCTTTTTAGCGAAAGACCGAGTTTGTTCATATTATGGTAAATAAAAGTACAAAATTACAAGGTTCGTTCTAGCGAAGGATGTGTCAGCCCTATCTGGTGCACTACGATTGGCGTATTTGCCTTTTGTTGATATTGAATTGTCGACAAATTTATTTAGGGCTGTCACGAACGTTGCACATACGAAATGTGATTAATGAATATACACAAATTTGTATATGCTAAATAGCATTCGAACAAAATAATGCTCAAAAAAGATACTTTTTGTAATCCCCTACATACATGAATTAATATTAATTTATAGCATGCGAAAATAAATCAATACCCTAATATACCTACTTAAATAATGTTAATAATGAAAAGTCAAAACAATAGCTTATTTGTGTACACACGCCTGCACATCAACCTACCACAAACTGTCAAATTTCCTCAATAGACTTTGAACTTTATGTCTTTATATTATGGTTAAAAATGTATTGAAGAATGATAGTTTTGGATAGGTTGATGTGCAGGCGTCTGTACAAATAAACTATAACTCTAAAATAATTTGGAGACATAGTAAACATTAACATTATTATCTATTACTTAAAATGAAGCATTTCCATTTCAGTACGTCGTCGGTCGCAAAGCTATTATATATAGGTATTATTAAAAACAACCGCTTTTTAGCGAAAAAAGACCGTGTTGTTCATATTAGTGTTAAGAATTTGTGCAAAGGTCTTTGTGTGTAAGCAATATATTATTTATTTATTTATTATTATATCTATTAAAATAATTTAATCGTTTAACTTTGAAAATAAAATGTAACACTCACAAACCTTTATCAAGAAACGTACAAAATTACAAAGTTCGTTCTAGCGATGCGATGGGTGTGTCACCCCTATCTAGTGTGCTACGATTGGTGTATTTGCATTTTGTTGATAGCTTGACTGCGGCTAACATATCGAGAATGAATACACCGACCTCAATTTGACGATGGAAATATTTCTAGTCATTACTAAAATATTGTTATTTTTTAATAAAAAAGTAAGAATAAAAATAAACCTATGATAATTTTATGTTTCTGTGTGTATTCGTTGGAGTAAATAATACCGTTTATTCTGAATTTCATACATAAATAGATTGATGCCTCTTGGTATAGCGGTAAGTGATCCTCACTGCAAATCCAACGGTCTTGGGTTCGAATCCCTGAAGTGAATGTGTCTGTGTGATGCGCACTATCATTTTTCGTAGATGTTTATATTATGTATTTTTAGTATGTTTATACGTAACTAGTACTTATAGGTACTAAGCTTCACTAATCCATTTAGTTTGGGTCTAGATAAGTATAAATTTTTGTCTACAGAATTATAGGTATCTATCGTATCGTATCGTATAGCTTAAGATAGTATATTTTTGACGACCATCTGATAACTAACATAAGTGAAAGTTGCTTATGTTAGTTGCGAGGTTCTAGATAATGGACCTTCTTTCGAATATACATTGCAGCCTCCATAGAAACATGCTAATGTAGCTAAGATCGTTCTCTAAATTAACTTTATCGGGAATCGAACTCTGAACCCACTGCATTCAAGGTGATTTTATTCCTTCTTGTTCAGTTTAAAATATTTATAGCAGGTGGTTTTCAGCGGCTGCACATGTTTACTGACTAAATTATCCTCATCATCATCAGTCTGTTAATATTCCTCATTGCTAGAGCACAGACCTTCCCTATGGATAGAATCCCATAGGGAGAACGACCATAACCCGCCACAGGACCTCGGTGTGGCGGTCAACATCCGTTGACGATTCTATATGCAGATTACAGTTTAACGCGAGATACAAGGAGGAGGAGAAGTTTGAGATACAAAATGTTTTAGTAACTTATCGGATAGCCGCCCAATCCGATAGTTGCTTAACTTCCACAATCGCAGACCGTTAACCAATGCTCCATCGAGATTAATTATAGCATAATGTTATCTAATTTACGATTTATTATGATAAACGTATGAATTCGAATTCGATTCTGTAAGTCTATATTTAATATTTAATTAGAATTGTTACTTAGGTTTATGATCCTTCATCAGTCTTAAAAATGTTCCTTAGCGTTTGAAACATCCATCCCAGACCATACAATACGGATATCATATTTATGAAAAAAAAAAAAACAGAACTTCTTTGGTATATCCTCCATCATACCTATCAAACGTAATTTAAAGTCTAAAATTTATACGCAGACAAAGTCGCAGACAAGAAGCTAGCTAATCTATGCTTTATTCATTTCATTCACAATAAATTCAGTTTTGAAACAAATTGGTGGTTTTTAGGTATAAGTAAATAGGTCGTTGCATCCGCTGGCTGTTGACCGACGCCCGTGGCGCTAGAATTGATGACAGCGCAGCGCAGCATGCGTTTACCTAATGTGTAAATATTACGAATTTACAATAATAAACTTTATAACAAGTTTGTAAATTTTTGATATTTTAGCGTTTAACGCTAGAATGTTCTTAGATAAAAAATTGCAATAAAAAAAGACGAAGCTAAAATTTAAAAAAAATTAAAGCAACTTCATCTGTACCAAACACGGTAAAAACTCTGCCTCAGTAGCAAAGTGGTTAATGCAGTCATCTGGATTGTGGAAGGAATTCACCATCTTATCTAAATATGTCGCCATAACATCAATGTTTGTAGCATTGTTGTGTTCCGGCAGCTAGAGATAAGATAGCCAGTACCTCACTGGTTGAGAATCTCGGGTGAAGTGCGCTTCCATCAAATGACCTTATCATCACTTAACATCAGGTGAGATCAAGGCACTGTGCTTACCCGTAAATATATAAAAAATATATATATGTCTTACAGAATGAATATGGTAGACTAGAGCGTTGGTTTGATGATTAGTAAATCTGTGTGTTGCGTATGGTTGTGGGTTCTATTCTAGCTTAGAACAAACATTCAGGGGCGCGAAAATCTGTGATCGAACTGAGTTATTGAGGATTCTTCCGCACCTGCGAGTGCGGGCGAACGTAGTTTGACCACGCGAGCATAGGTGAGGATGAACTCTCAATAACACACTACTCACGATCGTTGAAGCAGACATGTTCAGACATGTTCGAGAGTGGAGGCAGAAGGATCGACGACCGTTGAAGCAGACATTATGTCCTATAGTGGAGACGGAAGGACCGACGATCGCAATGAAGAACACCGTTATTTTTGACAGTGGAAAACTTATCGCCCGGGGAGGCGTGAATAGTTATATTGGGTTCTCCCCTCCAGCTCCCCTGCCCAGGCCCGAGGGTCTACAGGAATTCGAAAGAAGGAGGGGCACACTCACTAAAAACCACTATATACTTGTATATAACCCTTGAAGTGACGTTAGGGCCGCCGTTATGGTGAATACTAGTGATTACTAATGTAGGACGCCCTGTGGTGCGGTGGACTGACCACTTGAAGAAGATGGCAGACGGTGGATGGATGCGGGCTGCGCAGAACTGGGATGGTTGGCGATGGAGGCTTATGTTCAGCAGTAGACGGCAATAGGTTGAAGAGATAGAAAAAAGAGCAGTCTTGACTGACTGTAGAATGAATAACATCGTACAGACAAACCGCTGGGCCTAGACCCGAGGTCAAAGAAATGACGGAATTTTATTTTGTAAGTTATACCCGGACAAAGATACGGTCAAGACGAGAAGTAGGTACAAACTACAAAAACATAGAAACCAATATTTTTTGATGCAAAATTACCTATTTGATTCTCGACTAGTAAAAAACATATCAATGTCAAAATTCAGACAGCATTGTTTAGTGAACGAAGTACAAAAAATAATCCATAAAATAGCCTTGAAAAATCTAGAGTACACAAAAAAGCTGGTCTGCTTTGGAGTAAAGAAAAAACCTGATGTTGAATGAATTTAATCAATTTTGATAGTCGTTACAATGACAAGTAATATAGTTTACATTCAAATGATACATTTTTGCGTTTAATATTATAATTATAAAAAGATGCTTTGTTGGAAAGGGTAAAACTATGTGCAGGTTTATTTAACGAGCAACAATCATTTTAGTCTGGCTCTTCTAAGTTCTGCATAACAAAACAGTGAAAGAAATGTGACTATTTAATTTTTCAACATTATTGTTTTATTTTTAAAAAGACAAAGTGTTCAAAGAAATGCACCTCATGACATGCGGGTTCGAATCCCGCTCGTGGAATTTTTTCAACATTTTTCAAATTGTAATATGTCCGCAACAAAATTTGCGTAAAATTATATTTAACCATAATCATTATTACTAATATGTTCGGTTAACTTACTTTTACTATACATTAGTTGTTCCCCGACCCACCGCGTCGATCGCGTCGCCCGATAGCGCTAGTACCTACTTCGTATTCGCTTAGCGTTTTTTCTGTTTTTTTAAGATTCCTAGCGTGATGTTAAATAGCCTATAGTCTTCCACGAAAATTGGGATATCAAATACAAATATTTTTTTTTCAAATCCGTCAGGTAGTTTTAAAGATCAGCGCGTTCAAACAAAAAAAAATAGTATCGATTTCCATATGTTCGATGTGCACACTACGATCTAAATTGGTTTGAATCCGATTAAGGATTTGGTATTCAGTGTTTCCCAACACACGACCTTTGCAAACAATCGTATCCAAATTGCATCTGGCATAATGTCAAGGGAATTCGTGATAGGATACGCTGGTATTTGTCTGACGATACCTATGCTAGGTACCGTCAATTCTAAAGATCCGGTGGGTTACATCAATCTAATAAGTAGGTTCTTTCACCTGTTTGATTAGACTTGATTTTAAACACATTATATTAAAATTAAAATATTTAAAAAAAATAAAAAATAAAAAATTAAAAAATTAACTTGCATTTTATCTTACAATAGTGACTCGCTCGCGACTTCGTTCGCTTGAGTGAACACCCGTTTTACAGCGCCACCTACCGGGTCTAATTATTTTGTGTACTCAAACCACCTTCGAAAGACGCTCTAAGTCTTAGAAAAAACCACATCAAAAGCCGTCCAGTGGCTCCTGAGATTAGCCCGTCTAACAAACAAACAAACGCGTTCCGGAGACTTTTTTTATGTATATATAATTAATAATTTATCCTGACGTTTTGAATTATTACATGGTCTTGTATGAGCGAACCCGAATCCCGGGCGACCACTAATTACAACTATTAATGTGTTTTAAAAGGAATTGAGTTTGACCATGAAAATGACATTACCTTCTGATTAAAACAACGTGTAACAGAAAGGTGTGGTCCAAATGAAAAGATCCAAAGTGTATCTATTACTATTCTAAATAATTACTATATATAATATGTAATTAATTAAACAGTATCGTAGCCCGGCCCTCCCCCCACATTAACCCAAAACGATATGGCAGGTCTAAAACTAAATATACGAAAAACGTGATATTATGACGGCATAAGAGCAATTTTTTATAGCCTTATCTGAATAAAACATTTTTAAATTTTGAAACATTAGCGACGTAAGACTTACAATTATAAAACTTGGAGAAACTCGAGGTCTTTTAATTAGGTCACCCATCCGAGGAACGTTTCAAAAGTCGCTTAGCATTCACGATTGTGACTGGACCGCAGTAACCACCTAGCTTCATGCTTGTTATTCTATTCCTAACTTCCGATTTAAAATACAAAGTGTCATTACGTCACACGCATTAGGTACTTTTTTTCTCGACGAAAAATAAGTGTCATTTACTCCATGATTCATAGGGTCGTTGCACTGGCAACCTCGCCAACAAAATAAGAAGACGAGCAGAAGGCAAGCCTCATAGAAACGACTCGAGCAACGCACACACACATAGACAACCTATCACAGACACGGAATCTCGGAACAGCTGCGCTCGGACTGTTCCGAGCTATTCAGAGTTTTTTGATGTGTAACATCTTTCCACTCGCTTGCTATATAAGCAATTTGTGGGAGTGATTTCGTAAAATGGGACGGAAGTATGTGTAACAGTGTAACAGGAAATCAGGGAAGCGCGCATTTTGTAAAATCGATAATATGAACATGACATATTATTATTATATGTGACATATTGTGTCATTTCACTATCGAATGTCATTTTGATAAGTCAAATGTCTTCTAATAAGTATTTACTGCATTTATTTTATAGTTATAAAATGATGTAATACCTGACCCGTTTTTTTTCAGAATATAATGTTAAAATTGCTTATTACTAAAGTGAGATGTCAAATATTACTCGTCATTATATGAGACTACTGTAAGGCTCGCTCGTTTTTTTTTAATTTATATTTTACTGGTAAGCACAGTGCCTTGATCTCACCTGATGTTAAGTGATGATAAGGCCATTGATGGAAGTGCTTCTAGCTGCCGGAACACAACAATGCTACAAACATTGATGTTATGACGAAATATTTAGATAAGATGGTGGTAGCTAGCCAGGCCGACAAACAACCCTTACCACCAACCAAACCGAGTACACAAACATGTACCCCCCGCTGGGAATCGAACCCGGGACCTCTGGGTCTAAACCGGAGGTCTTAACCACGAGACCACAGAGGTGGTTAACCAAATTGACCAAAGATCCGTGTTGGTACATACAAGGGGTCTATGTTTGAGTTGCTCGAGCGCGGTATGTATTTTATGCGTCGAAAGGAATTGAGACCGCAAATAAAAAAATCTAAAAAATCTTTTTTTTAAATAATTGGTTTTAGTTATTAAAATAGGCAGCTACTAAATTACGATATTGATGCAATATATTTAACCGGTTTCCAAGCATATCAGTAAGTAATTCTGTTGCAATTTGAACAATAGTGTTTTTTTTTGTGGTGTTTTCGAAAATAATTATGATCGAGTAAAAATTATACAATCGTGTATTTGAGCAAGCACATTCAAGATAAAGACATGAATTTACCTATATCAACATTTCAGATTAGTCTTAAACTATTCGCCGAAAGTTGGTGCATTTTTTCAGTGTGTCGCCTTAAGCTCACCTTCTTCGTACTCCTTATTTTGTGCCATTACATCCTACAGTCATGGTAATGCCCATTCTTCCATGTAACAGAGTGGTATACCAAATTGGACTGGTAATTGTTAGCGTAGTCCAATTCTTTTGTTTTCTAACTGTTCAGTATTATGCTTTGACCGTTTAACCTAACTGCCTCTACGGTCATGCATATTGGGATAAAGGGTCATCATTACCCACTACCTACGCTGGCCTAAATCGAGTTGTTAGGTTCTTAAGACTGCCATTTTACAAAAAACAACCGGGAAAAACGATTTAGCTCCTCCAGCTTCCGGAGGCGCCTAGAGCCGTTAGTCTCGTCTGCATTAGCAGTCGTTAACAACCACCAATCTGCACTGGGCTAGCGTGGTGGTTATGTCCCATTCTCCCTATCCATACATATATAGGGAAGGTTAGTGCCCCAGTAGAGACATGAGATGAGCTGGTGATGAGATTAAGTGTAATGTGTACGTATATCCTGTCCTATGTCAAGCAGTGGACTGCGACAGCCTGACCATGATTATGATGATGGACGCACGTATTTGATTAAAGCCTATATAAATAAATCATGGTTAATTGTTTCCAGTACCAAGATGTCAAGAGCAGCGTCGTTTGCTGAACGATGGGCGCGCGACAACTTGACCAGGAAACCCACGGAGGAGGAGCTAATAGTTCTTGGCCTCTTCCCTGCCACGTGCGATGGGGACGAGTCCGAAGCCACGAAGAGAGCCAGGCGGTACTACAAGGCGAGGGGGCCGGGCGGCCTGACTGAGTTGTGGCATAAGAGACACCCGGATGATGAAGACATCTTGTCCAGCTGTCAGGACGCGTAAGTTTGTACATTAATGTTTTTTTTTTTGAGGAGCTCGATGGCGCATCTGCTAGCGCGTTCGGCTTGCGATCTTGCCCGCTAAGCAATTTTCGCAATGCCGAGTCGCCTGATTAGTGACCATTTAAAAAACATTTCGAGCTCCTCCGTGCTTCGGAAGGCACGTTAAGCCGTTGGTCCCGGTTGTTGTCGTAAGATGGCAGTCGTTAAAACCCACCAACCCGCATTAAGCCAGCGTGGTGAGTTATGGCCCAATATCCCCACGTACCTACTATTGTTTACAGGCCTGTGCCCAGCAGTGGGACGTTTATAGGCTGATGATGATGATGTTGTTTTTTTTAATATCTGACATGTAAGTACTTGGCCTTCCCTCACCTGATGTTAAGTGATGATAATGACGAAGGTGGAAGCGCACTTCACCCGGAACAACTATTAAAACACTGGCTATCTTATCTGTAGCTGCTGGAACACAACAATGCTACAAAAATTGATGTTATGGCGATATGTTTAGATAAAATGATGGTAGCTATCCAGGCAGACAAATAAGTTCTACCACCAACCAGTGCATATGAAACTAGGTAACTTACTAATTTAATTGGCATGGCATACCATACGAATGTGAGTAGTAATGTTGTTCCGAAAGTAACAAATAAGATGTCAGTAGTTGAGAACTCCGCAGGTTTATTTCCCAAAAAAGCAATGAAATGTTAATTGTACAATTGCAATGCGACTGCTGTAATAAGCCTGTCGGTGTGGTACGCTTTCACCTTCGGTCCGACATCACTTATCACCAAGTGAGATAAAAGACAAATGATTCCACGTTGAAAAATTAATGAGAATTGCTACTGTGCTAACTGATAACACATTACTAGTTTAAGCAAGTCATAGTTTCCGAAAATTTGTCGTAAGTATATTGTAGCCGGCATCGTCCGGTGACGCTGCCGCTGCCACTGTTAAGACCGCGTGAGGCCAACCGCAAACTCTTTCCAACAAAACTCAGTTGAAACTAAATTTCTCGGTAGTAGAAAATAATTTGTTGTACACTCTCGATATTTCGCGTTACTCATATTTACAACACAATTTATAATAATAATTTAATGTAAATTAAGTTTATTCTCTATGAATTTTAGGTACATCGTACCTCTCCGAGCCCGCAGTGTCGGTGGAAGACGCCTGACATTAGTCCGCCTCCCAGCACCTACAGCGCTGGACAGACCACTGTCCGCCAAGGCTTTACTGTCCCGATGGCTCATGATACTAGACATACGGTAAGTAGAAATGACCGCGTATCGGCAAACGTAGTGTAGGACGCCCTCAGACTAGGTGGAGCGACGATCTTCGCAAGGTGGCTGGTAAGAGCTGGATAAGAGTAGCCGCGGATCGTGCTTAGGGGCGTGCACTTGGAGAGATCTATGTCCAGCAGAGGACTAGCTAGTAGCTAGTATAGGCTGATGATGATGATGATGATGATGATGGTGATGTTTGGAAATTATACTGTCTCATAATCTTGGTATTAATAGTAGATTCAACCACACATCACATTTTATAATAATTACTAGTAAAATAAATAGTTTGTTGGTGAAATAAAACAGTAAATTTTTTCATCAAAATTGTTCGCTACACTGCATGACAGTTTGTTGGCGGCTACTTGCTCTCACAACTGTATACCATTGCATAACACATATACTTACAAAAACCGCCGAACTGGTTCAAGGTCCATTGGGGAATAGGTAATATTATTATTCAAAATATTATTCCCAAATGGACTGAATTAATATACTATTATTAAGGAACAGATTCAAATCTGAAAATAAAACTAAGCTTTCTACAACACTCAGCTTTGAAAGATCAAGATCAAAGAACTTTTAAATTTTTTGATTTTGATTGTTCTTGCGAGACTTATTGTTCTAATAAACCAATCATAGTACCAATACAATAATCAGAAGACGCACATCTTCTTGAACGAATAACATGTTATATTCTTCTATACTATTAGTACCTATATAGTACTCATCTGGCGAGCGTTCGTTATTTCCATGCTCCTTGCATATTTGATGAGCTGGCAACCTGTATGCAGGTCGCTCTAGTAATTGCCAGGGGAACGTCCTCTCTCAAATATTCTCCTTGAAATATTCATAGGTTTACTTGTTCATCTGGCACGAAGGACTAAATGTTCGAGTCCCGATCCGAATCAGATGTCTAGCACATTAATAATAATATTTTAAAAAAAATGCGCTATTAACATAATAAAAAGATTAGTCCTGTTAACCCACCTGGTAAGCTAATACGCCTGTGGTGTGTAGTGGGTTCAATAATGCTATGGCTAAGCTATGGGTTGAACCTTGGGTGTATCCAGCTTCTGGCCTAGGGCAAGGGCAAGGGCAAGGGGGGCAAGTCAGATTTTGTAGGTCGGTTCGTCCGCGGCTGTTTTGTCACACACACTACACAAACACACCTGCATGAAACATTAGGTATATGTAGTGTAGTGTGTAGGGCAAATAGCCGCAAATGATCCTGCTTTATAGGTAGTTAAATAAATAAAGATAAATTTGTCTATGCATGCATGCAGAATGTATGTGCGTGTCACAATCACAACACAATATCAATCAGACAGATTTCTATACTTTGATATAGACATTGAATGAATATTTTTTAATCATCTACGTTTGATTTGCATTGCCGAATGTTGATATATAGCACGACTTGGTGAGTTTGAAGGAGCGCACTCTGTCGGATGAGGACATGGAAAAGTAAAACACACACGCTCAATCCCACAGATTTACAGTGCATCTATTTTTTATATGTACATACTCTCGGCAAACTTCGTGTTTCGTCTGTTATCAGATTTCTATCAGTTATATGGTATAACAAAATAGGCGCGAAAAACATAACCCTTCCTTTGCAGTGGAGTAAAAAGTTGCTACTGCCACTTTTACTCATTGTTAATATATTACCATTGAAAATGGTTATCAGATTCAAATCGCCTGAGACGTATTTTTGGCTATAGCTCCGAGGATTTTGGGAGAATCGAGATAAAAATAGTACCAAGAGTTGAGGAATTTATCGAGACACGTGTGAACTTTTGAATTTTAAAAATTGGCTGAAAACTTTTTTTGGAATTTTGAAAAATGTAAAAAATTCTGGTTTTTTTGGGGGTGTTTGTATACTAAATTGTAAATATTTCAAAAATAAAACCGACTTAAGAAAAAATGGAAAAAAAAGTCCTAGGGTATTAGTTTAGCTACAAAATGGCGAAAAATTTTTGAAAATCGGTTAATTATTGTGACGTATAGGTGGCCCCTTAAGATTTAGTATTGTAGAAAAACGAGTATTTCCGTATATAAAAAGTAATGTAGCTTCTTTGATTATTGACCGATCGTCATGGTCATGATGTTAAAAGATGCGGATGCAGGCGAGAAATGCATTCAAGTTGGAATTGTGTTATTTAAAATAAAATGGTTTTTTTTCATAAATTGTTGTATTCATTTTCAATGCTCCGGGGACTTAATTGCGGGGACTGCGAATTATTTAGAATGAGGGTAAATACTAGTGTCATTGGTAATTCATTTACAATTATAGTTTTACTATATAGTTGATACGAACAATCAAAATAAAACAACAATAAAGTACTTACGTTGTTCTGAATTCAAATTATTATACATGATTAATCTAATAATTAATGGACATGGTAATTAATATTCGATTGCATTCGGAAATGCGATGATTACCGACAGACAGGAAGAGAAAAGAAGCTCTGTACTTTGGTCTGTGCTCAATCCCAATGTCCTTGTTGCACAAAATGTGTAGGTAATTTTACCAAAAGGCAGGCAGTGACAAAGGACATGCTAAGTCGATACGAGATTGATAAAATTTAAATTAACCGGCCCTCAGTGGCTCTCTAGTCAGATTCAGAACAAAATCTTACTACCAAGCATTGCATAAAAATAAAATCGCTGCCATTTTATTTGCACGTTACATGCAGTTTCTATATTCACAGAAATCACGACAATATCAGTTAAAACCGGACAAGTATGTAATGCTACCATTAATACTAAACACTCAATAGATATGCATGAAATGATCTTCATTAGAATTCATGTTACCAAGGTAATGTGACTAGTTTTGCACCCAAGGTCTGGCAGGAAGTGAATAACATAATAAAAAGGATGAGAAATGTCTTGCTACATATTTACATATAAGGAATTCTATGAACGTTTAGTTGTCTAACATAAATTCTTATTAAATAATCAGTTTGATTCGTCTCGGTATAGAAAAGTGTTTTCTGTTGAGTTAATGGCTTTATTTTCAAGTTAATTATAAATGCAATTGAATTAGCACGTAGTAACTATTTCAAATATTTAATTATGATTTGGTATTCAAAATGAAGTCAGACTTATGAAGTATCGTTTGTTATGGTCAATGAAATGGAAAAACTGCTAAAGCGCCTTTATGGGATTTTTGGAAACGTGTTGTCCTCGAATTGATATCTTCTAAATACGGTGGAAAAAGGAGCTGGTTAAAAATATTCTTATTTTAAAAGCTACAGTATGACGTATTAATTAACTGTGCTCTTATTTATTTAAAGTCTTTCTATGCCGGGTCACCGAATGGGTGACCAAATTTAAACTATCTCTTTCGTGTTTGAAAAGGCACGTGAAGCCATTGGTCCCAGTAGTCGTTAGATGGCATTTGTTTCAACCCATCAAGCCGTATCAGGCCAGCAGCGGCGTGGCCAATATTCCCATCTGCTATTTTGTTCATGCGAAAAGGCTCAGGCCCAGTAGGATTTTACGGGCTGATGCGGTCCATAATATTTTGCTGTCTTATATTTCAGGTTACGTGAAGATCCGACGCCGGGCGAAGAGGCTGTATTCATTGACGTCAGCGATCTACAACCGTCACACGTCAAGAACCACTTCAAGGGGTCGTACTGGAAAGACTTTGTCAATTGCATGAAGGTAAATACCTTGATGACTACAACCACTCTGCCAAGAGTGGCAACAAATACTCAAAAGAAGAAAACATATTGCCTATTTTTTACCTATTAAATCTTCTTTGTCCTACTGCTATACAAAGGCCACCCCCTAATCGTTGCATGTTTTGGAGTATAATCACACCAGACTGGTGCAGTGCGGGGTGGTGTGTCACCTCGTTTGTCAATTGGCAAGGTATACACAGGGCTTGGGGTCAATTAATAGCAAAATAAAACATTGAAACAAAATAACCACTTACATATAAAAATTAGACGGATTGTATTCTTTTAAAAAAAATTGTGAGCTTGGTAGTTAAGATGGTAGTCAGAAAAAAGTTGTGGGCACCCGAGCGCGTAGTAGATCGCAAATGAGATGGACGGACCAAATAAAGAATGCGTGCACAAAGATGGCATCGCATCGGTCAGGGGGGAATGACGACGGCTTGTCAAGCGGGTCACTGCGACCGAAGTTACGACCACGACCACACTGTCAAGACTTTTCAAAAAAAAAATTCAAAATTCAATGACATTTTATTCAGTTTAGGCTACAAGTAGCTCTTATGAATGTCACTATGCCACTGACACCACTGTAACGACTAAGAAAAATAATTTAGATGTCAATCCAACCAAAACAGAGTTTGCTGATAAAAATTTTTTGCTTATTCCAGACAGCATATCCAGTACAATTCTCCGAAGTCCACGTGATCAACACGCAGCGGCTGAAGACGATGTCACTACTCCTCCTGCACATAGGGCTGTACCCTTGGAGACGCAAAGTCATCACGATACACTCAAACGCGGAAGAAATCAACCAGGCTATGGGTCTGGACTATTTCCCTACAGAGGGACTGCCTTATGAATACGGAGGAAAAGCTGGTGCTATGAAAGATCTCAATGGTAAGACTTATTCTTTAGAATGAAGCACTTTGGCTTCTAACTCATTTGATGCAAGTGACGTTAGACCGATGGGAAAGCGCACTTTACAAAAGCAACATCTGAGCAACTGGCTTTCTTATCTCTGTCTGAACTTAGCAATGCTACTAACATTGTTGTTATGACGACAGAGTTAGGTAAGATGGTGGTAGCCAACCACCACAAAAGTACCAATAACCTTTTACGGGGAATCGCATCTAGGATTTCTTGGTAAAAGTACCAAGAAATACTGAATGCGATTCCCTCCTCTCCTTTGTGGTCTAGCGGTCAAAATGGACCTTTATTTTTTGGTGTCGCAGAAGTGGTGAACGTTGTGGTGATGATATATTTTCGCACATACAGAATGTTAAAGCCACATTAAAGTCTGTTTACAATATTATGACCGTTCGTTTTCATATAAACTTTACTAAACATGATAAATGAAACAACTTTTACGGATCTACTCGCGTTTATTTTACTTTACATTATTTAATGTTTATCCTGACGTTTCGGATCCTTTGCAGGGTCCGTGGTCACAGGGAGACTGAGGTGTTGGTCATCTCATAATTAGTTAGTAGCTTGTATACCCTCATTTAATTTAATCGGGTGCGTTCCGTTTTACGCAGAAAGAGCTTACAGTATCTTTTGGTCTGGCAGTATGGTGTTGGGGCTGGGATTTAATATTTTGTATGATGGGGTCCCAGGCTGGTGGTAGACTCCAACCATCTTCTCTATTAAAATTAGGATGTTTTTTAATTTCAATAGCCTCGCGTATCATCCTAGGGATGAATCGTTGTTCTCTAGCGAGTACTTGCAGTTTATCAAATCTGATGTAATGTACAGTAAAATAAACGCGAGTAGATCCGTAAAAGTTGTTTCATTTAAATGTGTAGTGTTCGCGTAAACTTTAGAAAACAATATTTACTAAACATGACTCAAAAGAATGTAATTGAAATAATATGTAGTATTAATTCCGCTAACACACTCGTTTATCAGCTTGGATGTAGTACGCATGCACCGCGCTCTCGCCCGCAAGAAGTATGCACATGCAGAAGAAATAATGGATGCAAACGAACATGCACACCAACACCGATATACGACACGTGTTTCGCCCCTCCACGGGGCATCCTTAGGAGCTGTTGACTGGTCGAGTGCTGCGCACCGACTGTTACGGCTACGCATAGTATAATAAAACTAGGTATAGCACTCTCGTGACAATTGTCACGTGGTGACACAAGCCTACGTCATCAAGCCTACATCATGGTTCTCATCGATAGTGGCGTTTGACATTTGTGACATACTACCCGCGACAATACGTAATAATGGGGAAGAAACTAATTTTGTTTTGTCATTCAACAGCGCAGGACTGTCATTATTATGTTTCATTATTACTAATTGTTTCAACACACACAACCGGAAGCTTTTATTACAAACATGCAAAATATTATAACTGTTATAATAAATAATATGAAATATAATAATGAATTCAAGCACTGTTGAATGACCAAACAAATTTAGTTTCAATCCCCATTATTATGTATTGTCGTAGGTAGTCCGTCACAAATGTCAAACGATGGCGCTCAGGCTCAGAATGTCCACTTCGCAAAATGTCCACTGGTCGCAAAAGGTCCCTTTCGCAAAATGTCTCTTTCGCAAAACGTCCCTTTCGCAGAATGTCCGCTTCGCAAAATGTCAATTTCGCTTAATGTTCAGTTTTCTTCAAACTTTCTCGTTTGACTGGTACAAATTGTATGGATATGGGTAAGAAATTCAAAATAAAAGTGTAGTACCAGTCACGTTTATTTATTTACTACAATCAAGCAACTGATTTTATGGTTTTATTTATAAACAATAACACAACAAAATAGATAGAGTTCTTTTAGAAGAATAACAAATTAATGTTTTAATTTAGAAGTTTTAATTCCAAATCACTTCAAACGGAAGATATTTATATTATGATATAATCTGTTTTTTGTGTTATTGTTTATAGATTAAACCATATATCAGTTGCTTGATTGTAGTAAATAAATAAACGTGACTTGTACTATACACTATACACATGTAAATATGATAAGAGAAAGTTTAAAGAAAAAGGGAAATATGCGAAATGGACATTTTGAGAAGCGGACCTTCTGCGAAAGAGACATACTGTGAAATGGACATTCTGAGAAAAGGAAGTTTTGCGAAAGAGACATTTTGCGAAAGGGACATTTTGCGACCAGTGGACATTTTGCGAAGTCGACATTCTGCGCCTGAGCCCATTAAAGCTGGATAAATGAGTGAGTTAGCGAAATGAACACTACATATTATTTCAACAACATTTTTTGTACCATGGATTTCCGCAAAATAACGCCTGATTCGATTAATTAAAAATGATTCTCCAAATCCATTTCAGACGAGTGGACGAAGAAACTACTGTCCAACTCCAAGTGGCTACAACTAGAGGAGCGCAAATTCTACGACACAGAGCTGAAGCCGGAACCGAACGCAAGGACGAGACACAGGAGCGCAGTGCGCCTGCGAGCCACCAACGGATCATATGACATGATAACAAGAACCCACTCTTGTAGATCGCTTCATCGGCATGACGACTTCGACGAAGGCACTTATGGTGCGTATAGGACTTTAAAAGTGCACAATGACAGTGATTTTCGTGTGTGATAGGCACTCGGCTGGCGCGCTAGTACAACAGACATCACTGTAGTGATTTGAAACTGTATGCACTTTTACAGTGGCAAGTCACAAGGCAACTGGCACCAGTAATTACCGGTTTAATGTAAATCAGCGAGACACCATCGGATCATACGACATGACAACAAGAACACACTCCTGCAGATCGCTGCATCGGCACGACGAATTTCAAAAGTCACTTACGGCGCGTATAGGTCTCTTAAAGTGCAAATTGACAATGATTTTTATGGGTAACAGCTGATTTAGCCAAGATAGTCGGGTGGCGCACTCACAGGCGCATCAGACGCTACCAACGGGTCGTACGACATGATAACCAGAACACACTCCTGTAGATCGCTGCATAGGCAAGATGACTTCGACGAAGGCACTTACGGCGCGTATAGGACTTTGAAAGTGCACAATGACAGTGATTTTTGTGTGTGATAGGCATTTGGCTGGTGCGCTAGTACAACAGACATCACTGTAGTGACTTGAGGCTGTATATACGTTGACAGTGTCACGACTATGACGGAGACACTTACGGCGCGTGCAGGACTTTGAAAGTGCACAATGACAGTGATTTTCGTGTGTGATAGGCATTTGGCTGGTGCGCTAGTACAACAGACATCACTGTAGTGACTTGAGACTGTTTTATACGTTGACAGTGCCACGACTATGACGGAGGCATATACGGCGCGTACATGACTCTTAAAGTTTACACTGCCAGTGATTTTTATGCGTATCAGCTAGTTTTGACAGTGCGACTGCCTTGTGTGAATTAGCCATAATGCTTATTGCATCTTAGTTAAAAACTGTAATGTTGGCTCACAAACTACGAGTACGACAGTAGTTGTGATCCAGATTCACAGCATTGAATATTAAAATACTCAAACGCATCTGTTATAGAACGCGTCTCTTTTAGAATCTGTACATATAAAAGGTGAGAGACAACAAAATGCAACTATGGCTTTTCAAACTATCATTGAACATTCTAGTAATTAATAACGGTTTACTTCCATAATAATTTGTTTTTTTGGCTATCGATGTACTAATCGATACTATTTATTTTGTGTCAAAAGTCTTTAAATAACTCATTAATATATTATTTTAAGATTGGCATGTTTTGTTTTAATTCATCATCCTAGTTTTCTTTTGTGTTTTTCATGTAGAATTTAAAAAGACATTTTTATGCAAGCTAATAATAATTAACTAAATAAAATAAAGGCAGCCCACTTTTGCAATATCGAGTTGGTTTTACCAAGGTTTTACCATTATAACGTAAAAAAACCTTAACATAAAAAAATATCGAAACAAAATTTCATCGGAAACGAAATAAAAAGAGCGTCAAGAAAATTCTATAAAAATCAATTCAAACGACAGAATGTAGGAACGTGAACACATAATTTCTTCATGAAATTCAATTGAGACGTCGTCGTCATCTTGTGAGAACATTGTCAATCTGTCACGGCTACGTCAATTCAAAGCGCTCTGCCTCGCAAAGGATATTATAGAAATCGTACCATGGTTTAGAAAGCAAAATAAAAATAATGCGAGTTTAAAAAAATACGATGAAATTTTCTTCTTTCTTCAACCTATCGTCACCCAATGCTGAGTGTAGGCCTCTCCCTTGGCACGCCATCTCTCTATGTTGGTAGCCATTCTAAACCAATTCTTTCCGAATAATTTAACGAATAAAATACGGTATAAAAATGCGAGCTCGATCTCCAGTTCATTCAATTGCAGTGCAAAGTGCTGCGTTTCTTTATTCCTTCGAGTTAAAATAGACAGCAATGACGAGTTGGCTTCGTAGATCTATATAGTTAGTAGTTCGCTTAGTAATGCCTCCATCCTTCAAAATTAATGAAAAAATACTTTCAAAACTCACTACAAAAGCTTATAAATTATATTAAAATAAATGTATTTATTTCAGATTGATTCCATTGACTGTTAGTATATACTAGTAGACCTTAAATACTATGTTAATTTTTATTTTTTATTTTTAAGTGCTAATTGCTGAATTAAATAATAAAAAATATAGTGACAAAATTTCATCATATCAGTCTGGTATTTCATCTGTAAAGATGAATCTGCACAACCAATGGTTGCATTAACCGTTGGGTAGATGGCACTACTGCCGCTTAAAAGTAGTCAAAATGAAAAGTAGTGGAATAAAAACTCAGTGCTTACTATTTCACTTTTTATTTTTAAGTGCTAATTGCTGCTGGGTCGGGTAGGCATTTAATTTAATTCAGTGCTTACGTAAACCTTTCCGGTAGCATAATGGTCAGTGCTGCCGCCCGGATTGCGAAGACCCAGGTTCGATTCCTGGCTGGGTCGGGTAGGCATTTAATTTTTTCACTAATGTTAATTACAAAATAATGCAAAAACAAAACAAAAAGTTCAGGTTGCACCGCATTCGCCCCATGATCCCTCATTCGCAACGCTTCCTAAAGATGGTGTGGAAGCCATCAACCTGCCACTCAGCAAGCATTGCTTTTAGAGCAATAGCGAGGCAGCCCAAACAGTAGGTACCTTAAACCACAGATTAAGTAGTACTTAAACTCGTAATTTAATTAAAAATTATATTACATACACAAATTATGTTTAAAAGTTTTCAAATCATAGAGAATACTTAACTATTGTTAAAATACTACATTTGCTAAAAACGCATGTAAAAATTCTATATATGTGTTTAGTTCTGCTAGTTCTTACCAGATGGCGTGGCGCGATTCGTCTTCTGAATCACGCTATCAAAGTGTCTTAGCAGGGCCCTGATACTGTTACCAAGCCCTTCCAAGGCTATAGGCGATCCCCAGGGGTGTTTACCGGGTCGGCTTCGGCCACCCCCGGAGCGTGGACCTAGGTCCGGCTAGACCCGTCGAAGCAGTTTTCCCCTAGGTAAACAAAAAAAAACTACTATAAATTCCGAGAAGTAACGTTAAAGATGCCAGTAATGCAGGTAACGTTATCTAGAAAAGTATCCATATTTTTTTGTTAAAAGCACTTTAGCCTATCCGCGTAGAGCGGCATTAAATACCAAGCATACCGGTACTTTTTTACCGGCATCTTCATTTAACAGAAATATCGATAAAAATCAATTAACGGTATTCAAAACGCTAATTCTTAGCAAATAGCATAGGCCATGTAATTTGTCTATAAAGTTGCTATCTACACCCCGTACCTACATCAGATCAAAAAAGCTACTAGCGGTTTCCTCAGATACTAACCGGGCGTTAACGCCCGGAGCGGGAAATTCCGACAAACCCCAACCGGACGTTAACGCCCGGAGCGACCACGCGACTTAAAACTTAAATATCGTCTATTTAGAGCCTACTTTTGTATAAAGAAGTTTAACTATAGACAAACATGAATAAATTTGCTACACTCTCATTTCCCAACAACTTTATTCTCTGCGCATTTTCAATTTTTTTTTTTTCAATTTCAATTTTTTTTTATTACCATTTTGCGAATTACGTCATCGGCGCAGGTGTTGTCATTTGTTTTGTTCGCTCGTTGAGTGGTTCAAGTGTTCCCCTTTGATACAAATGTAATACACCACGATACAACTTTGCTCTTTATTTTCTCTAGGACACACATCTACAAGTTCATATTTCCAGACGAAATGATAAGGTCTTCATGACTTTCACTATCTGCACTAATTACAAAGTAAAATTTACATATTCGTTTGAAATAATATCTGAAATCTCTGGATGAGTATTAAATTGTCTATGAGTATTAAAGTAATAAGTTACATACAATTTCTTATACTGTGTTTATACTATCCCTAACTAATATAAGCTATAGTTTATTCTCAGAAAAACTCTCCATCGTTTGTGAATTTTTTTTTTTAAACATTAAATTTGAAAAGCATGTAAAATAATATAGGTAATTTATTTTACGCTCTAAATGACAGTCGACCAATATAATTCAATGCCACACTTTCTCAGAAACCGCAAATATTGAATGTAGTAATATTTGCAAAACCTCTTTATAGCAAAAGTTTTTAAAATGGAAACGGTCCGCTGTCGAGATGGAGTTGAAATAAAATTGCCCACAAAATGGCAGACCTCTTGGTCGAATGCATCAGAGTGAAAGGCTTCAAGTGCGGCTGCTAAGTGCACGAAATGAACCGCTAGACACTTTTACACCACACGATTGAAGTTATGGTATAATTCGTTGACTTTTTTACATTGGCTGTTTTTTGTATCAATATTTATTTATTTATTTTAAACTTTTGCAACTAAATATTACATGGCGGACTTAATGCCGGAGGCATTTTCTACCAGTCAGGTGGTGCAGAAATGACATGGGAGGTGCAATTTTGAGCGACAATAAAAGTGGAAAATAGTATTTTTCAAAATATCGTACTGCTATTGTAGATAATATCTGAAAATTAAGTTCAATCTTCCTGCTAAGATTCGCCTCGGTAGACGAGTGGCAAAGAGCTCGGTCCGATACACAAAGGTCCCGGGTTCAATTCCCAGGTCAAACAAAGTGTGTTTTGGGTTTTTTTCAACGTTCGGGTATGTAATCACCAACCCGCATTTAGCAAGCGTAGTGATTGGTTCATTACCTATGAATTATAGTGACGAATTGATTTCAATGACGAGGCTTTTGCCCAGCAGTGGGACAGTATAGACTATTTACTTTACTTTTTCTGTCTAGACATAAATGGTTGGCTGGTGGAGAATGCAATTAAAGAAGAGTACGAGTAAAAAAATTAGCTAAATACGTAAGCATTATATTACCAACAAAACCACGCCTCAGGAAATAACGTAACCAATCACTTGTAAAATTCGACAGGTAACCCGAGATGTTAAAATGTTTGAGTTTCGTAGTCGTTGTTATATTTTTTAATTAAGATACATAGATAGATAGATAGATAACACACACATAGAAAACAAATAATAAAAATGTTAATACAGAGGTGGGCAAAGGCGGTTAAAGTTTAGTTTTTAAGACAAGGATCCAAAGGTAAGCAATGCAAAGTCTGTAATTAAACTGATCAAACCAAAGAAAATTATGATTTTAAATACAAACAATGCGTGAGATAAAAAAGGATTAATCTTTTGAAGTTATGGATTTTGTTTGTTTTTTGTTTTGCAGATATTATTATTTTCGACTAACAATTAAAATTAACAATTAACAATAAAAGGTAAAGAGAGTATCATATAAAATAGCCTTATGCAAAATCCATACAATAAGAATACTTAAAAAGATTTAAAAAAATCTTTTTTTGACCAGCATCGTGTTTGTAATATAAAAATCGTGACAACTAAAGTGACTCCGTGCAAAATACATCTAAAACAAATAAAGCAAGAGGCAGTAAATTTTAAAAAGTGTTTTAGTACGTACGTTCTTTAGATTCTTTTTTGACCCATGTTTGTTTCTAAATAAAAATCGTGACATCTAAAGTGGCTACGTGCAAAATCCATCTAAGAAAAACAGTAAGATAATGACCACTGATTTCAAGCGGCAGGCAACGGGTAGAGCGCGCTTTCTAATCCGCGCGGCCGTTGGCGTTTGTTAAAAATATTCGCAACGATGATCTGCAAAACGAGCATCTCTAACACAAAATAGAAGACTACAGAAGGCAATCTTCATACAAACATTTGGAGGTTAAAGTTACTCGCCTCCGTAGGTTTACCCTTGAGACCCTACACGTGACCCCTGGGACCACCCATGTCATTCATTTAGCACCAGCTAAATGAATGACACTGTCTCAGTGGTAGAGCCACGCTGCGTTGCAGCACGAAATGGGCCGGTTCGCCCAGCGTAATACCACCCGACCACAGAGTATCGGCGTGAAACAATGGCACTCGTTGCTTATGTGTTTCGTCTGATGAGTGAAAGTACCGGAGGCCTTCTCACACCCCTCCCCCCCTCCCAATTTCTCTTCAAATTCCAACTCCTTCCTCAAGGCTGGCAATGTATCTGCGATAACTTTGGTTTTGCGGGTGTCCATGGGCGGCGGCGATTACTTTCCATCAGGTGACCCGCCTGCTCGTTTGCCTCCTTTTAATATAAAAAAACGACACTACACGAAATCTTGGAACAGCTCGGAACAGTTCGAACGCAGCTGTTGTGAGATTCCGTATCCGTGAGATAGTAAGTACAGTACAAGATCTCCCGCCCAGAGTAGACTTACGAACCGATGGCATAGTGACATTCACAAGAGCTACTTGTAGCCTAAACTGAATAAAATGATTTTGAATTGAATTGAATTGAATAGGTTGTTTAAGCTTACCTTCTGGGTACTTTAATAAATCCTTTATTGCACAAAAACACATATTAATGCAGACGTTATACAGGAAATTTACAAAGGTGAGCTTATCTTTAGAAGAGATCTCTCCCAGCCAACCTTAGCTGTGGTGTGGAACGAAAGTTCGCGGGACTATTGTACCAAACTAATCTATACTAATATTATAAAGAGGAAACCGTATTTTTGTACGTATGTATGTTTGCAACGAATAAACTTAAAAACTACTGGACCGATTTAAAAAATTCTTTCACCATTAGAATGCTACATTAGAGCTGAGTAACATAGGCTATATTTAAAAAAAAATGTGGCACGAAGTCCGCCGGGTCAGCTAGTTACTGATACATAACATACTTAAACTAACCATAGCGTATATACATCCTCATTTATCCCTATTATCCTTATTTTTGATCTCTGAATTATCCTATTTGTTTATGAGAACGCTGATGGCGTGTTGTATACATTCGGTCACTGGAAAGCGAGAATATATGTATAAGAAAAACTATGAAAAAGAAAGCAGAAATGAAAGAATTGTCCTGTTTCTTGATTAGAATGTTGAAGACGAGTTCTACTACCTACCGAGCGACTAGTAATACTACCTATTGTACTACTAGCGAGTGGTTCTACTACCACTCGATCAAGTTAACGAAAACTTGTATGGCTGAAGCAGCGCCACCTATTGACAAACGAGGTGAGTTGCAATTTCGTCATACAAACTAGCAGTTAACGTGAATCATCATCATCATCATCATCAGCTCATTTATGTCCCCACTGCTGGGGCACGAGCCTTCCCTATGGATGGATAGGGAGAACAGGCCAAAACCGCCACGCGGGCCCAGTGCGGGTTGGTGGTTGTTAACGACTGCTAATGCAGCCGGGACCCACGGCTTAACGTGCCTTCCGAAGCACGGAGGAGCTCGAGATGATACATTTTTGGTCACCCATCCGATGACCGGCCTTTGCGAAAGTAGCTTAACCTAAGCACTCGCAGACCGGGCGCGTTAACCACTGCGCCATCGAGCTCCTCTGAATCCTCCTCTGAACGTGAATAGTAGTGATAAATCGTGAATAGGGTACTAGCACTGGCATTTGTTTTGCGAAGTGGTTCCATTACGGCTCCCACCCACGACCGACTTTTTGTGTGAACGATAATCGGATCGACTTTTTCGCCAAAGTTTTAGTACCGATTTGGTCACCGACTTTTTGTAAGACGTATGCGTTGCAACATAGAATTTCATACGTTTAATTTTCACCGACTTAAAAATCGGTCATCAATTATCTGACGTGGGCACTAAGGTACTTTAAAAGCCCTTGTATATGTAAATGATGTAGTTTAATGTCTGAATTTAAATTAGTAAGTTATTTCTCTTTCATATGACATTCTTAATCACGTTTATTATTTACTTACATTAATTATTTTAAAATTTTAATTTATTTCTTTGTTTATTTGACATTGATTATTTTATAATTTTAATTAATTGTGTACTTTTTTTCTCGTTTTTATTTGAAGTTTATTAACCGTGACATTTTGTAGTACTATTGAATTTGTTTAAATCTAATAACTTGGACTAACATCATTTTAATTTGCTATTGTAACATATTGTATTTATAATTTAAGCATACTGGCGTTTTGGGCAACTGTATCGACGGCTCCTAAGTATACTGAGTCAACCTTACTTCTAATAACTTTACGGAAAGGCTATAATAAGAGCGAAAGGCTGTATGTTAACACAATCAAGAAAAAATAACTTATCATTGTGAATCTAAAATAATAAGGCCTTTCAATAGCGCAAAAAAGAATTCATTAATTTTTATTAATTTAAGAGATAATGTAGGGTAAAACTCTGTAATACGCCCCAGTTGACAAAATGCCCCACTAGCTTGTCACTCATACTAACACAGTTTCGCAGCGCACAAGTATTCGTACGCGTAGGCGCCAGTCGATCAACAACATGGCTGCCGCTTACACGTAATGATTGTTGTTATTTTCATAAATATTGCAAAATAAAGCTTTTTAGCGCAGAAACAATTTGTGGTAAGTTTCATATGAATTATTATAACTTTAGTACATTGTTTTTTGTGTCAAACTTGTCCGCACGATGATAAAATATATAAAATAACCTTTATGTTTTGAGTGTATCGAACGTTATAAACCTTAGATTTGTTGATTGAATCGCGGTGGGGCGTTTTAAATATTGTATTTTACAATATGCCCCGGTGCTTGGTATGTAAAACGCCCCATTATTTGAATAACGTAAATCTATACGTCCATATAGGCCTTTGTCCAGTATTGGACGTCTTTTGGCTGAGATGATGATGATGATGATGATACGTCCATATTATTTATTCAAATATTTTAAATGCGAAAGTAACTCTGTATGTCTGTCTGTTCACGACAAAACCGCTGGACCGATTGTGATGAAATTTAATATGGGTATAGTTGAAAGCTTGGGGAAGGACATAGGGTAATTTTTATTGCGATAACAGGTTCCCGCGGGATCGCTTATTTACGCGGACGTAGTTGCGGGCACTAACTAGTGTTTCATAATAGTGTATTAATTTTTCAGACAATGTCTTAAAATTATGAGCGAAATACACTGCAAGCTTCATGGTCGGCAGAAAACTTGGCTGAAGCTATGCAACAGGTGCGAAGAAAGACTCTGGGTGTCAATGAAGCCTTGAGAAATTTCGGGATACTATTCAGAACAATCAGAAAACACCTTTTATCGGGAAAATCGAAAGTTCCTCTGTACCAGTACATTTTTTAAAATAGTAAAAGTTGATTATTTATTTTATAGGTCAATATTTACGAATCTGTTAAGTTTAAACCTTGTCATCATTACCGTACTAATACGTTTGTGTTTGATTGTTATGTTTCCATAAAAAAATATTTTAATATTATCATATAAATATGATTTAAATAGTGGGGCATTTTAAAACATAGGCGAGGCATATTATGCAATGGTCACATGACAAAACGCCCCACTAAAGATTTATAAAAAAGAAATGTTTACCAAGTTTTCTTACAATTAAGATGTTTGTAATAAATGCCATAACGTTCTCAAAGAACTAATTTATGTTTCTAAATAAAGATTTGATTATAATTTTGATTACTTTTATTTTAGTAAGTGTTTAAAAAAAAGTAGGGCGTATTACAGAGTTTTACCCTAGTTACACTAGTATACATCGATTATGTGTATGTCGAAAATGGATCAACTACCACTTACATATACTTGTATACGTTGTATCATTGAATATACGGTTTAGAGAAATATTATTTAGTAAGTGTGGTATAAAATGTTTTTATATACTTATAATATTTTTTATTTGTTACAATTTCTATACTATGAATTATATTTGGTTGGCTTGGCGTAAGCTGGGCAAAGATCACTAAAATCTATAGTAGGGAAAGTTTTGTTACGTGTTGCTTTAGGTTTATTAGCACAATAATTCCAATTATAGGAATCTTTCATGTATCTAGTTTTATAAAATATTTATATATAATATTTTTGCTTCATTTTTTATTTTAGTGAATTTATTCCATTACATTTTTGTTCCATCGCACGTAAAAGTCTTGTACTTGTACCAAAATGGTCGCGTTCGCATCCCGCGTATACGGGTATGTTACATTTGACTCAGTGTACTACGTGCAAAATAAATAGATTATAATACTTGATCCAGTATACGCCATTTTTTAAAAGTTATTTATTGATGTATGAGCTTTTTTTTTTCACGGGTAGATAGGAAATGATTTAATTGTTGTTAATAAACTAAAAAGTGCAATTGTCAAAATTTGTTAGTTGACTCAGTATACATAGGAGCCGTCGGTATGTCGGTATGTACTTAAATGTATGAATAAATGAATAAATAAATAAATAAAAACAAAATGCCAACATCACCTTAACCCAAAGTCTTCCATTAGTTAGACCATCGCGTTTTTACCATCATCGCGTTACCTGCCAAAGAAGCAATGCCAACCCACTTGATATCTGAAACTAGAAAACCATGCGGGCTTCGATTTTTTTTTTTAATTTTAATTATTGAAATTAATTTAATTCTACTCATAAAAAAATACTAGGAAGCATTTTATTTATCCTGTCTAGTAGGATGCAACATAAAATACAAATAAGTATTTAAAATAACAATTCATTATTATATTTTTTGGAGTCGTCTGAGAAGCAATGTATGGATTTGTTATCTTTTCAGAACAAAATAATGGAGTACTTTGGTATAACCATTTTCCGTTGGCATGACATGAAGATCTTCAAGAAGCGTGTTAACAAACAGAAATGTCAAGGTCCCCACAGATCCCTTTCTTATATTAAAACATGTTCAGGATATAATTCTATTAGTACTGAGTTCGATATCTTCCATGGTTCTGCAGCCTCAGCCAAGCACTCTTAAGAACAATTTATTCATCGTCGTATTATTGTGCCTAGTAGTTTTTTTTTATTTTTATCATCTTTTCAGTGATTGTTTTTCTTTTCATTTATTTTTAATTCTTATTAGTGTACTTTGTGTAACCGAACTTTAAATGTGTAACACACATTGGAGCAAGATGTGCTTACACCCAGAAGGTTGCAATGTAGCTTAAGTTTTTTTCTCTCACATCTCTTATATGTATAATACGGATAACGTTGCAAACAGTTTTGTAAGCCAAATAAAAAAAAAATTAAAAATTAAAAAAAAACCTGCCCATATGCTGTCAAATATCCTTTGGTCGATATGCCAAAATCAGGATACTGAGACATGATTGTAGACTTTTTTTATTTATAATGCGCTATTAATAACTAATGGGTAAATTCGCCATAAAAGTAATCTAATCATCATCATCATCATCAGCTCATTTTTACGTCCCCACTGCTGGGGCACGAGCCTTCCCTATGGATGGATAGGGAAACGGGCCATAAACCACCACGCGGGCCCAGTGCGGATTGGTGGTTGTTAACGACTGCTGATGCAGCCAGGACCAACGGCTTTACGTGCCTTCCGAAGCACGGAGGAGCTCGAGATGATACATTTTTGGTCACCCATCCGATGACCGGCCTTTGCGAAAGTTGCTTAACCTCAGCACTCGCAGACCGGGCGCGTTAACCACTGCGCCATCGAGCAAAAGTAATCTAATGGTCCAGCTTAATACGGTTGTTATAGAAATAGGTTATGTCGTCGGTGGTTAATTGAACCACGATATCTCGCATCCAACCCAAAGCATCCTATCCGTTCGATTACCGAAACAATTGCTATAAAACACGTGGATGCAACACCACAGACCTTTTTACAATCATCGCAATCGATTATTAAATTTATGTACCATAATAACGATCCTGTAAAGGATGTCGATTTCCTTTCCCAATCAAACCATGGTCATAGGGCGTGAAAATAATACTAACATGTTTCACAATAATAATTAAAATGAACCTATCTTTACCAAAACAGTTTTATGGGCCAAGCTAACAATGCGTTTAAGCTGTTCTTATTGTCATGCGATAAGGATTAAAACTGCCTCAGCAATTAAAGTAGAATCGTCAATAAACGCTGCTAACGAATCAACAAACGTGCGCACACGCAATGCGTCGCGCACTAGTAAAGTCGTGAAGGGTAACTATGAGTTTGATGAAAAATTAAGGAAAAGTTTAGACACTGCTTATTATCATCATTCAAATAGGCTGTATCAGTCCACTGCAGAACATAGGTGACGATTTGTTCATACATCTCTTTTTAATCTAAATCGTAATTTACTAAAAACAATCAATCTGTGTTATGTACTGTTTTAAGTGTTCTATCTATACTTAATATTATAAAGCTGAAGAGTTTGTTTGTTTGTTTGGTTAGTTGAACGCGCTAAACTAAGGAACTATTGGTTCGAATTGAAAAAATATTTTTGTGTTGAATAGTCAATTTATTGAGGAAGGCTATAAGTATAAGCTATATTACATCACGCTATGACTAATAGGAGTAGAGCAGCAATTAAAAATGTTGCAAAAACGGGAAAATATTTTTTAACGCGGGTGAAACCGCAGGGCACAGCTAGTAGCAAATATACGTAACCTGAGTAAAAAAATATGATCTTCTCTTTTTTATCTACTATGACTGGTTCCGATGTTAGCTTAGCTAATTAGTAATCTTAACATATATATTGAAAATATTTGCAAAATTTCTGATATACATGGGCACAGTTTTTCATCCAACCAACTCCATGCAACTTCATGGTAGTTGGTTTTGCTACCATGCTGCATAAATAAGCTAAACATTTTCTAAATACTGTTGAAATCATGAAGTTCTAGCTGATAACGCATGCAATTGTGAACGAAGTCACTGACTCAGTCTAGTTACACCAAAATTAAATAAGCGTATAACAGAACAAACCAATAAAACTAAATATAAACCCAAGAATACTTCCATATTTAAAGTGTTCGCGTTGTTTTTCTAAACGTTAAAAAAATTGTTATTTTAAATTTTCCTTACATTGCATTCAAAATAATGGTTACAGTAGTGAAAAACTGATGTTCGAGCCATTGCAGTGCGCCAAATTTAGCAATGCTTACATAACATTGTTGAAAATGCGTCTTGTGTCATAAAACATGTTAAGAGGACGACCGTGTTTAATTTATATTGTTTAAACATCCTTCAGATAATATTTATGTGAAAGTTGTCATAAATTACGAAAGTACATTAACTGCCGTACCCAGAGACGTCAATTAAGTTTTACTGACAATTAAATGTCTTTCCTTCTCTATTTAGCACTATACATAAAAAAGTGACAGCAAGAGACTTAATTGTCATTAAAACTTAATTGACGTCTCTGAGTACGGCAGTAAATATTACTTATTCTTAACACAATAAATTCTAGTAACATTGTTATTATTGTTACAGACTTATACGAGTATATGATGATGGTAGCTGGCCAGGTGGTCTTAAAACAAGCCCTATCACCAACCAAGCTGAAAAGATTATCTTGAGACATCCGCTGGGAATTAAACCCGGCACCTCTGGATCTAAAACAGATTGTCTAATCACTAGACAGAAGTGGTAAACACATAGAACTAGTTTAAAAAAAAAACAAAAATTGAAATTAAATTACCTTACCGACTACGACATAGTATTCAGAGTAATACTTTAACTTAAATATGTCTTTGAAGCCTGCTAATTGTTTTAAACCCTAAGAGAATTCATCAGATTAACCCTTACGACCTCATATTGAATTTCAGCCTCCATAATAACTTTAACGGAGTTATTCGAATACCAAGATCCGCAATTGCGGCGAAAATTTGGGATTCCCGCCGACGAGGCCCCGAAAAGGAATTACGTGATGTGACTTCCAGTAATTATTTAATATGCTTGTATGAAACTTACATTAATTTAATATGGTTGAATGTTACTATACTGTACTTTTAACTGTGGGACGCATCTTAACCTCTGACTAAACAGTAAACACACAAAATGGGAACTAGTGACATTCCTGACAGGGTCATGGAAATGGGGTGCGATAAAATATCCCTCATGTTCGAAAAGAAATTTAAAGTTTATAATCCAACCAGGGACGAATGGAAACGAGGGCCACCGTCTCCGGACAAAGACAACCTGATTTGGTATACCGACGGGTCAAAAATGAAGTCAGGCACAGGGGCAGGCGTCTATAATAACGACTTCAAACTAGTCAAAGCATGGGTATGAAACACTCCAAATCCTTCCTAGGCGAAAACGTCTTAGGACGGAGTTGATATGCGGAGGCAGTAGAAGGCAGGCCCGATTAACCATCGGTGCCTTGACAGGGCACTATGCCACAAAACAAATGCTTCACAGAATGCATCTATCAACAAATAGCTTGTGTAGGGCATGTGGAGAGGAAACGGAGTGAATGCAGCACCTACTGTATGACTGCGACTCTATGGCTAGGAAAAGAATGGGACTCCTGGGGTCGGCATATCCGAAACCGGAGGACTTCAGGCTCTTCGCTCTTAAAGACGTTGCCAAACTTATGGCATCTATCTTTACAGAGGAAGAAGAGTGAAAGGATGGGGTTGCACAAAAGATCCCAATGTGATGCCCTAAATAAATCCTAATTTCCTGTTTAGATTTTTTTTCTAATTAGGATTTAATTGTTATCGGGACCACAGAAACTGTATTTAAAAAGAAAGTTTAAGCTTTATTCAAAACTTAAAAAGTATTTGTAGCGTAAGTTCAGTAGTGACAGTTTGTTTTCACACACTTCATACTACCAAAAATGCTGATGCGAAACATTTCATGTTCCACCCTGGGACCTAGGAATTAGCAAATAGGTAAATAGCGTAGGCGATGTGCAGGAATTAAAAAATAACATTGTACTGCCTTTTTCAAAATTATTTTCTGGATTTAATTATGTTCTGCCCCGCAGACCATTACCGATGCTCTCTCGGACCGTCTGTGGTCCGCGGACCACCTGTTGGGAACCACTGCTCTAGAGTGTTTCTATTACTAGTAGTCGTTATTTTTAATAAATCATTTGTAATTGACAAAGAATTTCAACGAGGATTAACGCAAACTAATTAGTAAAAAGTTTCATACCTTCGGGTATAAACCCGACGCGACGTTTCGACCGAGTTACAACGGCCCGTGGTCACGGGCGGGCTGACTCAGTCATGTCCACGTGAGCTCTGAAACCTTTTACTGATTAGTTTGCGCTAATCCCCGTTTAAATTCTTTGTTAATTAAGGAACGCGAAAGTTTAAAAGTGTATAAATCATTTTGAATTAGTAGTTTCGTATATAACGGTTTACGGTTTATAACGCAAAGTGATTTATTAGAAATCTATTAATTTCTACATTATTTTTTTATTTAACTACAAAACAAAATGATCCATACGTTAAAAGCCTCGTTGACAGAAAAAGTGTTGCTAGCACATAACTGAGATAATTTATCGGAGTTGCCAGCAACCAACTTAAATTATAGACGTATCTGTGCCTCCATACATAATAAAGGCGTACGTCTACCTTCCCCTTAACAAAGAATTAGAAATCCCACTAATTTCAGCGATACCCACGCGTGCAGGCTCTCCACTCGCAGTTTCATAATTGATGAGATCTTTATCAGCTCACATGTCTCGTTAGTAGATTATCCCCAAATTGGAGTTGCGCGAAATTTATTAAGCACTTTTAATGATATTAAAAATACTACTTTATTTTGTTCTTAGCTATTGTGATTGAAACTCAATGTTTTCAGTTATTTTTTGTCAATAAGTTTATTCGCCAGACACACATAAACTCTAATAATTGCAATAAAGCTCTAACAGCAGTAACAAGATACAAATTTATATTGTTTCTAGTAAACGTGCGTTTGAGACAAAAAAAAATCAAGTTTTACTATGACAGAGACCTGGAATTTAATGTCGCCTAAACATTTATCGAGGATATATATTATAAAGGAGCTCGATGGCGCAGTGGTTAACGCGCCCAGTCTGCCAGTGCGGAGGTTAAGCAACTTTTGCAAAGGCCGGTCATCGGATGGGTGACCAAAAATTTGTTATCTCGAGCTTCTCCGTGCATCGGAAGGCACGTAAAGCCATTGGTCCCGGCTGCATTAGCAGTCGTTAATAACCACCAATCCGCACTGGGCCCGCGTGGTGGTTTATGGCCCGTTCATCCATCCATAGGGAAGGTTCGTGCCCCAGCAGTGGGTACATAAAATGGGCTGATAAAACATTTATCGAGGCTATAAATCATTAAACTAGATGTGCATCTGATATTATTAGAGAGTCCACTACTTTCAGCTGAACCGCTGAACCGCCTTTGTGGTCTTGTGGTTAAGTCTAGACCCAGAAGTCCCGGGTTCGATTCCTAATGTACATGTACATGTTTTTGTACTCGGTTTCGATAGGGCTTGTTTGTCGGCCTAGCTAGCTACCACTATCTTATCTAAATATGTCGCCCTAACATCAATGATTGTAGCATTGTTGTGTTCCAGCTGCTAGAGATAAGATAGACAGTGCCTCAGTAGTTGAGGATTCATCTTCATTTCACCTTCGGCCTCATCATCGCTTAACATCAGGTGAGAATATGAGTAAGATGCAACATTAAATACAAGTATTTAAAATAATTATATATAGCCACATAAGTTATATTCTTATCAGATATTGCGATTAAGTAAGTTTCATACATTCTCGTTAATTAAATCTAACACTAAGGTTATTAATTGCGTAACGATAATTAGCAGTAGGTACAATTAAAAGTTATTTTTGTAACATTTCTAAATGTTGGCCGGATTTATTTCGTTACGATTTTTTTTGTAATAAGTATTGTGCTATTTTGCAATGCAAACTAGCAATTAGACAGATCTACTCGCGTTTATTTCACACATTAATGTTAACTAGTGGTCGCCCAGTGATCGAAATTTAACCATAATTTTATTAAGGCTGCACGGATTGTATCCTAAGCATTGAAAAATTAAAAATATAGAATGTGAGTTTGGATTGGCATTGACAGATGTCGGCTACATTAAAGACAAACAATACGTGTGTGTCAAATACATATGCGTGTATGTCAAATTCATGGTAGTGTGTGTAGTGTTGTTTTTGTTGATTTAATGTATTTTTTATGCATCATTTTTAAAAAATATTAACATTTGGATAACCTCTCTATATAAACTATAAGTGTGCGAAATTTCGTACTCCTCCGTCCCGCGCAAGTTTCGTAAAAACGGGTACAAAGTTTTTGCTTCACGTCTTAATATATACATAGATGTAATGTTTATCCTGACGTTTAGAACCTTTTGCAGGGTCCGTGGTCACACGGAAACCGAGATGTCGGTCATATCATATCATATCATCTCATTCATGAGTAACATGTATTGGTACCCTCATTTTAAATTAAAATTAACGTTTGAAAAAAGACTTGTCGACATTGAATAGGGTTCCTTTGGCTTACAGAGTAAGAATAGTGCTGATTAATTTCAGCGAGTTGGAACGAGTCACGATAGCATAGTGATAGTGCACCTGACCCGGCATGTCATGGGGTGCGGGTTCGAATCCCGCTCGTGGAAGTATTTCAACATTTTGTCTTTTTTCAAATTGTAATTTGTTCGCAACAATATTTGCGTAAAATGATATGAAAATAATCATAAAATTAACGTGTAAAATAAACAGTGCGTAGATCCGTAAAATAATCAAAGGCAACTAAATTGCAAATATCAAAATGGCGTTAAGCTGCATTTGATTGGTTTAACTAAAATTATGATCATTTAATTTCCACAACCGGGAAGATCTATGGCCAACATCTCATCTGATTCAATCGGTAACTGTGATGATTTTTTTTCGCTTTAAACTACCTACCTTAGAACACCTAGCGCATTAGCCTGATTCGCCTGGCTACGACATCAGCTGTTCATGCTACCAGAATCGAATCTAAGATTGTTGTGATTTAGGTTTAAAATCTATACGAATATTATAAAGAGGAAACCTTTGTATTTTTGTAAGTATGTATGTTTGCAACGAATAAACTCAAAAACTACTGGACCGATTTAAAAAATTATTTCACCATTAGAATGCTACATTAGCGCTGAGTAACATAGGCTATATTAAAAAAAAAGAAATGCGGTACGAAGTCCGCCGGGTCAGCTAGTATTATATGAAATGAAATGAAAATATACTTTGTTGTACACCATACAAAAAGACAGGACAATACAAGAACTACACAAATAGCGGCCTTATCGCTAAAAAGCAATTTCTTCCAGGATGTGTTGAACTGGACAAAAGGATGAGTAAGAAACGGACACTAAATATTGTCATCATCATCATCATCATCAGCTCATTTTATGTCCCCACAGCTAGGGCACGAGCCTTCCCTATGGATGGATAACGGGCCATAAACCACCAAGCGGGCCCAGTGCGGATTGGTGGTTGTTAACGACTGCTAATGCAGCCATGACCAACGGCTTTACGTGCCTTCTGAAACACGGAGGAGTTCGACGAGATGATACGATTTTGGTCACCCATCCAATGACCAGCCTTTGCGAAAGTTGCTTAACCTCAGTGCAGGATTCTGTTGAAGTGCCTTCGGCCTCATCATCACTTACCACTGGGTTAGATAATAGTCAAGCAACAAGAAAAGATAATTTCATTTAGTTATTATTTCCTAATTTCGAATTGCCCGAAGCAGATCCGAGTTCGCTCCACGCATGCTTAGTAACTATGTCTCGTTAATGATATAACGGTATTGTTGCTACACTGCCTACTTAGTACGGCGATGAAAAGAAAATTATAAGCGCGTAAAACAAATGATTACCGGTCTTAACTACACCAAATTGCTGGTGTGAGTTTACCGTTACCCACTGATCAGTTTACATACACCAATGCGCTTCGAGGGAACTCGATGGCGACTGGTGAAGTGGTTAACGCGCCCTGGCTTCGAGTGCTAAGGTTAGGAACTTTCACAAAAGCCAGTCATCGGATGGTTGACCAAAACTTATTATCTCGAGCTCCTCCGTGCTTCAGAAGGCACGTAAATCCGTTGGTCCCGGCTACATTAACAGTTGTTTACAACCACAAATTTGCACGGGCCCGCGGGCAAGTTTACGGCTCTTTCTCCCTATCCCATTCATAAGGAAGGCTCTTGACATAAAATGAGCTGCTGATGAATCTGATAATTCAGAGTTTACATACCAACGCCATTCTTTCCTGTTTTGTGCTCTCTCTATCCACTTGAAGCCAGCCACCCTCTTCAGGTCATCATACCAGCGCATCTAAGGTCTGCCAGGCGGGCGCTTTTCTCCCCAAGATCTCCAAACAACGAGCCTCTTGCACCATAAACCATGTTTGCGGGCGACATGACCAGCCCATTCCCACTTAAGTTTGGCTATTAGCTTGGACAGAACAGGGAAGAATGGCAAAAATTGAAGGAGGCCTACATCCACAGGATTGAGAACGGCTGAGAAAAGAGAAGAGAAGAGAAGATACCAACGCAGTCATCATCCTTTTTTAACCTTTAAACCTCCCACTGCAACATCCGAGCACGTCAGACTAACCATCTATCAGCCGTTATTCTGATGTGCAGGAGTGTGTACAACACGTGGGTAAGTATCCTGAGATGATAAGATGATCTCATAGAACTGTTCAACACTGTTCATCCAGTTGGGTTCAAGCATTTCCATCTGAGTGCTGAGTGCGAGATTATTCGTTTGTGTATGTTACCGTGTTTAAACGAGTACAAAGTGTAACAAATAAGATCCAAAGTATGTCCGGTCTAGACATTGTATGTGTTGTTACTAAGACATAATTATTAACTTTACTTAGTCATGCAATGGTAAATGAAATATTTATATTAGTGAAGTTACGCGCTTCAGGCGCGCATAGGCAAGCAGCAGTGATCATAACTGTAAGTACACAGAGTTTACTGAACCACTAGGGCTTTGACTTGTTTATTTTGATATGACGTCATAGAAATATTTAATTAAAAATTGCATAACACATTAAAGTTAATAATCATGACTTCTTAACTCTACTTTCATGATCTAGATTGGATACACATTGGATCTGTTTGTTCGTGAGGGAACATAAATGAAAATTGATTGATGGTAAAAATCAGGTTTATTGCAATTATTACAGTTGTTTTGTACAGAGCTATAGCTACCGTGACGGGAATCCAAAATGAAGAGGGAGTGAGTCTATGAACCATAGACCACATAGTCTATATCATAGACTACTACGCCACTAAGAAAATAATAGGTGGACTTTTATTATTTTTTGTATAAAAATTGCACCTAACTTTTTATTTAATTTAAATTTAATTTTAACACTTTTTAATTTAACTTAATTTTTTTTTTCTTTTTTTTCTTATAGTTGTCAATAATTTTGGTAAATGTTGGGCGCAATTCTAATTGGGCACAGGCATGTACTTTTTTTTTGTCAATGTTATTATTGTAAGTTTTCTGTTTGATGTCCGTTATTGTGCCTATGTATAAATAAATAAATAAACATAATACCACAGAGTACATTACTTTTCATTTTGACCACACCTTTCTGTTACACGTTGTTTGACCATCCTTTCTTCACCCTTTAATTCGATATTCTTATACGTAAGTAAATGTGGTCATTTCAAAACACATTAATTTGTTTCTCGCTCAGTTTGGCAACGCCAAGCGGCGGGCATTAGACCGACGCTTTTGATGGCGAAATATTACTAGCAGGTAATCATTGTTGTTATTTCCATTGAACAACAAGGAATTGTTAGACGTTACATATACATATAAAACTGTTTGATTACAGACCTACACGGACAATAACATAATACATATACACACTACATCACATCACATCACATATATCATCAGCTCATTTCCCCACTGCTAGAGCAAGCCTTCCCTATGGATGCTTAGGGAGAACGGGCCATGCATAAACCATCACGCAGGCGGGCCCAGTGCAGATTGGTGGTTGTTAACGACTGCTAATGCAGCCGGAACCTTTTCATGCCTTTCAAAACACGGAGGAGCTCGAGATGATAAATTTTTGTTCACACATATGATGACTGGCCTTAGGGAAAGTTGCTTAACATTAGCACTCGAAACCGGGCGCGTTAACCATTGCGCCATCGAGCTTCTTAATTAATTACACAGAGGGCTTTCTTAATTTTAAGATCTTATAAGGCTGTTAAAAAATTTTATATTTATAACCGCCTCTGTGCTCTAGTGGCTAAGACCACCGGTTCCCGGGTTCGATTCCCAGCGGGGGTACATGTACTCGGTTTGGTTGGTGGTATGGCTTGTTTGTCCGCCTGGCTAGCTACCACCATCTCATCTAAATATGTCGCCATAACATCAATGTTTGTAGCATTGTTGTGTTCCAGCAGCTGATAAGATAGCCAGTGCCTCACTAGTTGAGGATCCCGGGTGAAGTACGCTTCCATCATTGGCCTAGAACTTTAACCTGTCATCCCTGGAAAACGCATGACCTTTAACCTCCGCCAGAAAACCAGCGTTGTTGTGACACGCTTCGTTGGCAACAACACAAGCTGAGGCGGGGTCCTGATTGACCTATTGTTTGTTTTTTTTTTATTTAATTTTTTTATATGTGTGGTCAATAAATTTTTCTTTCTCTCTCTCTCTCTCTCTCTCTCTCTCTATACCTTTATGTAATCAGGGTGCCTAGTGTGAGTTTTGTTTACTATCCGTATTCATTCGAATACGTTTACGAAAAATTAGTATGGCATTGAAGCAGCGCCTCCTGGCGACATACGAGAAGAGTTAAAATTTTGCCATACAAATTGTCGTTTTCGTTAACGTGAACGAATGGCGAATGAAACTCGCGCTTGGTACCGTGATGATAAGACCGATTTGGTTGGAAAGCTTATTACCAGCTTAAATTCCAAATACTCCCAAAAACGAGCTTACATGGGACGTCCTAGTGGCTGACGACCGGTTGGACGACCCAGGTACCGCTGGGAGGACAAAGTCTGTAAGGACTTTCGCGAGCTCAATGCGGATGACTGGCATCAGGTGGCGCTGGACAGGCCCAGATGGCGACTCTTATTATCGGAGGCCAAGACTCACTTTGGGTCACTAGTTACTCACTAGTTTGTTAAATCCCAAATATGTAGGTATCGTAGCATAATATTATGCTTCATGAATTTTCCTATAAGCCGTTCGTTGCCATGGTTTCAAATGGAAACGCGCACCGGAATCCACTATGCCAGAGAGAGGGGCATCGGAGATGATGACTCATACAAAGATTATGCGGTGGGCGGTACAACAGCATCGATAGAAACTTGTAAACTTATTGAAATTGCACGACATAATACTGTATAATAAATATAAAAAATAATCGAATAAATCTACAGTTGTACATCATCTGTTTAAGTTAAGAGACTTTTATACATTTCTGAATTCTACACAAAATTTTCTTCAAGAAGTTTAATAGTGGCCTTCGTTTGTAATTTTTTCGGTTGCTCAACGTGTGGGTTAAACGTATTGTGTAAGAAACTGTTTATTTATTAATTCTATGTATCATCTAATTGTGGCGATCTGTTATTGAACATCTGCTAAGTAGTTTAAATATTTTTGTTGTGGCTTCCTTATGATAAATTACGTAGGTTTAGGCCTTTCCATTAACACATAGGCATGATTGGTTCAAACCATAGCATATAGTCAGTTTCGGTGGATATAACAGACAGAATAGATATAACCTTGATCTTGGTGTGAGTGTGGGAAACATTTATTAAAACATTTATTATTTATTTATTTATTTATTTATCTTATTAAAGATCTTTGATATTAGGATTTAGCTGACCCGGCGGACTTCGTACCCGTATTTTTTTATTATAACCTATGTTACTCAGTGCTAATAGAGCATTCTAATGGAAAAAGAATTTTTAAAATCGGTCCATTTGTTTTTGAGTTTATTCGTTGCAAACATACATAAAAATTTACTTATAATATTAGTATAGATGTATATTGTCTAGTTTGTGCTTTTACTCCACAAATATTTGTTTGTTCCTAAACAAGAAACTAAAATTCATATTACCACTAATACGTATTTAACCGCCAATAAAGGATTAAATGCCCAAACACCTAAATATATAGAACACATCCACCTTCGCGGGCAAAAATTGTTTTCCGTAAATGAGTCCGATAGCCTACGTAAGACAGGATTACCTAGTTTGGGTGCTATTGTTTAATGTGTTATGATTGTATTATTCTGGTAATAAACGTTTTTTATTTTTGTTTTTTTTTAACGTAAATTTTCTCTTATAACACAATTCGCACGGTTCCAGTGTCGAGCCAAGTCGTCAGCCATTTCCAACCGAATCATTAGAGTCTACGGACAGTTTGCAAACGGCGCGTTGCAGTGTCGAAACGTTTCTTATTATTTCAAAATCGTAACAGTCCCTTTAGTTGCAAAATTACTTTTTTAGGGTATTTGCTAAACAAAGAGTTTCTATATGAAATACTTTATAGAGAGTGCAGGGTACCTAGTGCGAGTTTCATTCTACATTCAATCATCATCATCATCATCATCAGCTCATTTTTGTCTCCACTGCTGGGGCACGAGCCTTCCCTATGGATGGATAGAGAGAACGGGCCATAAACCACCACGCGGGTCCAGTGCGGATTGGTGGTTGTTAACGACTGCCTAATGCAGCCGGGACCAACGGCTTTACGTGCTTTCCGAAGCACGGAGGATCGATCGACATTGGATCACGTTAACAAAACAAAAATCAGTATGGCATTGAAGCAGCGCCTTCTGTCGACACACGAGAAGAGTTAAAATTTTGCCATATTCATTTTCTATTTCGTAAACATAATCAAATGAACACGGATAGTAAACAAAATTCACTCTAGGCACTCTGGGTGCATAGTGCGAGTTTCATCAGCCATTCGATCACATTAACGATAATGAAAATTTGTATGGCATTACAACAGCTCCTCTTATTGGAAAACAAGGAGAGTTAAAATGTTGCAATACTAACTAGCTCCCCTGTGTGGTGCCGGGAATAAAGAATTGCACCACCCATATCTTCCAGAGGGTGTCGTAAAAGCCGACTAAGTGACCACTCCAGAGGATGGGCAGCAGCATCTCTCTGAGGTTACTCTTAATCAACTGCGATCGCCAACCCGCCTGCCAAGCGTGGCGATTACGGCAAATACCCCTCATGAAGATCCGTAGGGGAGGCCTTTGTCCAGCAGTGGACGTCTTTTGGCTGAGATGATGAATACTAACTAGGTTAACTAATATTCGTTAAAGTGATCGAACGATGAAACGCTTGCTCAACTCTCGATCAGTGCGAGTAGGTCCGATATCACTCGCGTCAAATACATCTAATACCTTTAAACGAGCAATTCTTGTATGTGTACCTGTATCGAATGTGAATCTCGGAAACGGCTCCAACGATTTTCATGAAATTTAGTATGCAGGGGGTTTTGGGGGCGATGAATCGATCATGCTAGGTTCCATTTTTAGAAAACGTCGTTTTATCCAAAAAAAATACCAAGCAAAGCTCGGTCATCCAGGTACTAACTACTTAACACGAGTAAAATTGTTCTTACTAAGAGACGAGGATGGAGATGGGATATGGATATATGGATAATTTTAACTCCGCACATTTCAAATACAGTTTTAATCTAATAACTTGGAAAAAAATACAACCTATATAAACTTTTCTTTACTTGATAACTTTTTAAAAATGTAGCATGGATGACATCCTCAAGGCTATATTTTGATTTGGTTTTGATGATGGTGTTGAAAAATCCTAGTAGAAGAGAAGTAAGCTAATTATTTAAACAAAAATGTTTAATTTTGTTTTCTAAAGTTTACGCGAACACTACACATTGAAATGCAACAACTTTTACGGATCCTGACGTTTGAATACCACCAGCCTGGGATCCCATCATACAAAATATTAAATCTCAGCCCCAACACCATACTGCCAGACCAAAAGATACTGTAAGCTCTTTCTGCGTAAAACGGAACGCACCTGATTAAATTTAAATGAGGGTATACAAGCTACTAACTAATTATGAGACGACCAACACCTCAGTCTCCCTGTGACCACGGACCCTGCAAAGGGTTCAAAACGTCAGGATAAACATCAAAAAGTAATGTGTAAAATAAACGCGAGTAGATCCGTAAAAGTTGTTTCATTTCGATGTGTTTAACTTTAGCAATTTTATTTTCTGTATTAGAAACTTTATTGTTACTCTTGTCATAAAAGAGACACGACAAAAGGGAGATATTATTTTGGGAATTACTTCCTCGCTTCTGGCAACATTGTTTGAGATAAGACGGAAATCCCAAATGAACTATACGAAACGACAGCGAATCTAACTAATATTATAAAGGCTTTGTATTTTTGTATGTAGGTATGTAATATATTTGCAACGAATAAACTCAAAAACTACTGGACCGATTTAAAAAATTCTTTCACCATTAGAATGCTACATTAGTGCTGAGTAACATAGGCTATATTAAAAAAAGGAAATGCGGTAGGTACGAAGTCCGCCGGGTCAACTAGTAAAGGTATAAAGTTCTATTCAGACGTCTTTCATACTTGTTTAATGGTGAAAAATCATTTATTGTAAATTTCTAAAATAAATAGTTAAGAGGGCGTATAAACCTAGAAAAAAAACAGATTTCACCCGCGCCCCTTTCACGCCCCGCTTTCGTCCGTGCGTACGGCGTGGCGGCCAACGCAACAGATTGGCAGGTCGCTCCCTCGTGTGTACTCGTGTTTAGTGCGATCGCGCACAGTATACCTAAAATAATCAGATAAAAACTGGCTAAGTGCGAGTCGGATCACCTAGCTGTACTTCGAAACACTAAAATACTCTTTGCTGGTGGTAAATAATACGCAAAGGTAAGTAATGATATCATATATTTTTATTATATATTGCTACTTTAAATATTTAATATTGTTTTATTTTATAAAGGCGTAGGTGCCATGAAATCTTTAAGCATTTTTGTATTATGTAGATTTTTTTTTGTATCATGTAGATTATATTATCCCTTTCGGTCGCACTTTGCTATCGACAGAAGTAACTGCAACAGTCAGCGGTTGCTGTCGACACGTTAAAGGTCAAAGGCCTACCATCCGACGCTACAGTTACCTCTATTGATACCAAAGTGCTGCTCGTGTGTAAGTGCTCTTACTGTTATATCTCTTCTTCAAAGAGTGTCGACAATGTAAAAAAAAGAAGTCTAATTTTATTACAAAAATATCGCTTTATTTACATAGATTCATAGGTTTACATTTTTTTTTCAGAATTCGTTCCCTGGCTTGTACCTGTACTGCAAAGAACAGACAGAAAGAAGGTAAGTTAAAAACATTTTTGCATTAAATTATGTATTTAAGGTCTGTTCATTCTAACTTGTCTTAAAATGTAACAATCTTTATAGGACTCACTATTGAAATTTAATGAAAAATTTTATTGTTTTTTTAATGGTAAAAAAAACTAAAATATTGTTTACACTTAAGATAAACAGACTTTCTGTAATCAAAGTCAAAGTCAAAGTGTCAAATATTTTTTATTCAAATAAACTTTAGAAAAGTACTTTTGAATCGTCCAAACATTTTTTTTACCTACTACCCATTCAGGACGTCTATTTTTTAGTTGTGGAGAAGAATGGGCGCAAGAAACTCTACAGTTTTAATATAAGTAACGACATTTACAAAATTATATGCCGTTATCAAGTTATACAAGTTTAAAATTACTTAACAATATTTTAAATTAGAAATACCTGTTGGGGTGATTGAAGCATTTTTAACCCATGCTGTTTTGTCTTGAATGTAATCAGACACTTTATAATAAGCTTTTTTACAAAGCTTTTCTTTAATGACGATTTTAAATTAAATCATAAGACAAAAGATGAATTCTCTTGCAAAATGTTTGGTAATATTTTAAATAAATGTGTAATTAATTCTAAGAAAAGCCCGTCTCAACCTACAATTATTAAAAATGTTCAGTCAATCAGTATGGTTCACCAGAACATTCAAGGAATGATGGGCAAAGATCCAGAGATTGCATTGTTCATGAACGATAATAAAGTTGATATTCTATGTATTACTGAACACTGGCTTAAAGATCATCAGTTCATGTTCAATTTTAATAATCATTTGGTAGGTAGTTCGTTCAGTCGAGTAAACTCAATTCATGGTGGCTCCTTAATTGTAGTTGATAAGAAGTTAAAATTAAAGGAAAGAAAAGACATAATGAGCCTCTCGGTTGAGCAAACAATAGAAATAGCTTGTGTGGAGCAGCTGGAGCGACTTGTTGTATTAAGTGTATACAGGCCTCCGTCAGCATTTTATGATTATTTTGAAAAAGTAATGGATGAAGCATTATATAAAATCCGCAATGTAGGTAAAAAGATAGTTGTTTGCGGTGATTTTAATATTAATTTGTTAGAAAAGTCTACAGGTTCTATCAAAATTAAAAATTTATTTCAATCATATAATTTGAATAATTTATTTTTGTAGCCGACTAGAATAACTGCCACTTCGGCCACTTGTATCGATAATATATACACTGATCTAGTACCTCTGTCTAAACTCATTATTAATAAACTAGACTCTGATCATTGTGGCCAAATGGTCAGCCTTCCACATCAGTGTCAGCAAGTGAAGAAACAGATTATCACTGTTGTACCAAAAACTGCAGGTCGTCTGGAACGCTTCAAAACAATCTCTATGATAATATATGTTATGTAGAATATAATGATAACCCAAATGAATTTTATAATGATTTCTTTCATAAATATTGTTTAGAATTTAATAAAACGTTTATTCCAAAGATGATCTCGGTTAGTGTACTGTTACTTTTAGTGAATGGGCTACAATTGGTATCCACAAAAGTAGAAAGCGACTTTATGAGCTATATGATGAACGCAACTATAACACCAGTGAAGATTTCAAATTGTATGTCAAAAAATATTCTAAGTTATTTAAAACAGTATGTCGATTAGCAAAGGCAAAATTCCTGAGTTCAAAGATTAAGCTAAGTGATAACAAAATAAAAATGACATGGAATATTATAAATAGTGAAACTGGAAATGTCAAAAGTCGTAACAATGAGTACAAATTGAGCTTCGAAAATCAAATCTTAACTTCTGATGCTGATGTTGCTGCGGCATTTGAGAAGTTTTTTACTTATATTCCAGTTTCAACTACAAAGACTTTGGACTCGTCCCCCACTGTAGCTGAAGCGGTTCTAAAGGAAAAAGGTCAAACCTAGTGAAAACCATTTTAGTTTTCAAAAAATTGATTTTAGAGATATAATTAAAACTTTTAACACTCTTAATAAAAAAAAGACTGCTGATTTGTGGGGTAATTCCGTTGACGTCACTAAATCCGTTATTGAGACAATAGCTCCAGTTTTAGCTTGCATATTTAACGAATGTATTGACTGTGGTGTTTTTCCTGACCTAATGAAGCACAGTTAAGTAATTCCATTATACAAATCAGGTAGCACATCTGACCCCACTAACTTTAGACCAATTTCTGTGCTACCCACATTTAGTAAAATATTTGAAAAGATAATTCTGGACCAAATTCAAGTTCATTTTTATAGAAATAAGCTTTTACATTCATTTTTCAGGTATCGCGAGGCATTTCATCTGCGAGCTCTTCGAGATCTACGAGATCTTCGAGCTGGATTGTACAGTCAGCAACGACAGACTTTTCATGTGTTAACATATAAAAAAATCAATATTATGTTTACATACTATGGTTTTTATAAAAATAAATATACGAATAGCTTTAAATTAAACAACTGTAACGAACTAACAGAGTTGATGAGAGATTTTTGCGTACGAGTTTGACCGGATAGCATTCATCGGCTTGTGAGATATTACGACATTTACGAGCTGCAGCAGTTCTGAAATACAAAATAATTGTAAATCACAAGTTTGTACGGTAATATACGAAGTATGATACAATATTTCCAGAATAGCTAATTCAACTTAATTATGTATGTACTGTGAAAAAAAATTACTATACATACTGCCACCAATACGAGTGGTCAAAAGCATCGTTCTGTTTTGCATATACTATACCCGGTACCCGCGTCACCGTCATTGCTTCAGCGCTTGTAATACATTGTATAGTGAGCTCTAAAGTTAATGCGTAAGGGTCGATATTTCAAGGTGAGACTACTCATCACCAATGAAAAGAAATAATAACAATATTATGATAATAGTATCTTATTTTAACGAAATATTTTCTCGGCGCCCTGAGCACAGAAACACAGTCCTCTCGTCTCAACAGAGTGATCGCGACTAATCGATGAAACAAAACATGCCTGTTACCTCGGGTCAGGTGCGACAGACTGGAGCGTTCTGCGCGGAATAAGAATGTCGTAAGCGCCGAATTAGTTTTAGTTTATTTACTCGTAAAATATACATTTTTTTTTCAAATCGCTAATACAGTCGCTCGGTAATATAATTTGATATTATGTGTTAAAATATTGGCTCAGTAATATGCGTCAAATTGAAAATAAATTGATTCTAGTTGAAAAGTAGACGTAAGTTTGTGATTTTATTTTATCGATAAAATTTTAATATATTATGTTTTCGCTTAAGCCAGTCCCTTTCAAGTATGCTGTAGTATCTATGATATTTTTTTCGGGTAAATCGTGGTTTATCTTCTAGTGTTAAAATCAAATCTACGATTGGTGATTTACCTTTATACCCCCTCTTAACTATCGACTATCAACGCCTATTCGGTGTATAAATTTGAGAGCGACATAATATTTTGGCATATTTCAACGGTGGAATCCATAAATCTACATTTAAATTTTGGGTAGGTGGTGGAATCCAATCGTGCGAGTATTTTTTTTTCCTAGCAGGTAAGCGCTTAAATAACTTGCGTGGCTACTGGCTATACATAAACATAAAATTGTCCATACGTACGAAATACCTTTTTTTATTTTATGATTATTTACATATAATTTTACGCAAATATTGTTGCGAACAAATTACAATTTGAAAAAAGACAAATTGTTGAAAAATATCATCATCATCATCATCATCAGCCTATAAACGTCCCACTGCTGGGAACAGGCCTCCCACGTGAACAATAGCACGTGGGGATATTGGGCCATAACCCACCACGCTGGCCCAATGCGGGTTGGTGGGTTTTAACGACTGCCATCTTACGACAACCACCGGGACCAACGGCTTAACGTGCCTTCCGAAGCACGGAGGAGCTCGAGATGTTTTTTAATTGGTCACCCATCAGGCGACCCGGCATTGCGAAAGTTGCTTAGCGGGCAAGATCGCAAGCCGAACGCGCTAGCCGCTGCGCCATCGAGCTCCTCTATGAATATGAAAAATATGTGCACTGCCAACTATGCTATTGTGGCTCACGCTTAGCGTGCACAGTGCGTGCTTAGCACAGTGCACCTGATCCGGCATGTAATGGGTTGCGGGTACAAATTCCGCTCGTGGATTTTCTTCAACACTTTGTCTTTTTCAAATTCTTTATTTAAATTTTCTTAAAGAAAAGCACTTGCTCTTCATCTCACCTGATGTTAAATGATGACAAGGTCGAAGGTGGATCACTTCACCCGGAATCCTCAACTTCTGAGTTACTGGCCATCTTATCTAGCTGCCGGAACACAACAATGCAACATTTAGTTAAAATGGTAGTAGCTAGCCGACGAACAAACAAGCCGTACCACTATCCTAACCGAGAACCAGAAACACAAACATGTGCTGGGAATCGAACTCAGAACCTCTGGGCCTGAGACTGGGGTCTGAACCACTAGATAATAGTGGCGGTTAAATTGTAATGATTGAAGGAAATAGAGGAATAGAGGAAGGAGAGCTATGCTCGGGGTTTCTCTGCGAGATAGAATCAGAAATGAGGAGATCCGCAGAAGAACAAAGGTAACCGACATAGCCCGAAGAGTTGCTAAGCTCAAATGGCAGTGGGCAGAGCACATTGCTCGCAGGACTGATAACCGCTGGGGCGGAACAGTCCTCGAGTGGCGAACGCGTACCGGAAAGCGCAGTGTGGGCAGGCCTCCAACAAGGTGGACCGCCGATCTGGTGAAGCTCGTGGGAAGCCGCTGGATGTGAGCAGCACAAAACCGGTCGTTGTGGAGATCCTTGGGGGAGGCCTTTATCCTTTTAGTGGACTATATCATTTTAGTGGACGTCTTTTGGCTGAGATGACGATGACGATGATGATGATGAAAGGAAATAATCGAACAGAGGTAAAGGGTGGTACCAGACCTCTATCCTCAAAGCAATAATCCCATTAATACTTTTTTATGGCTTCGTGTTTCAGTGTTACTGATGTAGGTACGTAAGTAAAGCTCGCTATTCAATCTAGTGTGAGTTTAGTTTACTAACCGTATTTATTCGATAACGTTTACGAAAACGAAAATTAGTATGGCATTGGAACAGCGCCTCCTGATTGATTACTATACTCGTTTGATAAGAAGTTGTTGATGCTTGTCACTTTTTAAAAACCAACGCAGTTAAGTATACATACTATAATATTTAAAAATCTAGGGGATGTATCTTTTAAAAATGCGGAGCTGTATCAATATCCGTACAATAATCATAAATTACGCTACGATAGCAATTGCTAGCTGGCCTAAAGCAGTGTTGGTCAACGAGCAAGGCGAAACCTCATTGCTCACACCACACCACCGGCGGCGCGATGATGACGCATCCTACCCCAGTTACCAGAACATACTGCCCCAAACTCCCTCCTAATGCAGTTGCATTCGAGCTCACGCCGCATGACGAAATAATAAAAAGCGAGCACGAGCTGTATCGGACGCATTGGAAGGAAGGCGCCGTTTGCCCGCGCCACGAAAACCGTTCCAAATTTAAAAATATAATATTGTTCTTCTTTTTTCAAAATACCGGGTAACGCAAAAGAAACGAACACGTTGCGTTCAAGTGCCAGTGTTTTCATCGTTGAAAGTTTGGCGAGTGACTTGATATTCAATTACAAAGGTGAATGTTACTTATTTTTGTTTTCTTTTAAATTTTTGAACGTGCACCAGTGACTGTGTTGTGGATACCGTTTTGGATTTTCAGTGCTTTTTATTAATAATAATTATGTATTATGTGATTCTAATATCTAGTGTTATATTTTTGTCGAAATTCAAAAAGAAGTAGCGTAGATCTTGTAAAGCGAAGGACCGAAGAAACAGAGCAAAGACTTTTCTTGCTACATTTTTTTTACAGCGTACGAATATTAGAAAAGCCCTCCCTATCTTAAAACGATACTTTCCAACACAAATCTACATCTAAATATAACTATATATATAACCTACCTATTTTTGAAATTTTACTTA